>JABYQK010000031.1:0-342028 GCA_022606075.1 Fomitopsis betulina
CACCGTCCCATCATCCCAATCCCAGCGCAACTACCCGCCGTACCCTGGTCTTGTACAACCATCGATTGGATCACGGACCTCCCACCATCCGGTCGGGAGAAATTCGATTCTATTTGTGTCATGGTGGACCACGACTGTACGAAGGGGGTAATCTTTGCTCCTGGTTTCAAAACCACGGACGCACTCGGGACGGCACGGATCATTCATGACTCAGTTTACCGACGATTCGGGATGCCAGACAAGATCATCTCCGACCGTGGTCCGCAATTCGCTTCTCACGTCATGCAGGAGGCACTCCGTCTAGGAGGAGTCGAACAACGAATGTCAACGGCTTATCATCCTCAAACCGATGGCCAAACGGAACGAGCCAACCAGTCACTCGAGGTATTCCTACGGATCTTCTGCGCGAACAACCCGGACAAATGGTCAGAGATGCTCACGGATGCCGAATTCGCTCACAACTCCCGAGAACATTCTACCATCAAGATGTCGCCATTCTACGCCATGATGGGGTACAACCCCCGAGCGTTCCCACATGTAACGGAGATATCTAAAGCCCCTGCCACAGCCGAAAGAATATCGGAGATTGCGCGGAACCGAGAAGAGGCCGCAGCTGCCATGGAACAAGCACAGAAGGTCGTGGAACGACGCGTGAAGCAACGGACTCCCGCTTTCCGCAAGGATCAGGAGGTATGGCTTGAGTCGACCAACCTGAGACTTCCATACCCTACAAGGAAACTAGCTCCGAAACGAGAAGGACCCTTCCGAATCACCAAGGTCATGGGTCCAGTCACCTACGAATTGAAGCTCCCTGATTCGTGGAGAATTCACCCGGTATTCCACGCAGGCCTCCTATCCCCGTACACGAAGACTGACGAACACGGAGAAAACTACACGAGGCCACCTCCTGACGAGATAGAAGGAGAAGACAACTACGAAGTCGAGTCTATTCTTGGACATCGCCGCAAGGCAAACGGAACAACGGAATACCGCATCCTGTGGAAGGGCTATTCCACAGCAGACTCTACCTGGGAACCTGAACGGAACATCATCGGAACGGCAGACGAATTGCTCACAGAGTATAAAAGGAGCAAGAAACTTCCGCTCAAACCCAGTTCCAAACGACCCTCTCGCAAGTAAACCGCTCGGTACTGACCTCCCCAAACGAACCCCCATTCCTCCTGACAAGACCGCTCACGATGTCCCTTATCCCAACGAACTCCCCCTCTATCTGCATGACCATCGAGAATGCCTACCGACAGTATGCACGTGCAACTAGTCCCCGCATCGACCCTACCGAGACCTCCCGCGACTTTCTCCTCCCCAACAACTACGAAGGCTACCCCTCCTGGTATCCGATATGGCCAGAATGCGATATGCCTTCCTGTCGAACTGGAAACCTTTGCTCAACCACGGGACGAAAGGAACCTGGTATAACGCATGCCGAGCCTGCATCCGCACCCGTCAACGGTACATCGCCGAGATCGTCGACGTCGACTACGATATCCAATCCAAGCACCAGCTTCTTGACCTCGCCGAAGCCCTCCTGTTCGGCTCTCCGAATAAGCCGGGACTAGGACCCATCCTTACAGCACATATAAACCGACAGAAGGCTTTGGTAACCTTTGCCAACAATCTTCTATTCGACAACGGAGCGTTCTGCGGCCTCCTCGCCAACTACCTCCTTGCGAAGGAACGAAAGGCACAGATCCGAGAAGTCCCAGCACCCCTCCCTCGCCTCAAAAGGGCAGTCAGAATAACGGCATACCGAGATCGAGTACCCACCATCACGTTTCCCCAAGAAGCCCCATTTCATCCACCTTCCCCGTCGAACCCATTGCGCAAGGTATGGCCCTTGACCCCATTCAACCCACCCTCATCGTCGAGTCCCATGATGAGAATATGGCCCTCGACTCCGCTGCCAACACCCCGATCCTACGCCAACGCAGTAGCAGGACCCTCGCGCATGTCTGCTCAAACGTCAACCCCTAACTCGGCCAACCCAACCGGGACGCAAACCACTGGACGGGCTGACAAGACACGGACGCGCAAGAAGCGGCGTACGAACCCTCCCCACCGCGAACCCTCTCCGAAGGTCTAGGTCGTCGAGGACGTCAACCATAGGAGGGAGCTGATGTTACGAATATCAGGATGCGCGCTACTGCATCCTGGAACCCGTGACATACACCTAACCCTACCACTCTCTCGGACCGGTTCCCTTCCCCTTGCCGCCATCGCGTCCCACATGACTGGAGCCCGGCCCGATCCCTCGGCCCGGCTCCGCACCTCCCTGTTCTCATGACTCCCGAGGCTAGGTCATTCCCCTTCATGACTCGAGCCTGTACTATACTTAGATAGGGACTGGTGTGGTACTCACACCGAGGACGCTTCCTATTCGCCATCCACTATATCCCTCACTCTTCCCATGACTCATTCCTCCGGACTCTGACTCATCCCTATTCACTCTGACTCATTCCCCGCTCCCATGACTGCTATGGTTCTTCCTACCTTTCTCCAGCATATCTCCCATTGGCTCCATACCGAGTTCAACCTCGGTGACCCTGCCCTGAACCCCAGAGACGCCCTAGGTCTCTCATGTATATATACTGCAGTCTGTAGATGGTCGAAGTCCCAACTTCGACCTGGTTTAATCTATACTCAACCTTCACTCGCATCCCCTGCAGTGAAGCCTCTGAGTTAGCCGACACCGGACTCAAGCTCGCTCGATCCTGGTGGTAGCATTGTGCTCCCAGGCATCTATCGTCACTCTCATCGAAGGACAGGGTTTCCTTCGTGTAACTCGCTAGGCCCAGGTAGGTAAGTCCTAGGGGTTAGGTTGACTGACCATTTGTGTAATAGGTCAGTGGTCTCCAGAGTCGACCTTAGCCGAGTTAGCGCGAGTCGTCGCGTAACACTGCTGCCCTCAGGGCGCTGCTGCTGCGAGAAGGAGGGATTGCCCTTCTTCTGCTTGATAGCAGAAATCTTCTGGGTGGACGACTGCCCCTTGTTCTTCGACTGTTCCCAGGAAGCGGTTAAGGCATCCTGGGCGCTGCTCGGCGTGAGATCCTTGATCTCAATTTTGTTGAGAGCTAGCTGAATAGCCGTCTCGTACCGAGGTGGAGCGGCCCCCAGTATAATTAGGGTTCTCATCTGCGGCGGCAGAGAGAGGCCAGCTCCGTCGAGCTCGTCGAGGTTGCTCTGGATCTTTGAGATCGCAGGGCCGGGGTGCTCGTTGGCCGGAATACGGACGTTTATTGCTGCCTTGAAGAAGGCAAAGGCCCCCATGGCGCTAGTCCCTCCGTAGAGCCCTTTCAGGGTATTCCAGATGGTCTTCGCAGTCGTCTTCGTTCTGACGAGCTGTGCGACTTCGACGCTTAGGCGCAATCGAACGCTGCCCATGGCCTTGGATTGCATCTGCATCCATTCGAGGACCTCAGCGCGGTTTCCCCCGTCCGTAGCCAAAACAGGCTCATTGAAGCCGTCGGGTATCTCGATGAGAATCCAGACACCTTGCGACTGCAAGTATGCTTTCATCAAATCGGCCCATCGGCGGTAGTTCGATCCGTCGAGGACGGGGACGAGGTTCTGCAGAGAGTTTGACATTTTGTTTAGTGGTGGTAGAGCGGTTGGTTGATAAGGTTCTGTGAACGCCTTTATCAGCGCTCTGACTTATGCTGCCGGGACGGCGCTGACACCACTCTGGACTCATTGTTTGGGATGGCGACAGCTAGGCTGTGCCCGACCTGCTGCCATGTAGGCGCAAAGTCTCCCTCTGACGTCAAAGCCCCTAAGGGCGACGTCCAGGCAAGCTAACCTGACCCGCAGCGGACGCAGCCATAAAGGCGCAGTACCGTGCAGTGCTCAGGGCTCATAACCTGACGAGCAGGCTTCCTTACGCAGTGTAGCGGGACGCTAACTTACCTGGTTGTTGAGCTTGTGAGGCTTGATGCACACAAAGTTGCTGTTGAGCGACTTGGATTGTACTATGCTACAGGGGTCCTTATATACATGTAGGAGACCGTCTGACTAAGCTACTGTATAGTACCAATCCTGATGCATGTGATTCTATCTACGATGCATGTGTTACTCCTGTTACCCGGAGTACCGGTGTGTGAACTCGGCTGCCTAGTTAGGCGCTCTCTATTGTTCAACAAGTTCCAGGAAAGGAGGATTGGGTCTGCCTCCTCAAAGGGCCATCTATGGTCTTAAGCAAGTGTCTAGACAATGGAACACTAAGATCCACCAAACTCTTCTGAACCAAGGGTTCATATGGACATATTCAGATGCCGGAGTTTACGTTTACTCCAGTAAAAGCAACGGTCAAGTTTGCTATGTAGTCCTCTATGTAGACAACTTATTGCTCCTTGGAGATTCTAAACCATTCATTGAACAAATAAAGAATCATCTCAAGAAGGAGTATCAGATGACCGACCTTGGACCAGTAGAGTGTTTTCTAGGACTTAGGATTCGTCGTGATCGTCAAAAGCGACAGATTCTAGTTGACCAATCTGAATACGTTCAGACCGTTTTGGAGAGGTTCCAAATGTCTAACTGCAGACCTGCAAAGACACCTCTACCTGCTGGTTCAGTCTTGGAGAAGAACACGGAAACCGCAACGGATGTGTTCTGTACAGAGTACCAGAGTGTTATTGGAAGCATCATGTATGCCATGCTTGGTACTTGGCCTGATCTCACTTTTTCCATAATGAGACTCGCCAAGTTTGCCTCGAACCTGTCGAAGCATCACATGTGCCTCGCACAATATGTCTTGTGCTACTTAAGGGGAACAAAGGACTATGTGCTTTGTTACGACGGTGATTCCAACTCCAGGTTGATTGCCTATTCAGACTCGGACTGGGCAGAAGATCACGATGATAAGCACTCCGCAAGCAGCTTTGTTTTCCTCATGGCCAATTGTGTCGTTTCTTGGGTTTCCAGACGCCAACCCACCCTTTCCCTCTCTTCAACGGAAGCAGAGTACAAAGCAGCCTCTGATGCATGTCGTCAAATGGCTTGGCTTAGGAACTTTGGACAGGAGCTTGGTGACAACATGACCACTCCCACTCCCTTGTGTCTGGACAATCAAGGAAGCATTTTCCTTGCGGTTAATCCTGCCGTGGACCGCCGCACAAAACACATCAAAATACGGTATCACTTCATCTGAGAATTCTATGAGAAGGGTGAAACCGATATCTTCTTTGTTGTGAGCGAAGACCAGCTTGCAGATGTGTTGACCAAGAATGTTCCACTCTCTGGAATAGAGAAACTTTGAACGTCAACTGGCATGGTCATAGCGTCTTGAACAAGTGGGAGTGTTGAACTTCTACCATTTCAGGTGTTATCTTATCAGGCTTGCCTGATATGGACTTACATTGTGTTCTGCAATGCTACATATCGTATTGTACGCTTACTCTCTTTTTGCTTTTATCTTATCTATAGGACTCGATTATCTCTCGTCCTATCTCAGTAGATTAGATACCGGACATCCGGGCCTCCGCTCCTTAGCATATGATATTGCCGGTAACTTGGAGTTCCGGATTCCGTCTTACTAACGATGACTCATGTAGCTTATGATTATGACTCATCATGACTCGACCATCAGGTGATGGTCTCACACATGTATATATACTGGGCTGGATATGCCCCCTAATGAATCGTTCCTTCCTCTGCTCTCCTGTGTGCCTAACAGGTCCCTCAGCAGTTCGTTCATTGCCCTCACAGCCACTACCAATTCACTCCTTCAACACATGGACCTCAGGAGGTCGTCATGAAGCTCAACGACCTAAATGACCCCATTCTTGAAGAGATGTATGATGATTACCTGTTGTGCCTGATAGCTAAGCGGCAGATTGACTTCAAGTGCATAATCAAGGACTTGGTACTCCACATGCCTGGTGCAATGTGCTTGAAGGCAGAGGACAAGGTGTGCATCAAGAATGAGGAAGTGACAATGGTGGATGACCCTTTGATGCAGCAGATCAAGCAGAGGCGCCAGTGGGTCATGGCCAGGAAGCTCAAGAGGAAGCATGAGGAAAGCGATGCTGCTGGTGCGTGTGACCCCAAGGTCATGTCCTTGAGCACCTTGGGCCTTGTGCAGGGCTCAGACCGTGGTTCCATGTTTGCTCACCAGAAGTGATTGGTCCATCTGTGCCTACCCCTCGCTGCCCTCATAGCTATCCAATTCTAGTTGTATGTACATTATCTCTTGTCGCTTGCACCTGCCAATGCAGGCTTACTCTCTATACTTACTGTGTACATCACAACCATGGATCTATTGTAGCTATGATGAACTCTTGTCACAATGATTACAATGTGTTTCTGCTAAGCTTGGTGGAAAGCACATAATGAGAAGAGAAATAAAGTGCCTTCAAGCACAAATAAGAGTGGATAAGCAAAGCTCCGGCGGCTGCAAAAATGAAACAAAAAAGAGGAAATAAGAGAGAGCAAGGACAGGTGTAACATGCACATCTTCTTCTGTCATGAGGGTACATATTGTATCTTGAGCTATCTTTTATTGTCTTACAATTTGGGCAACTTGTCTTAATTGCACTTGACATCTTTTTCTGTCTTTGTGTCTTTTCATGCTATAAAAAGACCAATTAAGTAAATTATGTTTTTCCTGATGCAGCAACTGTGCTGATGTTTGCTTTTGCTAGCTCGGCTTCATTTTGCACCCCAAGGATGTCCAATGGGGTGACCACAATCTGGATCCCATCCTTCCGGAAGAGAAGGGGCATCCAAAACATAAGTGTCTTCCCTGCTCCTGTTGGCGCGATGTTGATAATATCATTGTCACCTCCGAGAGATGCTTGACAGCTGAGTGACTGCCAGCGACATGGATCACAACCAAATGCTGCCAATGTCTTCTCGCGGATCATGGCACCCACCAAACTGGGAGGTATGCAGCCGTGGCTCCATTGTTTGTGAATGTTTTGTGCCAGCCGCCGCAGGGGGGTAGAGGGCATTAAGATTGTGGAGTTTGAATTGGCTCACGTGGTGCACATGATATACATCAACTAGTACATTTTGGGCTATGGGACTTAGGATCGAGAAAGAGCATCATATTTCGCTATCGACACACCCCTCTACCCCCCGCAGCGGATGGAGAGGAGCCTGCCTGGGACCACGTCCTGCACGAGACCGTTCGGGCCAAACCAATGATGTTAGTCAGCAGGGCTCACAGATCACAGACATACAAAGGCCTGCCAATGGGCCCGGAGTCTGTGTACAGCGATTGCCAACACAAGCTCAGCCTCCTTCAAGTCAGACATCACATCAGCACCTCCTATCCGACTACTGGCAAATATGGGATCTTTTTTTAATAAATTCTACGAATTTATACTCCATACTCTAAGTACATGCAGAGTATCTACTGAATCTTTCAGTCTTCTCCTTCCGCCTCCGAAGGAGGTGGGGTAATGACATAAAGCATTCTGAAGTCATCCAAAAATTGCTCATTGTCCCTCTCTTCCGCGTCTAACAACCGCCCTTCAGGTAAGATGAACCCCCGGTGAGGGAGATCCACCCACCCTTGGTCTAGATGCGCAGTAATAAGTTCCTCCTCCTCCATTTGAGAAGCCCGAGGGGCAAAGTCGAGGACAGGATCCTTGTGATTGACTGGGGCAATTTCATGCTCCTCCGCTTGTGACGGAGGAACTACTTCCTCTCCCAATGCTCCATAGTCAAGGTCCATGACCCCGCGGATAGGAATGTGGACGAATGGCTCATCCACTAGTTCATTTCGTTCAAGCGCTTCGTGCCTGCCTTCCCGAATTTCTTCAGCGTCCCTGTACTGCCACGTTCTGTACAGTTCTTCTGCGAACTTCTCTGCCTTCGACGGATCAAATGCCGCCGCATATTTCCTATGGGCTTCCTTTTGGGTCCTTTTACGTTCCTTTTCAGAAAGCCCATCCCATTCCTTCTGGAATTCCAGAACTTTGCCAGTGCGCCACACTGTATGCGCTTCTAGTCTAGCCCATGCCATGGTGTGCTCATTGCGCTGGGCATGATCCTCCTTGCATTTGGAGAGGATCTCTGCCCATTCAAACGTGCCAACCATAGGGTTGAGTTGGAGGAATTTCAAGACATCGAGCGAGGACCACCCCCGTTGACGCCTTGAATACCAAGATTTGCCTTGCGCAAGGTCCCGCTTGGAAAATGGACCCACAAAAGGCTTGTGCTCATACTTTTTGTGCCTCATGTAATACGGGCACTTGAAAAGTATATGATCCCGGGTTTCCCAATACCTGTTCCGAAGGAGGCACGGACATTTATCCGACTCTCCCGGCTGGAGAAGCTTAAAGCGCTTCTTGTATTCCCCACATGGGAAATGTTCAGTGATAACCCGCGTGAATCAGGCTACCTCCTTGTTACGAAGCTTAGTAGGAAACGCTAGTTCCTCATAAGTCTTATCCTCGCCGTCTGCAGTTTTCTTACTCAGATCGACTTTGCCTATGGATAGGAAGGGTGATTTGCCCGTGGTGCGAGGCTTTAGCCCCTCGTCCCACCACAAACCATACCCAAGATAGGCACTATGACAAGTGCGAATGGATTTGTCAGGGACGCCCGGAATTCCCACCACCGGTGTGCGCTTGACTTTGTACTTGAGGCCAGCAATGTCCGACCAATCATCTATTACTTTCTGGCAGATCTCTTGTCCCCGGAAAGCAAATGATTTGTAATCAGGCAATGGTTCGTCTGATTTGTTTATATCGGAAGTGAGTTTATCCACATACTCGTTCCATTGAATCCCAACATGAGATGGGCTCCATAGGAATACAACCTTGCGGTTCATTTCCTTCAAGTATTCACTGATCCACACACCATGAAGCTGGCCGGAGCCAACCCCACTGGGCTTCATAGCATGCCGCAAATTGCCGATGTTGTCACTGGCGATTACTATGGTGTGGTCTGATGGACAGATCACTTCCATGGCCGCTTTGACACCAAGGTAACATGCCTGCACCTCTGCGTCAAAGCTCGTGCATTTCCCGGACATCCATGAGTCTTCCGAGACCATTTCGTCATTGCATGTAATAACATACGCTCCCGACACCCTTGTTTTTTGCAAGTTTGGCTTGCCTTTGACCTGGAGATAATCATCATCTTTCCCCGGGATGACAGACCCATCCGACCAAATCATCAGAGTGTTTCTGTCATGCATGTATGTAGACGCTGCAGGCGTCCATGTGTTATGGATCCAGTCTTTGAAATCATTGCCAACTTTTCCGTTTTCTCCGCCCTTTTTCTTCGGGATGGATTTAATGTTGTCATCATGATTATCCCGCTTATCACGATAAAACAGCACATGTTCGATGGCGTCATCTCCATCTCGATCAATTAACCTGTCACCAGGCCTGCAGACCGATGCTAAGACATGGAATCTTTCATCCGTTGTCTTGGCCATTTTCTCAAAATGTGCCATAGGGGACTTTGATTTGCTGCGCCTTCCTACGCGGAATGGCATTTCAGCATTGAGATCAGATGTGGGAACGTCAGATAGCTCCCACTCATGACTCATTAACGCCCGGGTAGGATGACCCGGGTGAAGAGTTTTGATACAGAGAGCATGCTTCTCCATGTATCTTGTGATATTCACTTTCACCGGAACCACTCCGGCGATCAATTCCATGGCTCCAATCGGGGTCGTTCGAAACGCCCCCGTGATCCATCTGATGGCTCGGGATTGCGCCCCCTGCATTTCTTTCGCAATCCAGCCAATTCCTTTCCACCCAGGTTTCCACCACAGGTGCGCACTGTAACACATGAGCGGAAGCACATGTGCTATGTACAATTGTCTCTTTTGCATGGGGGTGAACCCCCGAAGAGAGTTGCCTAGCATGGTGAGGGTGGACACTGTGCTAGCTGCTTTAGCCGCATAAAAGCGGATGTGAGATTTGAATGATAATTTGGGATCCAAAAAGAATCCTAAATATCTCATTGACAACTTTGGAACGATATGATTGATCTTTCGATCAATCTCGATCACTACGTCTGGGCCTGTGGGCTTATCCGGCTTCCATGGTTTCTGCTTCTTCCAGAAGTGCATGACTTCCACTTTGTCAGCTTCTACTCCCAACCTGACCCGTAATAAGTCGCCATTGAGGGAGTGGAACATAACTTGCAGGTATTCCACATTGAGTTCCACCTGCGTGATATTGTGCCGTATCATTGATTTCAATGGAGCGGCTACCATGAATGCACCATCGTCCACGTAGAACTTCAGTGTACTATTCCCAGGCATCTTGCGATCCACTGGGAAATGCTTATGTAAGATTGGAGCAATATACAGCCCTGATCCCATTGGAGAGAAAGCAGATCCCTGGCCCACTCCCAACGGTGTGGGAGTGGCGTCAGTGAGTTTGCCGTTGAACAAGTACCGAGTAAACCGGCCCTTTAGATAATCAGCGAAGAACTCAACTAAGTCCTCCGCAAACCCTTCCCACCTCAACATCTCAACGAGAATGTTATGATTTAGAGACGGGTAAAATTGAGACACATCCAACAGCAACATTGATGGAGTGAGATCTCGCGCCCAGGCTTCGTGCACAAAGTGCACAACTTTGATGCCCACATCGGTGGTACTGTGTTGCATTGTACCGCCGTATTGGCATGGATGCATGATGCCAAATTTTTGAGCATCAAATTGCATGCGCTTCGCAAGTATCTTTTCAAATAGCTTGCCAAACACGCTGAGGAGGCATATTGGTCAATATGCTTTGGCTTTAGTGTAATCCGGCTTGTTAGGCTTAGGGATTACCACTGTTATAGACCGCTTGAACGCAGTGGGGAATTTATGCTTTTTAATGCACGCATTAAAGAAGGCTTTGAAGAATTGGTAGACCTTAGGTCCCCAGTGGATGTACGTGACGTTGTCATTTTCGTCTGTTTTCTTTTCTATGCAATGGAATATGGTCTTGGCCCATAACCAATTGATATGATCTTCTCCGCCGACCGAGGTATTACTCGTGTCTGCAAGGTTCTCAGATATCTCCTCATAGGAGATGTCATTGAATGTTCGAGTTTCCCATTTAGGAAGCTCGTCCATAATGCTCATGTCCACTTGTCGGGGGACCAACGGAGTGAATTGTTCTCGGAATTCTGTTTGAAGGTCTTCCTGGCTATCTATGACAGTGCCATCAGCGCACTTGATTTGCACGCTGGAGTCAAGCCGTCTGGGCCACGTCCATGCAACATAATTAGATATGAGTTGCGGGTGTGTGTGAGCGATGATCTTATCAAAAAAGACCCTTTTAGCGCGCTTAGAAGCAGCAGCTACCCATTGGTATGCGGATTTCATGCCCTTTTGCATGGTATCATGTAAGTCATTGTACCATTCGTATTGGATGCTTTGGCGTCCCAGGGTGCGGAAAGCTAAGCCCCTTAGCTTTCGCAATAACTTAGTCCTTCTGCGGGCTAAGCGCAGACTTTTGGAGGCCTACGCGCACTCTTCATTCCACCACGTCTTGGAATGTCCGGTGCGATTGGGTTTGGAAGCATGTTTCTTCCAGAGCTCTTGAATACCGGAGAATAATGCTTCCCCGGTGTTCTCAATGTCTTGTGCACTCTCCCACTCAAGTGGGAGGCCCCCAATTAGTTTAGCCACATCTTCGTTGAATTTCCAAGATCCCTTGGAAACCCGACCAAGTGTGGGTTCAATGTTGGGCGCTCCGCCCACAACAACTTTCCAGACCAAGGGCGAATGATCGCTCTTGTGCCTGGCTCCATGTTGGACCCTAAAGTCCTGTATTTCGTAATCACCTCTCTTCCACACCAAATCCAGTGTGTATCGAGGTAACGCCGCGTTGTTAGACTGCCATGTAGGTGGTCCATCCTCGCTGTTAACTAGGAGGAGTTGGAGCTCGGCAGCAAGATCCAGTAGCTCTCTGCTCTTCTGAGCATGAGGCGGGTTCATGTTGTGTTCCCAAGTGCGCTTATCCCACGAGGTGTGGCGCAGATTAAAATCACCGCACATCATAGAGATGGGAGGAAGGTGCGCCGAAACATTTAACAGGTGTGAAACTGCTGCATGCTCATTGCTGTCATTATACACATTAAGAACTGTAAACGGTCCATCTGGTGTATTGATGCTAACCAGCAATGTGTCATTGTGTGACACATTGCCTGTGATGACGTGAGGCGAGGCGCCCCTCCATTTACAGTTGACATATGTTGCCACCCGCGAGTTTTTGCTTGCTCCATAGCATGCGAAGTTGCGGTGCGCGCATGTTTGTTCATACACATCACCCTTCTTATTTTTGCTGGAGACGACCATTTTGATCTTTCCCCAGAATATTTCCTGGACACATATGATGTCTGCATCTCAGTACTTTTCGAGAAGCTGGGTGGTGTTCTCGTGGGACTTCTGCATGTTCGCTGATACACACTGAATGGTATATTGTGGAGCCGCTTCGGCTTCCACTTCCACGTCCTGATGTACATGTTCCGGTGCACCCTCGTGCCCGTATAAAATATGATCTAAATTTAGAGCGGGGCCGGCTTCCACATCGCCTTCTGCCTCCACTCCCACCTCCTGATCTATCCCTGCCAATAACCACTCCGCTGCGGCTCTCAACTCTGCACTCCGGTCAAGTGGCTCCGGTAAAGAAGGGGATGCGCTGCGCGCTGAAGCCCCCGTTCAGCCCCGTTGTAGGTTGTCATTAATAGGGCAACTACTCACAAGATTAGGCATCCATGACCATTCCGGTCACTTCCGCGAGTCCTTGAGACACCTCCTCAATGAAGGCTGTCTCCGCTGTCTTCTTCGCCTCGTCAGAAGCCTTCTGGGCTTCCTTGAGCGTCTTCTTGATGGAGTCAAGCTCCTTCTTCTCGCGAGCGAGCTGATCTTTCACCGACTCCGCGCGCGCAGAGTGGTTCTCAATCCATTTCTTCTCTGACGAGTGTTGCCAGAACTTGCAATTGATGCGATCCGAGGGGCCATGACCCTTCGTCTTGCAGTTGGGGCAGTAAGCATGCTCCGGCGGACACTCGTCCGGAACGTTGCCACTGTGAAGGCGAATCCCCGTGCAGCATAGAGCCAAGCTCTCGTGCGCGTGGAGGCCTTGGTGTTTGGAGCCGCACCGGCCGCAGAACAAGCCCATCTGCGAGCACTGGCCGGCAGAGTGACCCCACCGCCAGCACCTCGTGCATGATGGCATCGAGTTCCAGGCCGAAAGGCGCCGGATACGGTAAGCACGACCAAAGAGCTTGATCGTGAACTTATCTGAGCAGAAGCGCTCCGAGATGGAGCCGTGCACTGTGTCCTTGACATAACATGCCCAGACGCCAGAGCCGCCTGGGTTGCCTTCGAACTTTGCGACCGGCACAGAAGTGAATTCCAAGACGAAATCAGTGAACTCCTTTGTCCGCTTATCCGTCTTGGCGCTAGCTTGGAGTTCCGCCCACACTTCGTGCTGCGAGTACTCTCCGACTGTGGTGCGGCCGCCCAGAGTTGCAATCTGGCGCATCTTGGGGAATCCTTCGATTCCGACCCACATGAGCGGTGTTGCAAAGTCAACGGAAGCCACCGTGCCCGGCAACTTCAGTGTTAGCATGTTGATGACGGAGTTGCGCACTCCGACCACTTCCTCAGATGAGGGGCGCGCCAAGAACTCCAGAATGGTGTCCTTACCCGAATGTTTGATGACGGCCTTGAGGGGCACGTTCACGGTGGCGGCGGTAAGGCCTGACTTGGCTGCAGCGATGATGTCGTTGCTGGTGATGCTGGGAACGCCCCTGCTGAAAGCTACCGAGCTCCGCACCACTAGGGTACAGACCATTTGCTGCCGAGTGCCCGCGTACTGCACGTGCTCAACAGGCTTGCCCTTCTTCTCCTTCTTCTCGGGCTTCGCCTTAGCTTCCGGGCCGGCAGTAATCGCCTTCTGGCCCGACGGGATGGCGCTGGTGCCCACAGGCTGCGCAGTGGCTGGGAAATGTGTGCCCGCAGGACGCGTGTCGAGGCCGAGACCCCGAGCGATAGCCGATGCCTCGCTGAGTTGGATGGTGGGCGCGAGCTCACTGATGGT
The DNA here is from genome assembly GCA_022606075.1 of Fomitopsis betulina. NCBI lineage: Eukaryota > Fungi > Basidiomycota > Agaricomycetes > Polyporales > Fomitopsidaceae > Fomitopsis > Fomitopsis betulina. Next base: position 14,025 of record JABYQK010000031.1, read on the forward strand.
TGCAGCGGCGCGGAGACGGGCCCAGTCAGAGACTGATTCCATCTTCCACTCCTCTGTGATTTCTCCGTCCTCAGGAGCAGGAGCAGCCGCTTGCGCAGCGCCGTTGTCGCCACGCGCCTTCTTAGGGGGCGGGGGACCTTCCTTGGACGTGCCGCCAGGGGCAGGCATCGGAGCGGGCGCTGGGCACTTCTGCGGGTCCTGGGTGGGAGCCGAAGGCTCTGCAGGCTTGGGGGCTGCACCCTTGGGCGCAGAGACGCCGGCGTAGCTCGTGCTAGCCATCGTTGCAGCCTTGAAACTGCCGAGTTCTTGGCGAAGCTCCTTCATCATTGCCTTGACGTCAACCGTGTTCTGATTCGACCGCTCGAGCAGCGTTGTGAGTGCCGCAACCTGAGCCTTGAGTGAGCGATTCTCCTCGCCCGCGCGCTCCACCTGCGTGTGGATGACTTTCCTCATGGATTCCATGGTGTTACCCACGGCTTCCATGTGCTGCTGGACGGCCCCAGCTTGCTGAAAGTGTCCCTACCGATCTCGCGCATAATGTCACGAGCGTTGTCGAATCCCCTCACAATCATGTCACAATCCTCCAGAGCCTGAATGGCCTGGTTGAGAGCGGGGCCAACAACGTTGTTGTTGAAGCACCGGTTCATCTCAGTGATATGCTCCTTAGGAGCCACACTGGCAAACTCGCGGGCAAGCGCTGCGATGCGCTGTCCGATCTGAACGGAGTGGTAAACCTCCAAAGGGTACCCTAGCCGGATGCTCTCCTTGACATCGTCGAGCATGGCCTTCTTTAGCTCCAAGGAACTGGAAGCAAGGATCTCACAGGCGTCACGGAGCGTACGAGCGATGGCCGAAATCGCCGTATACGGTGTGTTGCCTGGAATGGCTTGGTAAAGCGCGTAGTTTGCGGTCTCAATGACCTTGATGTCGCTCTTCAGGGAGACCGCTGGAGTGGCCTCTCGAGGGGATCCCGCATAGGAGACCCCGCTCGGCGTCGTTACCTCAGAGATTCCTCCTGAGGTCGCTCTCGACGGCTTGCTACCAGGCCCGCCCTTCTTGCGAGCCCGCAGCGTGCGGTCGTCTTCCTTGTCGGTGGACTCGTCGTCACTACTCTCGTCGTCCTGCAACGAGATGTGAGACTTCCCACGACCGTGTGAACGGGGACGATAAGGATGTACCTCATCATCTGCGTCTTTAATTACCGTGTCCACGGGGGACGCGGCTCTCTCCGGCTGTTGAGGCGTGGGAGGGAGATTGTCCCAATGCGCTCCCTCGGGGAGCGACGGGACAGGGGCTTCCGATGCAGTCGCCAGTATTCCATAATTGAAGGCAAAGTCCTCCTCCACTTGAGGGAAGGTAGAGGGGACCGTCTCCGACGCCAACTGAGTCGTCGCCGGAGTGTCTGCGACCATGACAACCACGGTTTCACTGGTAGGTGGAGGGGGGTTGTAGCCCTCCCCGAGGGGAGAGCCAGGACTGCCCCTGGTACGTTCACGCCACGAGGACGTGCGGGTTATGCCAGACGCGCTGGCTTTGCGTTCGCTGCCACTGGGGCGAGCGTTGTAGTCCGCGGTTCGCGATGTGCCTGCCGCTGCAGCACTCGTCGAACCGGGTCGAGCGGTCGAGGGTGTTTTGTCGGCAGGAGGGCCCTCGTTGCGGGCGGGGGGACGGGGGGAAGTGGTCGATGGGGGTAGGCGTCTATCGGACATGGTGGTGGTACGAGGTCAAGGTGCGGCGGCAAATATGGGATCACGAACGACGCATCTCAAAGAGTGTGTTGTGAGCTCACAGAAATGCCGGATTGAAAGGTTGAATTGCACAGATGCTTTATGTCGTACACTAGCGGAGCAGGGGTTAGAGTACAAGTACATTGAATGCAATTGACGCCATATGATATTTGCTAGAGCCCTTGAGGGTTTAGTCAGGCACTCGCCTTGAGAATGTCGGCCACTGCAACAAATCGAACGTTAACTCCGATACGTGGCATAAGGCTTTTTTGATTACCTTTCTCCCCCACAAAGTAAGCAGCAGACTGAGTGTGAGAGGCGAAGTGCAGAGGGAAGATAGAGAGGTCGGCTACGCGGACATTCTTCGTGCCGTATACCTACTTCGGTATAAGCATACGACGAGTAGGCGTGGATACTTGAACAAACCTTCAGGTTGGGGTCCACAACGCCGTTCTTGTCGCGCGGTAGCATACTATTGCTGCCAATCGCATGCCAGCACGTGTGAGAGTAGTCGCGCAGGTACTCTGCGCGGGGGAACTTAGAAGATAGCTCAGGAAACGGATACAATCAACTGACCCTTGATCTCTTCATCCGTGGAATGTTCCTTTCCGGGATCAACCTCACGTATGACCAAGGACTTCCATGGTTCGTTCTCTCCCAAGACCTTTGCGTACTTGACGTTCTCTTTCATAAGCTCAAGATCTAGGGGAATGGTGTCATCGTTAGGGTCGACGCTAAAGGTCAGTGAGTGCGTGTGCTTACCGTACGGATTCTCGAATAGCGCGACGTCAATCTCGGGGTGCTCCACGGGGTCATTTGACTTTGTATGCTAGTGGATGCGGAAAAGGACGCGAAAAATGAGCCTACGAAAACATCGGGACTGGCATGCACATACAATGCTTCCTCTGTTTGATACAATCAGCGGGATTCACAAGCTCCATGCTGTGCGGGACTCACCTCGAGAACGGATGCTGCTGAATGGCGAGAACGGTGATCTGCAATCCCGAAGTGAGCCACGAGACAAACTCCTATAGAGCGCAAGATCCATACATAAGCTTTGCCATCTTCCGGCTTCGCTAATGACCGGCCATTAGCAACGCTATTTTGCTGCAAAAACAGCACTTACACCGGTGACTTAGGAAGCAGTTGACATCGACGAGCTCAAGGTCCGGTACATGAGGGTCCTTCAGTGCACGCAGCTGGATCTCGTATTGCTCCGCCAGTCCCGGTGGCAGTGTACCGCTCTTGATCTGATCCTCCACGAGCTTGCTGAGGCCCTCGATGATCTCCGGTGCACCATTGGGGTTCGTTGTTTGGAGGGGGACGAAGGAGTACGCAGAAATGCCATAACGGTGAATGTTCTCGACGCCCTGCTTCCTGTCAGAGAATCCGAAGTGAATTTCGTACGTCAGGCAGTCTGTGGGTCAAAATACGAACTGGAGCTCTGCCTGTTCTGCAGCGAGCTTTGGGTCGCGAAGAATATCGAAGGTCTTGTGAGCCTCCTTCGCGTCCAGCTCGAATGAGATCCCTGATCAAGTGTGTCAGTCGATGCAGATGCATGAGTTTTGTGCCGATGACATGCGCACCGACAAGACAGTGATCCTGGACGTTCCCGCCAACACCAGGAAGCTCTACCTTGACAGGAATACTGGCCTTCTCGAGTACATCACGACGGCCAATACCAGACAGTTCCAGTATATGAGGCGACTTAATGGTACTGTAAACGTGTTAGTACAGGACAGACGTCGCAGTGTCACATTTCGTACCCGGCAGAGACGACGACCTCCTTGTTGACCTTGACGAAGTACGTCTTGCCACCGTGGATAAACTCCACGCCAGTCGCAACAACATCGTCACTGGAAGTCTCGTCGTCGAAGAGAATCCGTGCGGCGAGAGCCTCTGTCAAGACCTGGGTAGGACTATCAGATGATGAGTGATCGGTCGGACCCCATGAGACGTACCGTAAAGTTCGGCTTGTCCTTGTTTGGAAGGTAGTGCGCAGTAGCAGAGTATGATCGTGTCCACTCGGCGTTGCGATCCAAGCTAACAGCCGCCTGCCAGCACCCGGTGACCTATTTAAATGAGAGATATCGACTAATCACGATCAGCTTGTCATGTGTGTGTCATGAAGCATACATTGCCGCCGTAAGGATCCTCGAGAAGAGGGACCCCCAAGTTCTGCAGCGTGCCCAAGAAGCCATTTGTGAGCGAGACCGCGGTCGCGGGGACAGTCAACTTGACCGGACCACCCTTCCCGCGCCATTCGGCTTTGTAGGTGTGCTCGAGTTCATTGAGCTGGTCCTCTGTTGCCGCCGTGAAGCTGTCGGCGTAAATCAATTAAGGATCTAAGCAATGGCAACCATATACGCACTCTTCACTGCGCATGGTAAGCTCCTGGTACGATTTCCAATTCCAACCCGGATTGCCAAGCTCCTCGAAGGCGTCGACATCTTCTTTGGGTGGCTTCGTCCACACGTAGAAGTTCATAGCAGAGCTACCACCTATAAGCATATCTAGTCAGACTATGCTTCGCTACACCTCTCATGACGGGAGCTCACCAAGGCCTTTGCCCCGGTTCCATATCATGGGCTTGTTTTTGAAGTTCTTCTGCGGCGTCGTCTTGAAGATCCAGTCATACTAGATAGTGAAGATTCAGCGGAAAGGGCATGGCGACAGGCTACGACAGACGCAGACCTTGGGGTCCTCAAAGGTACCGCCAAATTGGCCGCCCAGTAGGATCTTTGAGTCGCCGAGATTGGCCTCACCAGCCTCCAGGACCAAGACTGAGCGGTCGGGGAAGTACTCAACAAGGCGAGAAGCGGCAGCTAGACCCGCCGTCTGTTAGACACCATCGTTAGTTCTCAGGCATGGGACGCTGATTAGAGGGCTTACGCCGCCGCCAATGACGACATAGTCATAAGACTTGTCAGATACGTCTTCAACGCTCGAGACCATGTTCAACGAGAATGTGAGCGCGACGTGGTAGGGACGTGGTGGTAGTCTATATGTGTGAATGTGATTGTCCTATCGCGGTCGGCCTGATTCAGGCAAATGCCCCTGGCACCAGCACGCACGAAACGTGCCTTCTTCGATATGCTTCCGTAAGTCTAGAAGTCAACAACTTTCAGGTCCTCCCGTGGGTCGAGAAGGTCGGTAGCGTAATCTGATTCGTCCTAAGGCAGACCTCCATATGTACGGCGATGGCAAAAGAGCACCGCGTATCAAGGATCTTAGGCATCCAACTTGGCATCCCTGTCGCACCCGCAGTGCCACATATCTAGATGTCGACACATGCAAGCCTCGCGTCGAGCGGTGGGCATTATGTCTACTACCGTCAACAATGTAGACTCCAAAAATCAGAAACTGAGGTACAGGAGCGAGTTCAAATGCTCACGATTCACATGAGGGCCGTGGACGAGGACCCCCGTTGTCTTGTCACGTTATCGTACGGCGGTCAGCAGCTTCCTGCGCGACACTACTGTTCGGTCGATGAGAAGAACACATCAACGGTCGGTCTGCCGGCATAATTCTGCGTCGTTGACACGGTCTGGTGCGAACCGGGTAGGCACGAGGACAATTGAAGTTGAATCCGACCGGTGCGAAGTGAGGATAGAGAGGTGTATATTGCCTTCAATTGTTTTGAAGAGCTCCAAGTTGTATCCTAATCGCTGATTTCTATGCATGGTTAATGGAACTGGCCGGTATGTAGACTGTGCGGCAGCAGCGGTGAACGTCGACCAAACACGAGGCGCCTAATATCCTCCTCAGATCAGAGGGCGCGCACGGCAACCTCCGTGACCGCGTGAACTCATCACGCTCCATTTCAGTAGCTTCCGTCCATCGCAGGAGAACGCAACGATGCTCCCGGGCTCCCCACGCATATTGTTCCTGATTATCCCCTCTGTGACCGGACTCTGGTGCCAAATGGATATATCAGCGAACCAATATACACCGCGCGGCGGGATCACTCAAATCATCGAAGTGAGCTAAACAAGATTATGAGGGTTGGTACTGAATACACAGTCAATACGGGCACTTGAAGTTGCGGTTTTCACTACGTGAAGTGTAGACGCAGTGGCAGGCGTCTTCCGATCAGACGGTGACATTGGCCCACTTACGTGAAGATCCCGCGCGTAGGCGGTACATCCGGCACGCGCCGCCTTTTTAGCCGACGGGCAAGCCCGCCGCTCTGCCGCTGAAAGAAAATCTCGCCTGAATTTTCCTAGGCATTCAGGGGAATGGATGCCTTAGAAGAAGCATATCCACAATCGCACGAGCTCCTCCTGCAGGGACGCCGCGATGGAGTCTCGTTGGCGGACCAGTCTTCATCTCTCCTGCAGTGGCGTACTTGAGAAGATCTGAGGTTTAGCGCATCATCGCACGCGCCATCAGAATTGAATTCCAACCCTGGGCGTTCAAAAGTACGTATGACATGGCAACCGCTGCAATAAGGGAACCGCGTACGCTCTACCAATCGCACGTCGTGGCTTCCTCGTTGCAGCCGCATCTTCGCGCAGACGTGGAACTATCCGAATCACCGGGCAAGGCGCAACGTGCGGACGCAGACACATTGAGGGCGAGAGGATCCCGCTCGGATCGAAGGAGCCTCAGGCTTAAAGACATCGCGACGTCAGGAGATTACTCTTCGGTCTATTCACTCCTTTGCCCATAATGGCACTCCCCGTCCAAGCCGCAGAGCAGCTTGCTCAGACGACGTACGACGTTCCTACTATCTCTTGCGTACACCTAGGCTGTTCTGACTCCGTCATCCACTGCACAGGGAAGGTCCTGCCCTTGCGGGGGTCTTCATGAACCTTACGTATGATGCCCTTTCACACTTGCAGAGCCTGACTAAAGTACCTTGCAGTCTGTTTGGTGTCATGATTTCGCAGTCGGTCTTTTACTTTACGAACTATCCAAAGTAAAGTTTCTATTTGAAGGGACTGCTAGTCTTACCTGACGCGTCTATTATCAGTGACCCAAGGTGGATTAAGTGCTATGTAAGTGGATAATCTGGTTGTCGTCGGTTCTGTTTGTTCAATCCATTAGGTCGCGTTTCTCATGGTCGCGGACACGCTTAACGCGGTGTTCATCTGCGCCTGGATCTACCGGGTATTGATTAATAACTTTGGTGAGTCTTCCTATTCCGCGATGTGTAGACTGCATTGAACGCTTTCTGTAGGCAACGTGGACGCTCTCGGGAGGGGCGATTGGCGTAAGTCCAGTCACTACATACGGCATGTTCCTCAGCTGATGTTCTCCTCAAATCAGTCTTTGAGACAGGTGAACAGACTTCATTCGCAGTGTACGCAAAAATACTAACACCTAGAATCACCTGCGCAGAGCAAGCATTGACCGTGAGCTGATCCTATGGTTGGACTGTATCGCTAGCCGCTTACACGAGTAGCACAGGGCATTGTGTCGTTTCAAGTCCAGATGTTCTATGCTTGGCGTATTTGGAAGCTTATCGGCAACAAGTACATTGTGGGGCTAGTAGTTGTGACATCCACTATTGGCGGGCGTAAGTCACCCTCCCCGGTATCCTCGTGCACAGTCTGACGTTCGCCAGGACAGTTTCAGGCATCGGTACGGCGGTCGCAATCGGCATGAGGCCCGAGTTCTTCGGGTTTATCCATCTCAAGGTACACTCCACTTTTGCCCAATGTACGAGGACTTTCGGCGCTGACGCACGATGTAGCAAATCATCATTCTGTGGCTCCTGGGAGAGGGGATCAGCGACATCATCATCACAGCGACCCTCACTTGGTACTTGGTGAGCATACCCTCGGATGGCTTGACGTGGTGCGAGTCTGACAACACGATGCAGCGTAGGCATATGGGCGGGTATTCGAAGACAGACGGCCTCGTCTCGAAGATCATGAACTGTGAGGGGACTACGTACATAAGTGACCGGCCGCTTACCGATCGACTTTGTAGTGATCGTGTCGAACGGTCTGCTGACAGCGGCCTTCGCCATCGGCGATCTTATCTGCTACTTCGCCACGGTGAGCTTCTTACGTCTTGTCTTCTAGATCTTCGTTTGACAATCTTGCCAATAGGAAAAAGCATACCACCTGAGTGTGTGCTATCTGGCTTCCCTTTCATGCAACGCTAATGTCTGACGTCCCGGCAGTCTTCAACTTCCCGCTGTGCAAGCTGTGAGTATCGGGTGCTCACCCTTTGGCTGTAGTGACCGCTGATCTGTCTTCCTTGCTAGGTACGGTAACTCCGTCATGTCGACATTGAATGCGAGAGCAATCTTCATGTCCACATCGGGCGGTGTCACCTCTGGTTACCCCAGTGAAACCGGGGCAATGAAGTTTGGCGACCGATTGAGCAGGGTAAGGCGTGGTTTACACCCTACGTCTACATGGCTAATTCTTCGACGTGCAGCCTGACATCACTGGTATCCTCGCGACGTCAGTGGACAAGACACGAGCTGGCACGCAGACACAGGTCAGCGACCTGTACGGTTTCTACACATCCGAACGGAAGCTAATCACTGTGATAGATTAGAGTGAATGTGGAGACCCACGAGATGGCTAACATCCAGGGTAGTGATCAAGTCTCGGACGATTACCAGCACCCGCAGGACGACTACAAGGGCGAAATTGTCGTGTAGTAAAGTCCGGTTCGCACGGAGATATATTCAGCCATTCGTTGACCGAGTATATCTTTATTTGTCTAAGTGGACATAGATTCGTGCTTGTAGCATGTGTGTCAGATTGCTGGAGACATGCGAGAGGTAATCCCGCGCAGGGGTGGTTGTAACGTTCTGGGCTTGAACAGGTACATAATATTTAGTGGTAGTATACTACATAGACGACAGGTGACGACGGTACATATCTTCACGAGTACATACTGTACTGCTTGCGCATGCCACAAGCAGCAATGATTTCATTCATGTTGTGTTCAAGTTGTGGTTTGTCCCTGGTGAATTCGTGTATGATCATCTTGGGATGTCCTACAGATTAGTACATGTTTCCGGGGACCACAATGGTATAACATTGATGACCTTCGTGTGTTTATCAGTCTGAGGATCTTTCCAAAGGACGCGCAACGGCGCGTTTACACGAGCGCCTGCAACCTGCTCCACCTCAGAACCTCCTTGCCCAGAACAGCCACGACCCGCTCGGATCGTATCCTTCTGCTGTGAACAACGTCGTTCAATCCGTCTCGTTGAGATGGGCATCCAGTGCTGTTATAGCGGCACGATACGCACGTCTCGAGAGCCAGTATGTGCGTGCCCATCCGGAGAAGGGCGACGATGGGCGGAGGAGACGTCGGACGGCTTTGGGAGGTTTCAAAGTCAGCTCAGGCGGTCCAATGCATCATGAGGGTGTAAAGGGTATGTGATCCCTATTCTACGCATATACTATGTCTACTCATCGCATTGTGTACGCGCAGGGTATCTCAGACATCGGCATTTAGGTGCGATCATGTCTAGACGGTTGATGCAGGTTGATGCAGGTTGATGCGCAATGCCCGGAACCGTGCCATCATCCATGCCATGTCTGCGTCGCTGCGGTTTGGGGAGAGCCGTCATTTCTACCACTGGGTCGCGCGATGCGCCTATGCGACCCGACAGTCTCTTGCTCGCCGTGCCCCGGGTTGGCACGATAGAAGACTTGCTGACGCGGCGGCCGCGTCGAGCCGTGCGTGTTGGCCCATTTCCCCCCAATTTGTTGCGCTGACCGTGCATGAGCTGTGGAGAGTACTAGTAGGGACATGGTTGGTGTCTGGCATCATCGCACAGTGCACAAGGATCGGGTAACTGGTGCACCACGTCGAACACATCCGCAAGAGACAAGATATATTTCTATAACACATATAGTATACAATTAAACAATACTCAATGCGACAAATTCAGAGTGTGATATAGTTCACTGTCCGCTGTCCGCTGAACTATATCACACTCTGAATTTGTTGCATTGAATCTGAGCCTGGGAGTGTTCTGTAGACTACTGTACCATCTCTGCTATTAATGGGTGAGTGCCATGCACGCGTGTATGGAAATTCTAGACTAATCTATCCCCAGCCCCTTAGTCATACTAGGTAACATCAAGGTATGTATTTTAGCGAGATGAGTGTCCAGCCGCTAGAACCCCTCACTCTCGCCCGCAGTTCCCGTTTTACAATGAGGTTGTCCAGCTCACGTTTCCGGATGGAACGAGACGCGGCGGACAAGTGCTGGAGGTGCAAGGAAAGAAGGTCATCGTGCAGGTGTTCGAAGGGACGTCAGGAGTCGACGTCAAGGCCACGCATGTCGAGTTCACTGGAAGCAGTATGAAGCTGCCCGTCTCGGAGGACATGCTGGGGTAACACCGTTAGTGGTATGGCTATACGAACGGTGTCTAACAATCCGACGAGGGGCGCGCGTTGTCTGCAGAGATGCAAGGATAGCGCCGTGTTGGTCTGGGGTGCAACGCGTGGACCGTCGGGACTGGCCCGTACTTGCATAGTTCGGATATGTCTGGACTCACAGTGCGTATACAATGATGCGAGCGGTCAGTCGCTGTCCACGAGCCAGCCGGAAGCAGATGCAGGCAGATACCTTGGGCCCAGTATGCTCCCAGCAGCATGCACTGCGGTTCCCGTATTTCTCCAGTCCTCCTCGGAGGAGTTCGTTCGCCGCGGTCAGGCCTCAGAATGGAGCGTTTGAAATTGCGACTTTAAGGTAAATTTCTGGGTGCCATGTGCTTTGACGAGAAGAATCAAACAGTAGTACTTATGAAGCGAAAGGATAAAGAGTTGAGCGAGCTATCGCTGTTCTGATTTGGACGCCACCGGTCGAGACAGCTCGCGAAGACAGCAATCAACGACGCGTGCCGCCCATTCCGCCCTGGACATCAACTCAAAGTCGTTCTAGATTCCTCAGTATACTTAACAGAAAGGTCGACGACACCGTTGGGGTCCTCACGGCCGGTCATAGGAGTGCATTTTGAGACCAGATCAGTGAGATCCCGCGAATTGGCCAGGGGCCGCAGGAGATCTGCAGCAATCTTGCATAGATGGGGCCCATGGCAACGCTGCTATGCACAGTCGAGTACCCGGCATTCATTTAGCCTGTGTGTGCTGTCATGACCGTCGTCACTCACCCCCATACGACATGCACTGCCAAGGCATCTGACGCGTCGGGCACACGTCGGGAAGGAGCGCGCGCGGTCCGGCCAGGCGGGAGAATCGCCAGCTAAGCGCGATCAAGACATCCGCACCTAAAATTGAAATGGAGAGTGCGACTAACTGGTGCGCATTAAGACGAATATTCCTCTGCGAGTTCACTAACAAAGGAAGTATGTCAGACGAGCACTGTTATGCAGCCCATGCCTCGTGCGGAGGAAGATACAAACCCGCTGCGATCATCGATCGGGCAAATGCAAAATAAAGTTGGACCAGGCAGATCTTATAGACTGTTGGGAGGGAGAGCCGGACTGCGGCCGCCAACCTTTTCCCAAATCTAGAAGGTTAGATAAGCAGCCACAAACCCGGATCCGGAGTGGACTATATCGAGAGACGGAAAATGATTTCGCAGCGCGCTGGCGTCGGGTGCTGTGCGCGATGCTGGGCCCCGTACGAATGTCCGCCAGGTCGCCGAACGCGTCCCAGCGGATATAGACCTCAATTACCGCGTCGAAGCAAGTATCTCGCGTTTCGTCGCAGCCCGACGCTGTATGTTGTTGGTAGGTCTGCTGCAGCGGATGAGTCTCTTTCGCGTAGGAGCGATCGAATGTGCTGGGTAAAGGAGGGGCCCGCCACTCAGGGTCGCCGTCTTCTGGGCCCCCATCACGGAGCGTCCCGTGCGAACTCATTAACACTAGTGATTCCGCCCGACGTACCGCGCGTTTCCTAGGAGGGATGTCGCGTATTCTCCAAAGCTGATCGGTCATATATATAACCAGGAGTCACCGAGGTGATGGTACCCGTAGTCGCACTCGTCGCTGCTGGACAAACATGACGGGCCCAAACCTCGGTCTAGATCTCACCCTGGGGTGCTTCTTCATCGGTATCGTGCTGTCGGTCATGTTCGTCGCCTTTGTGTGATGGGTTTGTGTTTCGTGTGTTGACCAGAGTTAACAGATTATACGGAGCAACGATCGCGCAGTCGATGTACTATGTAATGGAGTACAAGCAGGACCGGTGGTTCATGAAGACGCTAGTGAGTTCATCTGCCTCTCCCGCTTCTCGTATACTGAGACGGGTCACAGGTGGCCATTCTGTTGTACGATCCCTGCTCTGTTTATTCCATTCGACGACTGATTTGTCGTACAGCGTGCTGGACACAGCAACTACAATGTCAGATCTAGCCGTACGTAGTGCCCACGAACGTTTGGGACGTACCCGACTAAACGATGACGACAGATCCTGTGGGGGTATTCTGTGACAAACCACGGCAATCCACTTGCCCTGTTCCTCCTCGGCGAGTAAGTCCTTCGTTTTGCGAGAGATGCGACTTACTCTGACATATGCTTTCCCGATAGCTCGTTCCTGGTATGCGTCTTCCCTGCGGCTTGCTACCACATTTACTGACGTGCATGTGTGTAGATCGAGTACAGTCTCTCGGTGAGCGCGAGTCTTGTTCAAGCTGGTCTGACTATGTTGAATCAAGATGGATAGGCTATCACTGTGCTTCTCGTCCAATGGTAGTTACACTTTCACATAATCCGTATGAGTCCATGCACTAATCCAGTGTAGCTACTATATGCGCAACGTCTGGCAATGTAGGTTGCACAGAGAACCCCGTCCCAACGCCCTCCATTGACATCGATTAGTCCTGAAGCAGCGATGGTTCCAGATACCGCTCACGGGTTGCTGCGTACGTGTCTCCCTACTTTGCAACGAAATGGGTTTGGGCTGACACCGGTAACCAGCTCATCCTGGCTCTCACTTCTTGTGGTAAGCATGACCAATCAAATATGCTTCTCATTTTACTCATTCTGCCTCTAAGCCTGCAGTCTCGGTAGGCATTCATCTCAGACAGCCATTCCAAAACGACCTGACTAGATTGCGCTTGACAGCTAGTGTATACTTGGGGTATGCACACTTCGTGTGTCGGAATGTCGTCTCATCTTACAATCTTGCAATGCAGAAACATCAATCGTGTGATCCCGGGGATCTTTGAGCAGACCAAGGTAAGTCTGACTTTAGTGTGCTTTTGAATTGTCATCTCACTCATCCTGCCCAGATTCCAGCCTCCCTCCAGACAGTGACCGCGTCGCTCACCGACATATACATCACGGTATCCCTGACGCTTGTCCTTCGTGGAGAGCGGACAGGGTTCAAGCAGTACGTCCGCTGTCCGTCCCATTCATCTCACTGCTCATGCTGGACTGGCGCAGTACGGAGACTCTCATTCGGAAACTGATCACGTATGCTATCAACCGCGGTGCTCTGACAACGTAAGACATCCCTTGCAGGTTGTTCGTAGGTATTCGACTCATGCTTCGTAGCATACTGCAGTTAGGGCAATTGTTCACGGTAGGCCCCCACATCTTTATTACTCAGCTCTTTACTAATGACTGCTGAAGTACGTAACCCAACCAGACACCACGCTCATTTGGGCCGTCTTCCACTTCTTGGGCGGTAAAGGTGCGTTGCGATCGATTGGGAGGACGTCGTATTCTGACATATTGGCGCAGCATATGTAAACTCGCTGCTAGCAATGTGCGCCTTCCCCGATCATTAATGCGCGTACCTATTCTGATTGTGCGTTATAGCATCAACGCTCGTCACTCCCTTCGTGATCGTGGAACAAGCGGTGGAGGGACCAGCGGCAGGGTAACAGCACAAGAGATCGCTTTAGACACCCTGCGTGCGCAGAGGATGCAGCAATCCTCAACGTCCAAGCAGCAACGGTTCGTCTCTATCCTCCGTCAATGCCCCCACAGACACTAACCCAGTGATTGGCAATGCAAGAAGCAGCCATATTCCTCGTCGGCAGCCCAACCCTGCTATCATTACCTTGACCACAACAAGAGAAGTGATCGGCGACAATGGGGAACTGGTGCTCGAATCGGACAAGTCGCGCATGGGTGGTCAGGCGCAGGCACTATAGACGTCGCGATAGTCGCGATACGCTCCCTGTCGTTTACAGTCCACCCGCTCGGCCGCGATCACCTGAAGAGACGCTGTTCTGGCGACATCAGACAAAATCATCTAGACGTGTTGTTGGCTTCTGTCCACCGTCTACAGTAGCAATAACGCCGCGCTGCTTGGAAGCAGTGTTTAATAGCTTTCTCTACCCTACACGTTGCTTACTTCACTGGATGAATAGTCCACTCCCTTGTTCAGAAACTACCAGCGCAGCGTCATATAGCGTCATCTGCAGCGGTCGTGTGATGACGTCCCAAGGGGCAATCTATCTGAGAATAATGGACCGCAAGTCTCAAAAGTTTAGCGCCATCCCCCGAACACCAGGCAGACCACCACCACTCTGATAAGATGGCAAGATGAGATAAGATTGACAAGCTGCGAGCGATCTCTGCGCGATCCTGCCACGTCCAAGCACCATAATATCTACCGTTTCTTCGCCTTCGCTCCTCGCTCAACTACTACTGTCGACTCGGATCGCATACACTTTTTACCCTTCTTGTCTTGGGTACTTGTGATCGTCTTGCGGTGCTCCTCAATCTCGTCACTTCCCGGTATTTCGTGCTTTACACGCCAATCTTCCGTCACATTGTGGTCGATGTCCATCAGGTCTTCCTCCTCGAAACTTTATGTGCATGTCGACTGCAAGCTGCATCGGGATGGGCGGGAGGTTCCCGCGTTCGTCTGTGTGCTCCTTCATGAGATGAAATAAGGTGTTGTACTTCCAAATGGTACGTGGTTGACCTGATCGTCCGGGCGTGCAGAGCGGGCAATGGATTGGTACATTTGTGCATGGTGTTGCCTTGCTGACTATCTTAGCCGAGTTGTAGCTCATCGACGCATAGTGGTACGGGCAGCTGCTTGTGACGGATACACTCTTGTTGTTCTCGGTGAGTTGCACCATACATCCGTCTCTTCCGCAGAAACCGCATGGCTCAACACCGAGCTAAGTATAGCGGTACACCGGTAACATGCTGTTAGTCATGGCCACCGGAACGGAAAACAACTGCACTCACGTTCTGTATGTTACATGCACCATGTTCAGCAATCCCGCGCATTGCATACAGTATGTGGTGTCCAACGTGATTGCGCATGTTTTTGACAGGCTGACGTGCACCACAGATGAAGCAAGTCTCCGCGGCCATCCCAGCTTTCTTCTCGATGGTTAACCATGCAGGGGCATCCAGTACAGTGAGTACGTTGTTTCCTGCTCTGCGTTGAGCCCTCGCATACAACTACGCTGACAATGACATACCTAGCTTGTCCTTGTAGGGTAGTTTTGAAGCAGTGATCGACGGGACGAGCTCCAAATTACTGATGATGTCTTCTGTATCTGGAGATAGCGATTCCCAAGCAAACATCAAGATCATGTCGAGTTGTGACTGGGTAAGTGACCACGTCTTTGCAATATGTGAATTTTGTGCGTGCCGCTGACTTGCAGTGGTGACTGGCTCGTCGGTTGCAGGCTGCCGTGCAACTTCAAGTTCAACAACTGTCGGCCCGAGCGGGTGGATGAGTGTCGCTGGGATGTCAAGTGTATGCTGACGTTGCGTTGCACGCTCAGTATTGGCCTGCACGTCGAATCAAACGTAGGAGTGGCGCCATTGCCATGTGCGCTTTTCGGTAGCGACAGTGGCGGCGTCAGGGGTGAACATGTCCAACAGTTGGACGGTGACAGTGAGTGATGCGGCTTCATCTTCTAGTTCCTCCAGGTTGACACTTGAAATCCACAGTGTGTCATCATCTGTTTTTCTGCGGAATCCGACGATTTTGAGGACAGCGAGACAGACAGACGGTAGAGCGTACACGGAGCAGTGACGCCGCGAGATCACCTGTCTTCACTATATCACCTTTCAGAAGGTCAGTGGAATTGTAATTAGCGTTTGAGCTGTGCTCTAGGTCGTCAAGTGTTACACCACGATTCCGTAGTGTCCGCAGTGGGACTTTGTGTGCACACTTTGAGGTGAGTAGAGCTGTGACAACTGATGATTTGAGAAACTTCTTGTTGTCGACCAGCAGGAAGTGATCGATGGGCGACGATGCCAGTGAGACACCATCCTCGAGCTCTTGTAGAGTTCCTGGCAAGAAATCCTCGACACCAAGGCCCACAGGTGTGTCGTCGAATTCCGAATCGGGGTCCTCCTCCTCGGATGTCGTGTTGGGTTCTGTGGGAGGCTGAGCCGCGCTACCAGGTCTGCCATCAGCAGGATGCTGTTCGGTCACAATGGAGTCTGTGCGATCATCATCTGGATTGTACTGTACTCCAACGTAGGTGCCATCTGGTCGCAGTAAGTCGCAGTTTTCATGTGCGAAGACTGCATTAAACCTCTCGGCAGCGTCAGTGCCAAGGTACTTCTCAATCAACCTCTGTGCATTGCCCCGACCCCTCGCCCATTCCGACACCACATCAACTTGCCCGACCCGAACATCGCCGATCCATGAGCGTGGATTCGCGTGATCGATGCCCTTTGCATCCTTCAGGTCAAGCCGTCGATGTCCACGATCCAGGTCCGGATTGTGCTCGAAGATAAGGCTGATCTGCGCAGCTATGATGAGCTTCTGGCACAGCTGCAATATGTCAAAGTTACGGCTGTGGTCTTGAGTACGACAATCACCAAATAGGGTTTCGAGCCGATCTGTGCCCTCAAAGATGATGTAAAACGGTATGTCTTCATCCAGGAGCTGAAGTTGTAGAGTGGTAAAGATGATGTTCTTCACGATAGCTTGCGAGTCGGCGTACAGCGCGCCTGTCATGAAGGCTGTACCGTGCCGTGACCACATCACAGCAAGTAGATGGGAGTAGGTCGCGAGGGAACATATCTGTGTAGATAGTGCCATGCTGATAGTGATGAATGGCCGGACAAAGAAGCCAAGTATCTCGGCGAAGAACGACAACAGGTGGCGCCGATGCGCCTTCGTTGGGAGTAGCTCATTGGCGTGTTGTTGGTCCTTGATGCTGAGCAACTCCTGTACAAGTCGGACCGCCTTCGGTACATTTTGCTTGTCTGCAGGATCGAGGAGCTGCTGCGCATCCTCATCTGACATTCCTGGCAGAGTCCGGAGATGTTCGAAGAAATCGGCTGCTCGAAGATGTGTATCATCAACCATGATACCGCGAGGATTGCGAATGAGCGTTGCGAACCCTGAGTAATATGTAAGTAAGTTTCTGAATTCAATGTAGCGTCAGACTCACGCTTCATGACATGTTTTGGATCACAGGTACCAACAATACCATCAACACTCATTGCCAAATTCATACCTCGAAGCTGATGCAGTACAGTTCCAAGAGGAGTATTGGCAGGTACAGTATGGGTATGACATAGGATGTACTTTGCAAGACGAAATGCTGCATCACCGTCACTAGCTATCGCCCACATAGGTCCTTGGGCCGCTGCGCCATTCGGGTCGTGTTGCCAAGTTTCGCAGTAGGTTCTGAGCCATTGGGCGAGCTCGTGACCTTTCTCGGTCTTGTTTGTCGGTGAGGCGATAAGTGGTAGGGCACTGTAGTGCTCGGTCCGTGCATAGGGTGCCATTGCCACAACTGTCACCTCCTGTCCACACGAACACCTGCCATCCTGAAGAGCTCCCTGAACCTCTTGTATGCCCTTGTGACCTCAGTAGCAACCTTGTGTACATCTTCTCGACTGAGACCAGCTATTGCATTGTGGGAGGGAAGGTAACAACATCGTTCTTCAAGACTGATCCCGTCGATCATCATGACGACTCCAGCAAGCTGGCCAGATTTGTATGTAGGTGGTGATGGCTTCCATGATGGATCACAGAATGCAGCAAAGTTTGCCTTCGCATCTGAATGAGAAGGTGCTCCAATAGAAGGTACGAGTTCAGCGATCTTCTGGTTACGTGCTGCCGTCGATACTGATGCAAGTCCATGCGATTTCGATAGGGCAAACAGGAGACGAGGGCCACCAAGCGCTCTGACAAGGAATGCAATGTCGATGTCGTGATCGTCAAACTGTGTTCAATCGCTATAGATCCCAGTGATTGCACACTCAATCTGCGCAATCAAAGCTTTAGGGCTTGCTCCCCTATGCAGTGCAATGGAGAGAAGGTGATGCAACCACTTCACATCGTTGTTCGTGAGCAGTGTGACGAGACACTGATGGTCGTTCATCTTTCCTCGGAGCCAGGAGAGATTACGATCCGCGTTACAAGTCTGTCCATCAAGGTGAGCAAGAGTGCATGGATTGAGAACAGATGGTTAATTACCTTAAGCCGTAAGTGTCTGTATTCACTGGCAATCTTCCCGCAGAGCGCGATGAGCTGCTGATGATTCAGGTACTCCCACAGAGTATGATCACTCGCGGACACTGCCCTATTGAGGAACTTTCAATATCATTCGGACACAGGGACATTTCGACAGGTATTGCAGCATCCATCATTGTTGGCTGTCATACATGTGCAGTCCTTTGCACGAAGACGAAACCATTCATTGTTCTCGATTGCAATGGGCTCCCATGGGTGCTCACGAAGTGCGTGCTGGTGGTACGGGTACGTGGACCAAATGGAACCTGCTTCCCATTGAATAAGGACACCACGACAGGGAAGCTCATTCACTATTGGCTTCGGGTGTTGTGGCTGACTCAATGATCCACTAGGACCAGCCTGCACTGGAGGAGCATCTGGGATCTCTGGTGCTGGTGATGAAGCATGCTGACGAGCAGGCTATCTTACGCAGTGTAGCGGGTCGCTAACTTACCTGGTTGGTTAGCTGTGAGGCTTGATGCACGCAAAGTTGCTGTTGAGCGACTTGGGATTGTACTACGCTACAGGGGTCCTTATATACATGTAGGTGACCGCTTCTGACTAAGCTACTGTATAGTACCAATCCCGATGCATGTGATTCTATCTACAATGCATGTGTTACTCCTGTTACCCGGAGTACCGGTGTGTGAACTCGGCTGCCTAGTTAGGCACTCTCTATTGTTCAACACTCCCCCTTGCTAAGTGCAGCGGCAGATGCGCGCAAGCATTAAATGGTGCATAGTGCAGCCGACTATGCTGGACTCTAATCATAAAATCTTAGTCCAAGCATTTCTCTGAATTTGAGAAATTTGATACAACCCAAGTTCTTAGTGAACAAGTCTGCCGGATTATCATCAGTGCTTACGTAGAAGACTTCGACTTTCTTGTCTTCTACTAGCTCCCTTACGTAGTGGTAGCGAATGTCAATGTGTTTAGACCGACGCTCCGTTATGGGATTTGAGCTAATGAATATTGCTCCCTGATTGTCCGAGCAGATAGGCAGCGGGCCAAGCTTGTAGCCGATCTCCTCTAGGAGCATCTTTATCCAGGCTACTTGTCGCGAGCAATCGCTCAGCGACATATACTCAGCTTCAGTGGATGACAGGGCAACTGTCTTCTCTCTTCTGGACAGCCAACTGAACGCGCCGTTTGCGAACTTTAAGAAGTGCCCAGACCGTGACTTTCTGGCTTCTGGGCTGTCCGCCCAGTCAGAGTCAGTGCACGCCAATAATCCATTGCCGCTTTGTCCTTCATAAACTAGCGCATAGGATTTTGTACCAATTAAATAGTGGCAGATATACAGCGCTCTGTTTAAATGGTCCTGTGATGGATTTGCTGCAAATTGCGCAAGTAATGTCACGGCGTAGCAAATGTCAGGTCGAGTTCCAAGCATTAGATACAGCAAGGAGCCGATGACGGTCTGGTACTTGCTTCGAAGCGCTGGATCAGCTGTGCCAGTATTGGCCACAGGCTTGTATCCAGCAGGGAGTGGAGTTGGCGCAGATTTAGCGTTCTGCATGCCACAGTGCTGCAGCACTTTCTCAAGATAGGCGCATTGATCCAGATGGATTTCACGGGCTTTCCGATTTATGCGCATGCGCAGAAATTCCTTGACGTCGCCTAGATCGCGACACTGCCACTTCTTCATGAAGCGGTCCTTTAATGAAAGGACTAGGGTCTTATCTTTGCCACAAAATATGGTGTCGTCTACATAGACGATGATCAGCACGAAGCAACCATCTTTTGTCCTATAGACAAATATTCCGGCATCGGATACAAGGCGTTTACAGCCAAGTTACTTTAGGGACTCATTGAGGGTGCGCCACCACGCAAGCCCTGCCTGCTTAAGTCCATAGAGAGCGCGAAGTAACCGGAGTACTTTGTGCTCTTGGCCTGGTACTGCAAAGCCTTCAGGCTGCTCCATGTAAATCTCCTCGTCTAGCTTGCCATAGAGATAGGCATTACGGACGTCGAGTCCGGAGACGTGCATATCCTCGAGCGCAGCTAAGGCGAGGATTAGGCGTACAGTCTCAAAGCATACGACTGGAGAGAAAACCTGATCATAGTCAAGGCCTTCAATCTGGGAGTAACCCTTGGCAACCAATCTGGCCTTTTTACGACCGTCAGTTTTGACGTCAAATACCCAGCGGTTCTTGGTGACCTTACGTCCCTTAGGACGATCAACCAGTTGATAGACATTGTGTTTGCGAAGTGCCTCAAGTTCTTCGCGACACGCTGTCATCCACTCTTCAAGCTCCTTTTTGGGTAGCTTTAGTATATCGCGGAATGACCATTCTCTCGGGCTGGTCCCGTCTGGTAGATCGTTGTCGAGGGTGGGTAGCGCTTTTGTAAGCAGCAACTCAACTAACTGAACTCCCCCTTCCCGGCATAATTCTGCCAGTAGTAACTCAGCACTTTGTGCTTCATCCTCATCGGATGGGGCGGACTCGACAGGTTCGTCACGTGGAGGAGGATTTGGCACAGAACTAGGTCCGGGAACCTGTTGTTTTTG
The DNA here is from genome assembly GCA_022606075.1 of Fomitopsis betulina. NCBI lineage: Eukaryota > Fungi > Basidiomycota > Agaricomycetes > Polyporales > Fomitopsidaceae > Fomitopsis > Fomitopsis betulina. The sequence goes on from JABYQK010000031.1 coordinate 34,614, forward strand.
CTGCCTTTGTGGTCCGGTTTTGGTACGGGAGCTACCCGCATCCTCACTGACCATCTTTTTCCATCTCCCCTGATTTTCGATGTCCTTTACTATGTCTTGGGGCTTCCGCTGCTCACCATAGACATTACCTCTACGAGTTACTGGTCTCCGCTCCCTTGCTGAACGTCGCGGCTCCACTGGGGGTGCAGGTTGTTCAACCGGTGCATGGGGCGGCGGTACTGGGTCTACGGGCACGTCTTGCTGCTCCTGTTCATCGTCATGAACATGACCGTTTCCCCTTTTAGGAAGGTGATGCTTTGGATGATCATCGTCGTCATCCTCATCTACCTGAGGTGTGGTGTTTGGCTGATCTGCTGGGATCATTTCTTCTCGAGGTGGCCAAACTCAAGTTGTGCCCCGACGATTTGTCAGGGGACACTTAGGAAACATAGCTTCGTCAAACATCGTGGTGGATGATCTGAACAAAACATTGTCTGGTGCTCTCATAAAGAGCCATCCGCCAGTGCGCTCTGTAGAGCCATCTCCCCCAAGATAATGTTGAACAATAGAGAGCACCTAACTAGGCAGCCGAGTTCACACACCGGTACTCCGGGTAACAGGAGTAACACATGCATTGTAGATAGAATCACATGCATCGGGATTGGTACTATACAGTAGCTTAGTCAGAAGCGGTCACCTACATGTATATAAGGACCCCTGTAGCGTAGTACAATCCCAAGTCTCTCAACAGCAACTTTGCGTGCATCAAGCCTCACAGCTAACCAACCAGGTAAGTTAGCGACCCGCTACACTGCGTAAGATAGCCTGCTCGTCAGGTTATGAGCCCTGAACACTGCGTGGTACTGCGCCCTTGAGGCTGCATCCGCTGCAGGTCAGGATAGCTTACCTGGACGTCGCCCTTAGGGGCTTTGACGACAGGGGGAGACTTTGCGCCTATATGGCTGCAGGTCGGGCACAGCTTCGCTGTCGCCATCCCAAACAATGAGTCCAGTGTGGTGTTAGTGCCATTCCGGCAGCATAAGACAGAGCGCTGATAATGCGTTCATAGAACCATATCAACAACCGCTCTATCACCACTAACTAACAACAAAAATGTCGAACTCACTCCAGAACCTCGTCCCCGTCCTCGACGGCACGAACTACCGTCGCTGGGCCAATCTGATGAAGGCATACCTGCAGTCGCAGGGAGTCTGGATTCTGATCGAGTTACCTGATGGATTCACGGAGCCTACACAGGCTTCGGATGGGTCAAACCGCTCTGAAGTCCTTGAATAGATTCAGATGCAATCAAAGGCTATGGGCAGCATTTGTTTGCGCCTAAGCGTCGAAGTCGCGCAGCTCGTCAGAACTAAGACAACTGCAAAGTCAATCTGGAACACCCTGTATGGGCTCTACGGAGGAACCAGCGCCATGGGGGCATTTGCCTTCTTCAAGGCTGCGATCAATGTCCGTATCCCAGCGAACGAGCACCCCGGCCCTGCGATCGCAAAGATCCAGAGCAACCTCGATGAGCTCGACAGAGCAGGCCTCTCTCTGCCCCTGCAGATGAGAACCTTGATTATTCTTGGTGCCGCTCCACCCCGCTATGAGATGGCTATACAGCTCGCTCTCAACAAGATCGAGATCAAAGAGCTCACACCGAGTGGTGCTCAGGATGCCTTAGTCGCTTCCTGGGAACAGTCGAGGAACAAGGGGCAATCATTGGCCCAGAAAATCTCTGCTATCAAGCAGAAGAAGGGCAATCCCTCCTTCTCGCAGCAGCAGCGCCCTGAGGGCAGCAGCAGCGCGGGGAAGAAGGAGTGGAACGACAAGGGCAAGGAGAAGGCTAAGGGCTTTACTCCTAGGGGAAAGCATGGCGGTAAAAACCGTGGTAAGCCGCATTCGCACAAGCACGACGAGCATGCAGACATGCATATTGCCGACACTGTGTCGATCCCCGCTCTGACGACCACCACAGTCGTCAAGTTAGCGCCTTCGGGCAGCAGGACTCGAAAAATCGCAGCAGCTGCCCCTACCAAGGGCAAGAAGCGCGCTCGCGGTGATTGGCTCGGAGAAGCCCTCCAGCTCGCCAAGGACCTAGACGTCGCCGGCACGCCGGAGACAATCCGCGCGCTGAAGGAAGTCGTGAGCTCCGCTCACATCGAAGAAGTCCCCTCGGACACCGAGTCGCGCGCTTCAAAGCGCAGCAAGCACGATGATGTGGACATGGCCGATCGCATCGACGAGGTCATGTGTGACGAATACATCAGCGAGGATGACAACTTTTGCGACGCCGAAGAAAAGTCCATTGTCTGGGCATCAGACGAAGAAGACATCGACGTGCACGACACCGAGTTAAACGGCATGATAGCGCAGGCCGCAGGCCTTGCACCCCCTATCGTCGACAAAAGCTTTTGTAACCCATTAACGGGGGAGCTCCGCTGTATGGAGCTATACGATGACCACGACGACTGGGGAAATGAGTACGTCACTCAGATTCCTAACCCCAAGCAAGTTACTAACAGCACTTTAATAGCCGCTTCTAACTTGCACCATGGCGCTCGGACATTAGTAAATGTACTTAGTAGCGGCCTGAAGAATGTACAATGTATTCATTCGCACGATTACACTGTGTGCTCACGTTGTAAGGGTAAAGGAAAAAATCGCTTCTCAGCGAATGAGTGGCTACTGGACTCAGGTGCATCCTTGCACATTACAAATGACATAAGAGACTTCTTGGAATTCGAGTATCTCCAGACTCCTATCCGTACTCAAACGGCACAACAAGGAGCGGTAGGTAGCATCATTGCTAAAGGAACTGTGTTCCTAAACTACCAAATAGACGAACAATGGCTGCAGACGCGCCTATATCCTGTCTATTATATGGAAAATTGTGCAGTACGTCTCTTGTCATTAGGGGTATTCCTCCAAGACGGACTAGACTTGCGCGCAACAGCGCAGCATATCAGTCTGTATGAACCAGGAGCGCAGAAACCTTTATTCAGGTTTATACCGCAGCATCCGGACACCACCACCTTCACCCTCATGGCTGAATCGGGTGAAAACGTTCAGAATATTTATGTGAATGTAAATGAAGTCGATTATTCCACTATGCATCGCCGTTTTGCGCACCCTTCTAAGGACGTGCTTGCAAAGGCGAAGGAGCATACGTCTGGATTTCCCAGAAAGGTGGAGATTCCTAAGGACTCACCCATATGCCAAGGATGTGCAAAAGGGAAAAATGCACTCTAAGTCTTTCCCGCCGTCCAACTACCGGGCAAAGGTACCGTTTGAACTCATTCATTCGGATTTGAAATCCTTCCCAGTAGATTCCTATCATAAGTACAAGTATTACATACTGTACTATGATGACGCCTCATCGCACGCGTGGACTGTGAATCTGCACAAGAAATCTGCAGCAATTACAGCCACAAGGCAATTCCTAGCCATGGTGAAAACCAAATATGGAAAGACTGTGCAGAAGTGGTTGTCTGATGCAGGGGCAGAATACGTCTCCGCTGCATTCAAAGACCTTCTAAAGGACAATGGCATAGAGATCCTTCAAAGCTCGCCGCATACTCCTCAGGAAAATGGCAGAGCTGAGCGTTTTAACAGAATGCTCATGGACAAAGCAGAGGCAATGCGCCATGATGCTTGTCTACCTCCATCCTGGCGGGAATTCGCTGTGGATCATGCTGTCCATGTTTACAACAGGACACCAATTCGTCGCCTCAATTGGCTTACCCCCTATGAATTGATACACGGTGAGCCGCCATCTGTGGCGCACCTGCGCGTTTTCGGCTGCGGTGCGTACGTCTTTATACCCAAGGACGTTAGAAAAAACGGGTTATCGCCCAAATCGGAGCTGATGATTTATCTGACGAGCAGGCTATCTTACGCAGTGTAGCGGGTCGCTAACTTACCTGGTTGGTTAGCTGTGAGGCTTGATGCACGCAAAGTTGCTGTTGAGCGACTTGGGATTGTACTACGCTACAGGGGTCCTTATATACATGTAGGTGACCGCTTCTGACCAAGCTACTGTATAGTACCAATCCCGATGCATGTGATTCTATCTACAATGCATGTGTTACTCCTGTTACCCGGAGTACCGGTGTGTGAACTCGGCTGCCTAGTTAGGTGCTCTCTATTGTTCAACACATGCAGACCCTCAAACGAGAATGCTAGCTCGTCTGGGTTCCGCTCAGAGGGGCAGTCTTGGTGAGCCGGAGGAGGAGCCGCGGCCGATGGCCGCGATGACACCAAATCAGTGGTCTGCGCAAGATCTATCAGTGACATGATAGGAGTGATAAGCCCAGCAGGGATAGGCTGAAGACGCGGTGCAGCCAGCATACGAGGTGGCGGTTCAGATTCGTGTACTGGAGTAGAAGGAGATGGGTTTCCGATGGCAGCCTGAGTACCAGTTTCGGCACACTGGTGTGTTGTTCCTGTCATTGAGTTGACGTCCTGGGTACTCTTCAGCATCGCTGATGGCACAATTAAAGGATACAGACTTACCTTCAATGCTCTGTGTAGCACTCTGCACATGGAAGAGCTCTCTGCGCGTCGCATCAGCAGCTTCGCGTTCGCGCCGACGCTGAGCTTTCTGTTCTTGCTCGAGACAGGTGCGTGACTGGCGATGTTCCAAAAACGCGTGCGAATGACCGTGCTTGGTCAGAACAATCTTCTTGCTGCAGATGTCGCACAACGCTACATGTCGTCTGATATCTGTGTCCCACTGTGTCCAGACAGTGCCATCAGGAGTGTGTATCGCAAGACTAGCGGGGGTTGGTTCATTCGGGGCAGCCATGGTGGAGGTTTCAGCGTGGTACGACCCTCACTATGGGCACTGTAGCCTGCTGTATCAGACGTTCTATCTCCATGTGTTCGCCAGGCCGCCGACATGCTATGTACATGCATATATCGTGTGGAGACCTATTAGGCTTCGACTTGGACTGTGGCAGCATGCGGGCGCTTCCGTACAGTACAACTGATACTCAACAATCTTGATGATCTCTCGCTGCACGGTCAAATGGACAACACAAGACTGTTGCTATGTGTATGCTATACCTACTGAGTGAACAGTGTACGCAAATCTTGACGCTACCGCGAGTGGTACGGAATCTCACTGATTGTCATCGAAAAAGTGAGATCAAGGACCCCGTACACCGATTTTGGACCACCACCACTAGGGTTGCGGTCCAGTTTCCGGCGCCTGACTGCCCCTTGTGACGTCCCATGCAACGTGGATCTTGGTTTTGGGAGTTGTGGACCTTGTGATGCCTTCACCCGTGAGCCCGTCCCGGTACCTTCAGTGCGCATCACCCCTATGATGGTTGGTGGCACTGATACATTGATATGCCTAACCTTCAATTGCACCCATGCATTCGCCTTGACGATTGTTGCCAGAGTCAGGAGCTTGAGGAAGGGCACCGTGAGAAAGGCGCGCCACCAATGTCAGTGTTCGTCCTAAAAGGGAATTGATGCGCTCCCCGACTGTGTCCTCCTTCTCTCCGAATTTCACCTCACTCAAACTGTATCGCTCCTATACGCCCAGAGGACTACATACAGTTCGTCGAGATGCAATGAACAGCGCCGACTCATCAGAACGAAGATGATGGTGCCGAGGCGGCAAGAACCTGTGTCCATCAGTCCAAGGCGGGCTCGGCATACTAGCATATAATGTGAGCACGACACTCTCTTTCATCTGTTCCCGTCGATTAGTGGTCAGATCATCACGTTGTGGCTTCGAGCACAGCTGGATTTAAACCGTGGGGACGAGGGCTCGACTCCCTCCGGGAACATCGTTTTTATCCAGTTGACTCTGAAGCTGCTCGACACCGTTAAGGCCGGGCGGTACGTCCCCCGACTCAGATACAGATGCTAGCACGCAATCAGAGCATAATCAACGGAGAATCCATTGTATAGTCCATATCTCTATGGCGCCTCACGCAATAGGGGTACATGTATAAGTACGCTGATTGTATCATCCAGAATCATGCATGTACTACCTCGCCACTGGCACGCCATGCCTCGAGCCACTTTTTGACGATATCCGGGGTAACTTGGGGGATACGGGGATCAGCCAACGTCGGCGATGCAGCGACTGCGTGGCTGGTGTCGAGCTTCGGGAAGCCCAGTGCATTGCCCTCTTCGTTGTCACCGTGTTTGAGGGCCCGGTAGAAAGACAAAAGTCGAAGTGCAGGGACCTGGCTGATATCCTCCACGCGCAGATACGCCTCGCTTGCCGCGCCCCCCTGCTCTGCAGGTTTCGTACGTGCTTCCAGCTTTGCGAGCCATTCGTCGTAGGGGACGAGCGGAACCGAGAGCTCTTCCGACACTACCGCAGCGATGGATGACCACGGCACGGGCTGGGGTTGGACCAGGTGAACAAGACGAACACCTGCGTCATCGTGCTGTCGGAAGTCGCACAAAGCCTTGGCTGCAAGTTCCGTCTGGATCCAGTCGACGTCCTAAGAATATTCGGAGAACTTTACGTGAGTGAGTCCAATGATAAATGGAACGTTGTGACACACCCTGTGATCCTGAGGGAAGGCTTGCAGTGCAGCGCTACTCCTGACTATTAGAGGGAACCATTCGTTGCTGTTCCACACTCCAGTCCTTCCTCCACATATCTGCCCCACTCGAACGATGGTCGGTCTCAACAAGGTGCGATTTGCGGCTTCCTGGAGAAGTCCCTCTGCGACCCACTTCGACTGAACATACCCGTTGCCAGTAGCAACTTCGGCCGCTACAGGGCTCTCGGAAATTGGTTGGGCCCCGCTGTAGTCTGCGAAAATACGTGAGAAATCTTCATTGTACCGCCCTGCTCCAGACTTACGGCGCAAAATGCCGATGGAACTCGCGAAAACGAGCTGAGACGGCTGAGGAGTAGAGAGCGCCAGGTCAATCAATTGGCGTAACCCCTTCACATTCGACTCAAACGACGCGAGGGAAAGGTTAAAATCGACACGCCACGCTAGAAGGAGGCCATGAGTATGCCTTCGACCCTTGCCGATTCATGCGTACCGTTGTGTATGATGTGCGTCAACGTTTGCTGGATCTTCACAAGGCCGATGTCAGCGTGCTAGCTAAGGTGGGAAACTGTGGTGGCATACCTGGAGGTAAGTATCCTCCTCGAGGCCAAGGTTCCCGGCGGAGGTATCACCCTCCAGAAGGATAACCTTGTCTGATTCAAGAATCGAAGGATCAAGCCCTCGGGACTCCAGTGACTTCCTCTGTCTCTCCCGCAGGGATCCTGCGCCTTCTGCTGCCCTGTTCAGTGCGTAAATTCTCGATACCTTCTTGTCTTCTATCAAAGAAGCGAGTATGAAGCAGCCAAGGCTGCCAGTCGTTCCGGTCACAAGAATCACGTCACTGTTTGCTTCAGGAACATCGTTGTTGGTTGTGGTCACAGGTTTCAGGTCCGCGGAGTACTTTTGAAGCATCGCGCGCATGAGGTCCCCCTTTGCCTTCGGTGACTCATCCACGGTCTCCTGGGTTCCTAAAGCGAGGGAATGCACGAAGTGAGCTAGCCGTGTGATGGTCGGGTTCTCGTAGATGAAGCCGCCAGCGATCGCCCGAGTGTCAAGTTGTGCTGAGTCGCGCAGGGCACGAAGAATTGTGTTACGTATCCAAGTCGCTTGAAGACTGCTTCCGGTCAGAATACGCGCAAGATCCGCCGCTGACCGCCGTGCTCACCTGTCGCATCCATTCTCGAATAGATCATCGTCGTCTTTGATCGGAGCACGCAGTACTTTTCCGACCACATCTCGTACGAAGCTAGTGGTAGCGACTGCGTCCCAAACCTCTGGGGTTGGGATGGAAGTTTGGGTACTCTCTGCAACTGTGTCATACAGCGCGTTGATTTCAGGCTCATAGTCGTTGATCACCGCCTGACGACGCGCGGTGTTCTTAGCTGTGTATGTGAACGGCTTGTCTGGCTTGGCAACCAATATCATCTATGTTCAGCGCCACGCTCACACTTCTTCAGCACAAACCGGACGTATGTCAATATGGAGACCACGAACCTCCTTGAATAGCCGAGAGTGCTGTGGAGCGAACGCATTCATCTTTTCTATAGTGGGCCTACAGAGGTGAGGTCTCGCTTCCGTGTGCGGAATTTTGGGTGCGCTCACCATATCCTATTCCTGAAATTAGCAAGTTGTGTCTCGTCAGACGGATCAAACTTGAGCTTGAATTGGGGCTTGGGGTCTATCAGAACGCCGGCCTGGAAACGGCCCCGCCCAAACATGACAGACGCTTGGACATGAGGATCCTGGTTCAGCATGCTCTCTGTATGACATGATGTCAAAAACGCCGTGGATTACGCCCATGACCACGGTACCTAGCGGGCCTGGATTTGTCTGATACCGAGGTCAAATCTCAGACATGTCCACACCGATAACCGCACTCGCCTTTTCGCCAGTGCTATGTATGATTTGATCATCGGCACGTCCAAAGACCTTCCAGAAACCGGGTCGAGTGGGATGAGGGGTGAGAATGTCTGAAGTGGCGTAAGCATCCACGGCGTTGACCTTCGTGTTGACGACGTTCGTTTGACATCTGTCTGAACGCTGTCCCACCCATCAGTCTGAGATATTACATCAGAGGAACGATGCAACATACCACAATCATAAACTCGAACTGATTATCCGCAAATGGCTCATAGTGGGCATCGAGGATGGGAGACATTTTGAACCATTCCCAGTCGTCACCTGGCTCTTCGCCTTCGCCGTGTGAGCTCGGAAATTCGTAGATTTCTGCTCACGCACCTGGTAATATCACACTCATGATACCTGCTTCCGTGCTATCAGGCGTGAGGATTCATGACCGCAAGTTTGCAGGATGCTGTTACCTACCATCCGTACAGAATGAACATCTTGACTCCCTGTGCAGTCAAGAAGTCGCCGACGACCTTATTGAGTGGACCGCCACCGAAAAGCTATAAAAATTCATTTGTGTCAAGCAGAGCCACCGAAAATACATTTGATGCCTTACAATGCCATGGCGCGTTGCAAGCCACTTCACGCTCTCCGGATCTCTAGACCACGCCTGCGAAGGGTCGACGACTCAGAACCTAGTTTCAAGGGGCTATCATGTGACACACCTCAATGACAGCAGGCACGGAGAACAGGAAGTCGCTCCCACTGGCCTTGGCTGCCTCGAGGATAGCCTTAGGGGTTGTCGCAAGCGCATGGCCTCCAGGCTCAAAAGTGCTCATCGCCAATCCGCAAGATGCCTGTGTAGCAGAAGCGCCAGCATCGGATCAGCCATAGCATCTCAGCGAACTATCGATACTGACCGTCCACAACATCAAGCCCATGCCCATGCCATGGAACATAGGCATCATGTGCATGGAGAAGACCACATTCGTCAGGTCTCGCCCGCCATAGAAGGGGATCATGCAGAACAGCGACAGCCGGTGTAGGGTATACAGGATGGGCTTCGGGAAAGCGGTGGATCCTAGTCGATGAATCAGTTGTGTCTCCTTAGTACAGTGCAAGCCGATGGGAACTAACCGGAAGAATGCAAGATGATCCCAGGGGCATCGGGGCCTCTGAACTTGTACGGCAGGTCGTTAGTGAACGGCTTGGTGCGGTTCTCCTCGAGGAATAGCTCATCGAAAGTGAGCATGTTCGAGGTGGTCGGCGGGGCCACATCCTGATACTGAGACTGCAAGATCTGCAAAGCCTCCTGAACGAGATTTTGCATGAAATGGTCATGCCCAACCAGGATATGCTTGATGTCGGCCTTGTGAATAAGGTGTGCGATCGCCGCAGGCGAGTTTCGGGGAGAGATTGGGAAGGCAACATGGTTCGCACGCATGATACTGACTGTCGAAATGTAGTACGCCAACACGTCTGCGCTCGCGTGAGCAGTCATTCGATCGAGGGGATCTATCGAACGGACTTACCGGACGGCGCGACAATTCCTATGACGGCACTGTCTGCTGTGTCCACACTTGTGCCCACCCTCTGTGCGATGGTCCGTGCACCGACATGGATGGCATGGGTAGCCTCCGAGAAAACAATCTCGCGGACGGAGCCATCGTTGCGGGCAAAGACGAACAGGCGATGCTTCGGGTTGTGAACACCATGCCAATCGTACAGCTCTGGGAATGTCAGCGAGCCGTCCAAAGGCGGAAGCTGAAACGTAGAGCTCGAAAGAGCCTGCGTATTGGGAGCAGGAGGCACTACGCGTCGAGAGGCCATGGTTGCAGTAGATGTTGCACGGATCGGAGAGCGGAGATCCCTTATAGTGTGCCAAAGGTAGACGCTCTCCAGTCGCGACCCCTGGGCCCGTGTTGACAGACGGAGAAATGTATGTACCTTCGTTCAAACTAAATCAGCTACGCTTAATGATGTGATGGGACTTTGCACTTAGACTTGTTCACGTGCCCCGATACCAAATATTGGCTATGAGCGGTACTGCGTCGCCGTATATTGGAACCGTGCCATATGTACATGTTAACAATACAAGCTGTATGCGAGCCCCAGACACCGTAGGAGGAGGATTAAGCAGGACGAAGTATAATGCAATCGAGAATGCAAGTGAGAACGTTGCTTACATGCCTATCATCGCTATCATCCGACGACCTGCTGAGTGACATCAATTCTTCCAGGCTCAGCGTTCCGACTCGGAATGCATTCAAATCTGAGTAACATTGAGTTTGATAGAACACTCGAGCTATCAAAGAGGAGAAGCTTGAATGTAGAGCGTCGCGCTCACCCAAGAGTCATTCGGGATGAGCGGTCCGCTACCGAGTTCCAGCCTCAAGAAACACCCTCGAGCCACGATTGGAAGTCTTCTGTATGTTTCCTTCCGAGACACGGAGTCGGCCCTTTGAATCCCACCTGTCCTGTCGTGAGAGAACGAAGCAAGGTATCATAGCCAGGCAAAACAGAGGACTCATCAAGCTCTTCGCAGGCTGTCAGGTACTCGACAGATATTGTATGTTGGCATGAGAGAGTTGCTGCCCGCCTAACAGGCATACATTGGCTGTGACTTTGACTTGCTGTAGACCCAGATTAGGAAGTGGGGTCCCCGGGGACATGATGGCCCCTGAGGTACGTCCCGCCCTCACACAACCCCTCATTATTGCGCTCTACAGTTGCTTCAACCTCATTTTCTGACTCTACGTCTCAAAACCAGCTCGGTAAAGGTCTCAGAAACTCTCAGAAACTCACCTCGACGGTTCAAAACGCGCACTGCAGGCAGCACAACCAGCGCACGGGTGCCTTACGTCGCGTGTCGGGAGGCTGGGGCGAGGGTGCCATATGAGTGCTTGAGCCAGGGGTGCCGGTGAAGCTGGTTGTGTAGTGAGTCTTCAATGGTAAACACATAACAGATTGCCACGGAACAAAATGATCGGCACCGGGAGGCGCACTAATACCTCTTTTGCTGCGTCATGTTCACTCAGCTACAACACCTCCTGGGTTGGACTATATATTTTCTGTAAACCGACTACCTGCCTGCATGTTTTGCGACAATCCGAAGCCAATCAACGCTGACCTACAAAACTAGAGATATTTGGATGCAAGACGTGGAGTCGGGCCTGGGTGAGTGCGCGCGAAACAGCTACATGTCACAGCGGTATCTTATAAGATCTTGGCAGGCAATTAGCAACAGCGAAATGTGGCACCATCCTCAGAGGGCAACGCACTTCTGGTCAAACAGCGGACAGCGCATATGCGCGTCCTCTTCGGTCTTCAGACCATGGTCTGTACACTATGAATAATTTCCCCGTTTTCTGCTTCCTTCGCACTACATTTCCCGCTCGTATCCCGATATCTCGATATCGGCCATAGCTTGCGACTATGCACCTTGTGGTCATCAAGTGCCCCTCCTCGTCGGAGATAATGAGACTAGGCCGCCTGGCCCGGCACAACCCTAGTTGACCATTGCCAAACGGGCGTAGGCGGAAGTATGGCGGATTGCAAGCGAGCGGTAGGACCGTTTTCACGATTGTACCCTCGTTTACTTACAGCCTGACTTCCAGCGTATTTGTGGAACAATTAGAAGTCCTTCGATCTCGAAGGCCATGATGAAGCAAGCATACCTCCGACCAAGCGGCCGCATTTACTATGTCCTGTAGAGCGCGCACAACCGATAGTGTGGCAAGCTTAGAATGCATTCAGGGTAGCGGTCCTGGAAGGTAATTGTTGACATCGAAGTTATGCACCATACTGACTCGGCAAAGTCTAGATCGGAGTCAGCCAGACCTGCATGGATGGAGAGGCTCTAAGCGCCATCAACCATACCTTCTAGACATGCTCGAGGTGTAAAACGCCGTGCACGCGGCTACGTGGAGTGGGGTTCTGTGAACACTGCAAACACTGCCAAGGATGGATGTACGTCTGAGCCTAATTTCAGCTACGTGTGGTAGTGTCCCCGTATTGACGAATGCACTCTTTCTGCGGCGCGCAGAGCGATTACCGGTATTTCTCTGACTTTGTGACGGGTGGGCGTCCCACAGAACGACTCCGACACCATTCTTTGATAGCCTGGGTGCGTCAATCTTACCATTCTTCTTCTTCTTGCATAGCTAGAATATCGGTATAATGGACGTCGGTGTGTAATTGATTGCCGATTCATTGTTATACAGCCAGAAGACGTACGTTCGCCGTCGTGATCAGCAGACTTCGCGCTGAAGTTCAGTCCCGCCCTAACGCATATGGCATGATGGTACCAAGCAATCGGGTCTCCTAGCCAGTCAGAAGTGCAAATCCGAATCCGAGGAAGTGAGGCCGCTTCTCAATCACACAATTAAGAGGCAAATGTCCTTGTTCGACTCAAAGGCCCCGAAATCAAAGGTACGGTACCGAACAGTCTCTTCCGCTTCTGTTATGACGCCTGATTGCAAGCTAGAATAACTGCCTGTGCGCATGGATGATCTTGAGCACGAGGTTGATATGGTTTAGAACATGATCGGCGAGGCAACGGCGTCCGCCATTTGCGTTCAGACAATGTCGATTGACCTTCTCCAAACTTGTGCGACGTAAGTTATGCTTCTCATATTCTCAACATTGATGGTGACAGACTCAAGCCGAGAGACGCTGGCTCGCAAAGCCCCACCGTGTTCGGCCGCAGGCACCTCGAAGTATGCTGCTACGGCCTTCCGTTTCGAGAAGCGCCACGATGTGCATAGGATCACCGTTCGCAGCGCTCTCCAATAGGTAGGTTGGTGGGAGTCTTTCCTCCGACCGGTGTACCCCGTCATTCTCAGTGCACACACACATCGGTGTTCTCCAATCGGCATCGACCCTCACACAGCTTGAAGCATTCTGCGTATCAGAGAACGACAACAACAATAAATGCAGGGGGCTCTGGGGAAGGAATAGCTGTGCGTCCATTCCAATCGCATTCAGTTTCTATGGTGCTTGTTTGTGCTAACATGTCCTCAGATGTACGATTCGAGTGAGGATGGACATCAGCCCGAAAGTCAACTGCGGGTAGACACCACCAGACTGTTCTCGAAGGTCCCGAGCAATGGATGTTCCACCACTGATTGCCAGCCTTTAGGGTGCCAAGACTCACCAAAACGTATACAGAATTTCTGTTGCAGCATCAGGTTCTGTCCGATCTGAGAATTCCTAAGGGGTTTCTTTGTTACATCGTCCATCACGGGAGAAGACGTGATGCCTTTTCTCCTTATAGTTTGTCCCTTCGCCTATTGTGTAGTTGCGAGGAAGATCACTGGTCTGTCAGTCACCTCGGACGAGAGCTAATCTCAGGATCTGCGTATATGTCAATCAGTTCTGTTTAAATAGCATGAGATGCGCACACTGCAACTCCTTCGTATACAAACCTCTCGCACTGACACTCGCTATGTCGCCAAATAACGTGACCCCCATAGCCATAGTAAGAGTCCCTCTACAACAACACGTCAACGAATTAACACCTTTGCTTTAGATCGGGATCGCAGCTGAACTACCCAGTGGCAGCTGGAGCAAGTCGAACCTCGATTACCTCTCATTCTACAAGTTCCTTCTTGAAAGTGGAGAGGCTTACGAAAAAATCCCCCTTCAACGCTTTAATATTCACATGTACGTAGCCTGCTTCGCCTTGTCTTCCTGTATTGATAGCTTCCTAGGCTTACGGGGAAGTCCTTGGGCCAAGTGATCACAGACACGGGGACCTTCCTCAAAGACCTCGACCAATTCGACCCTGTCGAGTTCGGAATCACCAGTAAAGATGCCAAGCTGATGAATCTAGGCACACGCAAGTTGATAGAGACGACGTTCCTCGCCTTGCTCGATTCGGGCATAGACTATCGAGGGCGGAACGTCGGTTGTTATATGTCGGCTGTCGCCCATGACGTATTCTCCGTGTCAGGACATGTGAGTACCGCAGTGAACAGAGTGAGGTCTATCTTTGATATTGTTTAGGACGATGCAGAAGCTCGTGGAGCGTTTTCCTATCTACCCGCTATGGTTGCGAATCGTGTGTCGTACCATCTCGATCTTCGCGGTCCGACCGTGCCGATAGACACCGCGTGTAGTTCGTCTCTGTACGCCACCCACTTCGCCGTTCAGGCGTTGAGGAACGGTGACTGCGAATCTGCCGTAGTCGGAGGTTGCCAGTTGAACCATAGGTGAGCTGATACAAGGTCTGGTAACGCTGATGCCTGACTTTTAATATAGGTTCTCGGACTGGTTGATTTATACGCAGGGAGGCATTCTGTCACCAGATGGGAAATGCAAACCGTTTGACGCCTCTGCTAATGGGTACGTTAGTGCAGCTGGTCTCAGTATGAAGAAGTCGTTCATTTCGATCACAGTTTCGGACGCGGCGAGGCAGTGGTGTCCATCGTGCTTAAACCGCTCGACGCGGCACTCCGCGATCGAGACAATGTGTATGCTACGGTGCGTTCACACCCTCTGAATATTGGGGGCGCCGCCAACGCGTCTGCTGCAGATCCTCGGTACTGGAATCAACTCTTCCGGTTCGCTCGCACCGGTCAATGCCCCTGTCGCGTCTGCCCAACAAGATGCCATGGTCCGTGCGTTCAAGCAAGCACAGAGATACCCAAAGGAGGTAGACTTCGTTGAGCTACATGCGACTGGTACGTATGGCGTTTGACCAGTACCTCTCCGAACTGACGGTCTCATCTTCTCAGGTACGGCAACGGGGGATCCTACCGAGGCGAACTGGGTCGGCGTTGAGTTCAAGAGAGAGAGAGACGACGAACTGATTGTCGGTAGCGTGAAGGGCAACCTCGGGTATGTTCTTTTTGTCTAGCCCATCGGTAACATAACTGATATCTCTTCCAGCCACACGGAGATTACAGCGTTCCTGACGTCATTGTGCAAAGTTTGTCACATCATTGAACACGGCGTCATCCCGCCAACCGTAAACATGACCGTCCGAAATCCCGCCATCCGATGGGAGGAGCACAACATGCGTGCACCTATTGCTTGCGAAAAGCTCAAGATACGCTCTCCGTCCGGAAATGCCCTCATCGCCATGTCTAGCTCTGGGATTGGCGGCGCGAATGGTCACTGTGTCGTTGAGGCGCACCCTTCAAACATTGGAGGGGTCCAACGCATGTGGTCTTGCGAAAGCCCCAAGGTGCCCTCGCTTCTACTTGCCTGCGGATTGTCTCCACGTTCTGCAA
Organism: Fomitopsis betulina; assembly: GCA_022606075.1. Lineage (NCBI taxonomy): Eukaryota > Fungi > Basidiomycota > Agaricomycetes > Polyporales > Fomitopsidaceae > Fomitopsis > Fomitopsis betulina. Next base: position 50,209 of record JABYQK010000031.1, read on the forward strand.
TAGCCGTAGGCGAGTCTCTTAAGAGTCTCCCAGCTGATACCGACCGCAAACGCGTAGGCCGTACCCTTGGCCGGCGCGCTCGCTCGTTGTTATGGAAGTCGTTCTCGGTTCTGTCTGACGGCTCTGACGGAAAGGCGCCTCGATTCTCCGAACCGGTCCTCACGCCCAAGGCAGCTCCGGAGGTGGTTTTCGTGTTTTCAGGCCAAGGCCCCCAACATTGGGATAGTTAGTCCTCTTCTTTCGAACCACCGAAACGCATACTCACTGGTTAACGTTGGCAGTGGGTCGCGGACTCTTCAAGACATGCGTTCCGTTCCACGATTCGGTGGTAGAGCTCGACAGAGTCTACACGGAGTCCACCGGGAAGTCTCTTATCGCGGAATTTGGTCTCTTCGCCGACACAGATGTCCCAGATAATCTGGGTGACGTTTGGCCTATATCCATTACACTTCCTGCACTAGCGGTTCTGCAGTTGGCTCTCGTTGACGCCCTTGCCGCTCTGGGGGTGAAACCGGACGTGGCTATGGGCCATTCAGCAGGCGAAATGGCAGTCATGTATGCGTCTGGCGCGGCCTCGAAGGCGATGGCTCTCGAACTTGCCATCGCAAGAGGCCAGGCGATGGAACTCATGGAGTCGCACGACGGCACGATGGCGGCGGTAGCATGCTCTGCAGATCGCGCGAAGGAGATCATCGCTGAAGTCATCGCTCAACTTGGGCCCGCCATCCTAGAGGTCGGGTGCTACAATTCCCCGGACGCCGTCACTTTGTCTGGGGCAACGAAGCATATCACCGCTGCTGTACAGCGAGCTAAAGCGGCTGGCATCTTGGCAACCCGACTACGTACGACGGTTCCTGTTCACTCTTCGATGATGTCGCATTGCCAGGCCGATTATCAAGCGCGAGTAGAGAAGGTGTTCAAGAAGTATGACGTCGGACCCACGAAAATCGAAGTCTACTCGGCTCTCAATGGTGACCTTCTCAGTGGTCCCTATGATGCGCACTACTTCTGGGATAATACTTATGGTCCTGTGTTGTTCGATCCCGCTGTGAAGGCGATCCGCGCCCGACATCCACAGGCAATCTTCGTTGAGCTCAGTCCCCATCCTGTTCTCTCCGGATATATAACATCAATCACGGGGCAGGGATCGACTGTTCTGTGTCCTTTGAGGAGAGCGAAGACTGCTGAGATCAACGAGTTGACACTGTTTTTAGACTTTCTCGGGCGCCTGGTTTGCACTGGTTACCCGGGCGTCGACATGGACGTGCTATACGGCACGGCTGAAAGTGCAGGGGCGGACGTTCCTCCCTATCCGTTCGCGAAGAAGGAGGTCTCCTATGTGGCACCGACGTTCGAGATCTCTCGCCAGAGGCAAGTACGCAATGGCCCACTGAACTATCCCCAGCTGCGTATCAACACGCACACGCACTTGGGGCTGGCGGACCATGTCATTAAAAACGAGCCAATTATGCCTGCTGCAGGGTTCTTAGAGATGGTGGGCATCTCCATCGCCCCTGAATATCGAAAGCTGATCCGAGTATCCTAGGCACTTGAGTTCGGAGCGAAGAGACTCTGGGACGTTGAGTTTCACTCCATGTTGTCGCTCTCTTCTGAGCGTCCTACTCCCGTCGACGTCAAGCTCGACGGCTCCAGGTGGAGCGTTTGCAGCGCGAATGCGGCTGACTTCACTAAGACGTGGCCCCCCACTGTGAGTTCTACTCCCCCCACAAGCACACGTATATTGACAGAGTGTCATCAGTATGGCCGCGTCCATGCCACGGGTTATCTCTCGATGGACAGTGAACTAGCTGCTCCCCCGCCTCTAGTTCCAGTGGAGGACATCCGCGCTCGCCTCAAGAAGTGGGACATGAAGAACTTCTATAGCCATTTAGACTCGTTCGCGAACTACGGTCCCACATACAGAAGAGTCTTGGAATGCTATCAGGGTCTCGACACGAACGGGAATGAGGAGCTTCTAATTGAGATCCGCGGCACAGGAGACGACTTGGATAAGTAGGTAGACCATTGCATATACCGACTATAAATTAACACGGCTGCCCACAGTGTCTCTGATTATCGCCTACATCCAGCCATTCTAGACTCAGCGTTGCACTTCGCGGTTCACCCTCTGCTGACAGGAGCGATCGACCACGGGCGCTACTATCTGCCATCGAAAGTGGGTACTTTGATAGCGCATGACGCTCTCGAATCAGGCATTCCCGAGAGAGTCTACGCGTATGGTATATTCGTCAAGTGGACGCCCGGTATGTCCTTGCACAATGAATCAAAATCATTCGCTTACTGCCGTGGACACAGATATGTTGACCTATAACTTTACCCTCACGAACGAAGTGGGTGTGCCCCTCTGCACAATCGAGAGTCTCGAGGTGGCTGCCCACGGGCGCACACCATTGACAGTCCAAAATCGTTATGAGATGGTGCAGCACACCCTCGACATCAATGTTATCTTTCCCGAGGAGTCTGAAGCAGGCGGTATGAGGAAGGTGGTCGTTGCCGGGGTAAGTTCTAGATGCTATCAATATCTACTATCCGCTCATGAACGCGCGTACACTAGTCGCTGAAAGATTTTGAGAGGAAAATTCGCATCTTCAAGTATCGACGGGGGCGCGAGCTAGACATTCAGCATGTTGTACGCTCTTTGAATCCGGCTGAAAAGGAATTGCTCTGTTTCGGCACGTCGGAAGGCTTGGACGGCGATGCAATTCTCGGCTTCACACGGTCCCTCCGCAAAGAGTATCGATCATGGAAGGTGTTCTGCGTCATCTTCCCTGCGTCGTGGCTTCCAGAGCAACACGAGGAGGTGGCGCGGGTTCTCTGTGCGCACCCCCTCGCGGAGGAAGAAATGATACTTGATGCAGACGGGTCCGTTCGCGCTAGCAGGGTGATACTGTCCTCCGCGCCCAAGCGGATCACGTCGTTTGACTCAGAGGCTCCCTGGATCTGCCAGAGATCCAACGTCATGCAAGTATCCAAACCCGATGTCCCGTCCGGCCATGTCTTCGTCCATATCATGGGTCTCTCACCGGATGTCTCTTCGTATCGAACATTCGTCGGACGCGTCGACGGATCTACCAGGCTTTACGCTGGCATCTTCTCCGGTCCCGTCTCCAACCACGTCGTGGTCCATCGCGGAAGCCTGCTTGAGTTACGCGATGCTACGTTGCTCAAGAGCGGACCTGATGTCCTCGCGGCAATTGTTGCTGTGTTGCCCATAGGACAGGCGAGGTTCGACGACCCTTCGCGGACGGAAGGCTCGTGCATTCTTGTAACACATTCAGACACCAACCTTGGCCGCAGTGTATGCCGTCTATACGAGAGCCGTGGACTCCAAGTGACACGTCTACCTACGCAGGCCAGTACATCTGAAGTCAGGGCGGCACTGGCTCGGCGGCCGAAGTTCATCGTCTCAGGGCGAGAGCGCATCACTGCCGACGACATTGACAAGACAATCCACCGGCTACAGCAAGGGAGGGTGATCCAGTGGGACGACCCCGATTCTGGGATAGCCCGAGTCCTAGTAGAGGACCCATGGGCCGTGGGCGATGCTTTGAAACTGGCATTCTCGAAGAACTCTGCTGAGCACCGCATCCCTCTCACGCATCCCTCTCACCTGCTGGGTGACACAAAGCCCAGTGAAGTCTCCTCGCTGGCGGCAATCTTCGACCCGGAGAAGGCATACATTCTCGTCGGGGGCATTGGCGGGCTTGGGCTCCACATTGCGTACTGGATGTACAAGGTACGGCAAACACTAACACTCCTATGTCTAATTTCATTAACTGAGGGATGTCATAGAATGGAGCGCGGGAGATCATACTCACTTCTCGCTCAGGGACAGACAACCTCGTTCCAAAAGACGAATTTATCGCTCTACGCCTTCTCGCGTATTTACGTTCCCTGGGCAACCTAGTTTTGCGTACGGAGGCCGTGGATGCATCTTCCGTGGAGCAGACAAAGCAATTGCTTAATTCCGTCCAGAAGCCTTTAGGCGGATGCATGATACTTACGGCAGTTCTGATCGACCGTACCTTCCCCATGCAGACTGAAGAGACCTTCGAAGCGCCATTCAAGGCGAAATTAGGTGCCTTCAATGCTTTGGAGCAGGCTATCGATATCAAATCGTTGGACTTCGTCCTCGCGTACTCCTCAATTGTCGGCTTGACAGGCAATGCCGGGCAAACGAACTATTCCAGGTGAGTTCGCTCCCACATTCCACTAGCGCCTGTACTCAAAGCCCCATAGCGCAAACACGGCTTTGACCGGCGTGACAAGGAAATACAGGAACGCGGCGACCATTCTCCCTCCTATGATCTCAGACACAGGGTTTTTCCTGACTATGGCCGCTACCGAGCCCTTACGCTACTCGCGCTACAGGCATCTCAGCGCCTGTGCCATGACATGCGAAGGTGGGCAGCTCCCTTATCCATTAGGCTGATACACTTTCTGAACCAGCCATGCACAGAGCTCTGCGAGGGCATCGGTGAGACATTGTTGAAACTACGCGAAGGCCCTGTTTGGCAGTACATCCCGGATTTCGACTGGGTTCAAGTTCAGAACCACTTTGGGCCGACTCCACTCTATGACCATCTCGTATATAGGAACTCATCTTCCGATACGGACCAAAACTCTGCGGCTGAGCTAGAGCGCAGCCTTAGAGACATTGTTTGTGACGTGCTCGACATCGACCACCAGGATCTTTCTCTAGATGTGCCTCTCACCTCGTACGGACTTGACTCTTTATCGGCAGCGGCGTTGTCCCACGCCCTCGAACCTTACATGACAATCTCACAACTCCAGCTGCTCGCCGACGTGACCCTTTCCGATCTTGAAGAGCTCCGAGATGGATCGTCCAAAGTCACAACTCCCGACACCGCCAGTGTCCAAGGAGTAGCTTCTGTCGACGCCAGTTTGGACGAGCCTACGAAATGCAAGGTACAAGAAATGTTGTCCATGCTGCAAAAGTACTCGACAGGCCTTCCGCCACGGACGGTCGAAGGGTGGGCTACCATGAGCAAGGCCGTATTGTTGACGGGAGCAACAGGCAGCCTCGGATCTCACGTGGCAGCCCACCTTCTCTCGGACGCGCCGACCCACAAGATCTTCGCCATCGTTCGTCCCGATGCCACCGGGAAGTCTGCGAAGGATCGCTTACTCGACGTATTCAAGGCTCGAGGGTTGGACACGGCTTTCCTGTCCTCACAGAAACTAACGGTGCTAGATGGAGATCTATTGCTGCCGATGTTCGGTCTATCCTCTAATAGTTACAACGAGGTATGAGCGAACTGAGACTCCAACAGCCGACTCCCTGTTCATGTGCACCCCTTTTAGCTCCTTCACTCTGTGACGCACATCGTGCATCTGGGTAAGCATCGTCGGTCCTTTGGCCTATAATCTGGACCTTCATTCTCATCATATTTCCTGTAGCCTGGCCGATCAACTTTGTTGCACCTCTCTCGGCACTCGAGCCACATATCCGTGGTGTACGCTATATGATTGACTTCGCCGCATCATCGGATGCGTATGTGAGGATCATTTTTGCTAGCACAGCTGGTATGTTCAGACGTAAGTAATCACAGGATTGCCAAAGTCTGCGCCTCATTACTAAACCATACTAGGACTCCCTGATCGCAATCCTGTGCCGGAAGTGTACGTTGAGGACCCTTCGATCGCAGTTGGCCTGGGCTATCCCGAGTCTAAGTGGGTGGCTGAACGTCTGATCACAATGGCCGGAGAGAGGGGTATCTTCTCGCATACCATCGTACGTGTCGGTCAGTTGAGCGGGGGTGCGAACGGTGCATGGAGGACGTCTGAGTGGCTGCCCTCGATGGTGTCTGCCAGCATTGCGCTCGGATGCCTACCGGACGCGTCCGGGGTGAGTAATCTATAATTCTTCAAGACATTCTGAAGCTCATCCATTGCAGTACGTCTCCTGGTTGCCTGTTGACGACGCTGCTGCCGCGTTGGTTGATTTCATCGATTGCTCTGAGAAGGTTCTCCATCTCTGCCACCCACGTCCCGTGATGTGGCCCGACGTATTCAAACACTTTGCGTCGGTCCTCAACCTCCCTCTCATTCCATATACCGACTGGGTCACCCGACTGGAGCATGGTCTCGTGTCGAGCGATGACGCGAGCGCGATACGTGGCTTGGAGCATGGTCTCCGTCTGCTCGACATCTTCCGCCTCCTCGTCGACCCCGACGAACCTCGGCCGGACCTCATGGGCAAGCTCGTTCCGCACATGGATATGACACATGCGCTGGAAGTGTCCACCACTTTACGCAATGGCTTCGTGTCCAAAATTGGTCTGGAAGATGTTCGTCGTTGGGTAGAGTTTTGGCGTCGTGAGGGCTTCATCCCCGCTGTCGCCGCGGCGTGAAGCGTAGGCATGGTTCGTGGTGCGTAGATACAATATGTGATACAAAATACATGTATGGTTTTTGTATATTCTTGCGTTATCAATGTTTGCGTCGTATATCATTGCAGTTGTCCTAGAATGCTTGCCTTGCCTCCGTACGGCGCCTCGTGATTCAAGTAAGAGACACTCGAGTGCATAGGGAATGCACGCCCAGGCATACATCTAATTAGCGGTCCCCTGCAGTGGTGTGCTACAACGTCTTCTTCAGAATGTCAGCCACGATAGACCAGATGGTGAGCAAATATTCCCTACTTGAACGGCGAGCCCTCCGAATACGGCGGTGGCTAGCGCGCTGCGGCGGGCGTCTCATCCCCGACCACCTGTACTCTGCTCTCTCTTTTCTCCTCGATGGTGCTCTCTAGCTAGCCCTGCAGCTGGACCCTCCGGTGCGGAGCAGTCGCCCACCTACGACCGCACCGGCACGTCTTGGTGTTCACTATCACAGCCAACTCCACCCTTCATCGCCTCCCTTCGCCCGTGTAGCACGCGTCCGCACGCGAACGGCATGCCCATTGGTTACAGTACACGCCGCGCGGTGGAGAGAGGCATATGCTAGGTATGTATCCCTCGTGATTCGAGTCATGCCGCAGTCTGACGTGTCCGACAACTGCCGCAGACGGCTGCCTACGACACTGGATCATACGGAGCGGTGCCGCGGACATATTCGCAGCGCGTCAGAGCGAGGAACCGGTATGTATTTCCTTCGGTCGCTCTCCCACAGAGTGATCCGTCTGCATTTGTACGCTCGACCGCAAGCCTCGCTGCGCATGCTCATCACAGTCCTTCTTCGCTCTTCCCGCTTGTGGTGAATGAACCCTCCTTCCTTCACATCCCCGGTCCCATCATGCCAACCACTGCCGTGCATGTCTCGCCTGATGCACACCAACTCCGCGAATGGTAGCGGCACGGGGACTTGCCCTTGAAGATCACTACGCGGCGCCATGCACGCTGTACCATGGACGGCGTCAGCGCAAACTGGCAGAGCGCGGCTCGAGCACGTACTACACGAGACAATTGGGTTGCTAACGCGCATCCTGCCGAAAAGTCAACGTCAACATTGCGCAGTGCAGGGGGAACAAGACCTGACATCACCTTTTGCCCGCCATTGGGCGCGGGTGAACACCGAGTCGCCGACGCGCATGTTGTACGAAGATGTCAGCGAGAGCTGGCAGAGAGGAGCACAAGCACATACCGCAACGATCACCCTGTACCGACCGTTGGCGCATGCGTCAACGATGCACGATGCAGCAGGGGTCTGAGCGGTCCTCAAGATTGTTGACATAGCCTCGGGGAATGCTGTGCAGACCTCTGAAGACACCGAACTCAATGGGTTATCCTTCCTTCAAGAAAGTCCTGCGAAGATCTTTATTACTTGATTGCGTCTTGTAAACACTGCACATGTTGACATCATGTATCACGCCAATTGGAAGACGTCAACCATACCTTTTTGAAGTCTGTCCGCGGACCCAATCATTCGGAAGTCGACAACGATCAGAGAAGTTGCGACCTCCCAAGCGCCTCTTACCACTCTACTACACCAATCCGAAAGGACAGACTCAGCGGACGAAGTATTCTTCCTCTTGATAAACTATGCATGCCGTCGTCTCTCAGGTCACGTCGCGAAGAACCTGCGATCCGCATGTTCGTGCATTAGGACACTTTTCACCGGGTTGCTTCCGCTCGCGACTTTGTCCTGAAGGCCTGAAGGCTCACAGTAGAGCTCGGTTTCATTGACGCAATATGTCCTCTGCGTTGGAACTGGCTCAGGCCCCGTGAGTAGACTCTCTACTCTTTAATCATAGCCCCTTCACTGAGGATGCATGTCCTGGCAGCGAGGGTCCAGCGTTGATTGGTATTTTTCTCAATATCGTGTACGATCTCTGCACCCCGCACCCCGAAGCCTGATCCAACCTCTCTTCAGGTTGTACGGAGCCATGATCACACAGGCGTCCTTAAACTTCTCTACCTATAAGCAGTGAGTTCTTACTGTCCTCCGTGCGCTCGACACCTACCCAGATGTATGCCCAGGGACCTAGTATGGATCAAGACATACGTGAGTACTTCAAAGCACTGTGTGTTCTTTCTTTCTCACGGGCCCGTCAGGTTGCTGTCCTCCTCCTTGCAGACACCGTAAATGCAGCGTTTGATCTGGCGTGGATATACGGTGTTCTCATCAACAAATTCGGTCTGTCTTTACAATTGCCTGGGATATCGCAGGTAAGCCTGACATGCGCTATCCTCAGGGAATGAGGAAGCATTAGGAATTGTGCGGGCTTCTTGGCAGCAGCGCTGTGGGTGCTGGTGAGCGACCTCCTGTGGGCAAGGACAGGCGGACATACCTAACGGAGGTGGCAGTGAGAGCCAGGATGGCGAGCACGATGCAAGGTCGCATGTCGATCACGGTGAGGAGAGGTCGTTCCTTATGGAAACTGGCGTACGTCGCCCTCCGTGATGTCGACGCTGATCATGACTGACGACGCTTCCCTCAGTCTTTCAGACAGGTGACGTAGATGATCTCATTCTTAATTCCTTTGCTCACCCGCAAAGCCCTCGCTTCGCTGATGTAGATGAGGCGATGACGGTGAGTCTTGTAGACGAATCAATGGAGCTCAGTCTGACTCGTCGCGTTAGGGCATCATCGCAATGCAAGTCCAGTTCTTCTACACGTGGCGGCTACACAAACTCACAGGCAACAAGAACAAGCTTGTTGTGGACGCCATCGTATCGACCTCCTTAGTCGGTGGCCGTACGTCTCATAGTCGACTCCATTTGGTAGTTCGTTGACCCGTCTGCACAGTATCTGGCATAGGCACTTCGATAGGAGTCGGTATGATCCGAGAGTTCGCAAAGCTGCAGCGCCTCAAGATTATCGTCTCCCTGTGGCTCTTTGGGGCAGCAATCTGCGACGTTGGCATCACATTTGCACTCACATGGCACTTGGTGAGTTGGCCGTACTCATTGCTCATGGGTCTACCTGATGCGCGGCAGAGAGAACACCGCACTGGCTTCGCTCGCACAGACACTGTGATTAACAGGATCACACAGAGTACGTTCAGGCGTCAATGGACCATTCTTCGAGACTAACTACTCTGGCAGTCATCGTTTCTAACGGTCTGCTGACGGCTATCTTCGCTGTGGCGGATATCATCGCGTTTCTCTCCACTGTAAGAAGACTGCTCTGTTCATGACGACCCTCGCTCATTTCTATATCTCTTCAGGACAAGAGCTATCATCTTAGTGAGAGGGGTTCTGCTTCCGTTGTTGGCTGCTGACACGAGGGCCATCAGTCTTCAACTTCCCGTTGTCGAAGTTGTAAGTTGCCGATCAGCTTCTCCACAGCCTTCCTGACTTACGCACTAGTTGTAGATATGGCAATTCAGCGATGTCCAGCCTGAACGCCCGTTCTATTCTGGTCGGCAGCTCATCAAATAGTGTGCCGACACATCGAGGTGACGGCACGCCTGTGCGGATGGGTTTAAGTCACTGCGCATCTTTTCTCAGTGCAGCATAAAACTAAGCCTTGCACGAATCTACAGGACGTTAGAACACCCCTGAGCGCAGTTGGGTCCAACCTAGGCCAAGTGCGCATTTCCACTTTTCTACCTCTTTGCCATTGAACTCACATGTCTTCCCAAAGATCATGGTCAGCGTCGAAAGGCATGAGATGGCAGATGTGGTGGCAGTCGGAAGGCCGCGTGACGACGCCGAGTGGCAAAAGAGCTTCACAGAGAGCGACGCAAAGGCTATGGCGCTCTAGTCTGTCTTCGAGCCTATTGTAGTCAATTGGCTACTGCCCTGGAAGGCTATGGTGTTAGTGCGTATGTAATGCTTGAGAGAGAGGACTCGGCGTAGTGTACGGACCGCACTGTACGTCTGTGGTACGTAAGTTACTTATCTCGGTAAAGGACAATGCCGATGGGCCGCATCCAGGGTGCACGTGGTCTAGATGCGGTGACCGGGGGAGAAACTGTTCGTTCTCTTTCAACATTCTGGTCGACAACTCCAGCTGGATGTCTACTTCGCATCCTCGACTATCAAATCACCTCTTTGGCCTTGTCCGCAACGGATGGCATTAAGGGACAACTCAACTGCGCCATGCGGTGCCATGCACACCGTCCCTCGTGCACCCACACCATTGATTGGACCGTGTACGGACTGGGCGACACTTGGAAACCGTCGCCAGCTATGCAGTAACAGACATGGCTTCTACCGTATGGCTGATGTGGGAGCGGCTCTGTAGGTGCGCAAGTATCGGCTGATGTAATAGGCGGATTCGCGAACTTGGCCCCCTTGCAATCACTTCACAGTAAATTTCAAGGGCATGTCGTCTCGTTGTATGATAAAGTCGAGAGGAAACCAGATATGGCATCACACCTGTTATGTAGCAGTATGCGATGCGGCCATAGACTGTGGCGGTAGTCTCAACTTACCGCAGACAGTACGTTCTCATGGCTACAGCTGATTTATAGACTTATCTACTGGAAACAGACGCGAAGAGCCGAAGTCTTTCCCACTATCACCGGCATCACTACTCGTTGCGCAGTGGATACAACATCTGGATCGACCCATTGTATCGCTTCGGCGGACACGCATGGTTCTTGCAGGGCAACCTTTCCCCAAGGCTATGGCAGCTACCGTGCTTCTGGTGCATGCTCATGCTCCGCCCCGGACACGACTGACCTGGAGCCTCGATCAGTTGTCACGTCGATTAAAATGGCGTAGAAGCACTCATCATGAGCACACGGCCATGCACAGAAGAGCCATAGGCGCGAAGGTCGAAATACTGCCCTCGTCGACCGACTCAAGAAAAGTACGGGAAGCCTTCTCGTAATAGTTCCAGGGCAGATGATGCCAATGCTATTGCCTCCTCAAAACGTATGTAATTGCCTAAAAGATTTCAAGGCCCTGGGCGGTAGTGTAGCCAGAAGAATCCCATCCCGCCATCTCCATGCACCAAGAAGGTATGAAGCCGGCCATCATCTCAACAACGCTCACCCGACACGCAGATCTCCCTTCTCCTGACAGATCGGATCGAGAGTAGTCGAAGAAAGGGACCTCGAGTACTCGGGCTCATATAACCTAGACGACGGTCTCGTTCTCTCTAGGTTATTGAACCCCACCCTTGTTGTAGCACCGGACGCTGCGTCAGGACCCAGGATGACCACTGAAGCGGTAGCGATCGCTCAAGCTGCGTAAGTCCTCGCCGTGCGTGGTGATTTGATACCAGCTGACCATGGAACACCCTTAGCCAAGGGCCGGCCTTCATCGGCATCTTCATAAATGTAATGTAAGTACCTGCTAAGAAGACTACACTGCATGTCAGCGCTCAACACGGACACATAGGCTATATGGGGCGATGCTTACCCAGATCTTTTTCTACTACTCGACATACAAGCGGTACGTGCTTGTACAGTCACGTCCCTTCACCTCTAACCTCCGAGACCCTCGCAGGGACCCAACGTGGATTAAGTTCTATGTCAGTAAAGGATACGCCACTACGCATTGCATACCTCACGAACATCACAGGTAGCTATACTATTCCTTGCAGACACGGTGAACACAGTCTTCAACTGTGCTTGGATTTATGGCGTACTCATCAACAACTTTGGTGAGGATGTATCGTAGCCCTGCTGACGCCTCAAGCTGATGCGTCTCGAACACAGGTAACATCGCAGCCCTTGGGGTTGGAAACTTCTGTAAGCGACTCTATACAAGCAAGGAGGACACCGCTGATGCCGTGTCGCTCCCTCAGTATTCCAGACAGGTAGGCGAAGGATCACTCGTCTATTCATGCCTATCTAAATCACATCCATTAGACCAGGCGATGACCGTCAGTCTATCTCGCCCGGTGCCGCGGGGCCCATGCTCACATATTTCTCGTTTAGGGCATCATTTCAATGCAGGTCCAGTACTTCTACGCCTGGCGGATCCACAAGCTTACCGGGAATAAGTTGTTGGTTGGCGCGGTTCTACTCTCATCGACAGTCGGAGGCCGTAAGCGATGACTTGGTTCTGTTGGCGCCAGCGTGTCCTGATGGTCTTGTTTGCTGCAGTATCTGGTATAGGTACTGCCATTGGTGTCGGCATGCTGCCTCAGCTTGACGGCCTGCAACGGTTAACGGTATGGAATCATCATAAGTGTATCACAATTTCAACTCAGGGTGAAGAACAGGTTATCGTTTCCCTTTGGCTCGCAGGTTCCGCAATGAGCGATGTCATCATTGCTAGCGCGTTAACATGGCATTTGGTCAGTGTGATTTTTGGATTGCTATGATTCGCTCACTCCCTGGGTGTCCCTCAGAATAAGCAGCGCACGGGCTTCGCGTACACTGATTCGCTGATCTCGAAGATTATGACGCGTATGTCCCTCCGCCTCCTACAATTATCACGTTCGTTGAACCTCAGGCTAGTTATTATGTCCAACGGTGCCTTGACCGCTGTTTTCGCCGTGGCGGATCTCTGCGCATATCTTGCATCGGTGAGTGCCTAGTCGCCCCGGAATGTATCCATAACTCATTCCCGTATGCTAGACAAAAGGCTACCACTTAGGTATGATCGATGTTTTCGGATTTTAGAAGTACAGTACTCACACACATTCAATCTAAGTCTTCAACTTCGCTCTCGCCAAGCTGTGAGTATTGCATAACCTCATTTCAGGCTGGGTGTTCACCGTGCGATTTCAGGTACGGAAACTCGGCAATGTCGAGCCTGAACGCGCGAGCCATCCTACAGAATGCTGCAAACAGCTCAACCTCTCAAGGAGAGGTCGCTGCGCGCGGGACGACAGGTAGAGTGAGTGAACTAATATGCTCGGTTCAAGGTGCAACAACTCATCCGTATGTAGCTCCCGAATGACCTCGTCAATACTACCGGCGGACGTGCGACGGAGGTACGTGCGCCGGACTGTCGCCCTTTGCCAGTACTCACGGCTTCGTAGATCAGGGTGGCTGTGGAGACACACGAGCTGACAGACGTCAGCGATCAGTACGCGAAGCTTGACATGGAATGGCAAAACCGTTCTATGGCTACCGATTTGAAAACGGACATGAAGAACGCTGTGTAGCTTCGTTTCAAACTGTCAGCGTCTGAGTCCGATTGTTGTTGAGTTTACGTCGCCTGCTCCTGTGTTCTTTTACCTCGCTCGCACTTGGGACTTGCATATCATCGCTCCTTAAAATTTCTTCCTTTCGAACTTGTTGGTATGTTGGGCAGATAGAGGCTTGTTAGCCCTATAACAACAGGTGTATGCGATGATCATGCGGTTTGTAACCCTAGACTACTAGTAAAGATTTGTTCCGAGTCGCATGTAATACTTGACATTTCTATTGCTGTTTCAGTCAATCATAACGATGTATAGAGTGATGCGCGTCGCGCAAGGTATACAACATGATGCAAAACACTAACAGAGCTGGATCTGCAGTCGTTTACGATCCCGGGTAATGAATACAGCTTACTCCAAATCGCTAATAGGCAATGATCACGCCGGGCTTGGCTTCAACCCCGCGTAACCCTCGTCCTCGTCCTCTTCCAGTTCGCGGGCGATATCGCTCTACTCTGACTTCGACAACCGCTCGTAGTCGTACTCGCCGTGGTGTATGCTAGGCGTGGTGGTAACTTTTGAGATGCTTCGGATGTGCCAGGATGGCGAATGAGCACGTGGTTCCATATAGTCGCAGTGCGGTGGCCAGTACTATTAGTGAGCGCTGTCACGGATCGCATGTACGTACATAGTATATGTGACGTGGCTAAATGTACCCCCTCCTCCTCCTCCTCCTCCTCCTCCCTTCCTTCTGGTCGACAATTACTAATTGAATTACTACGATGTCTGCGCTGCTCTCGACGGTTTTACCTCTTTGGACTCGTCCGCGAAAGATGGCAGTGAGGGATCGTGCCCTGCGGTAGCGGCTCTTCGTGTGGTACACCGTCGGGTTCAAGGGGTGCAAAGCTAACGTGCAACCGAAGGGGCATCATTGAAAGGAGCATGTACTGGACGACACCTCGAAACGGTCGCCAGTCATGCAGTGACAATTTGACAGACACGTCTCCCACTGTGTGGCTGCCAGTGTGGGAGCGGCTCCGCAGGTGCGCAAATATCCGGCAGGTTGATGTAACGGGCGGATTCGGGAAGGTAGACTCTACAATCTACAACTTGGCCGTGCCTTCTCCTTTCATGACGGCATCGGAGGAAAACAGTCTAGAGTAAATATGGCGTCACATCTGGTACGTAGCAGTACGCATCGACTACTTGCTGCAGACGGTACATTCCCATTCTCATGGTTACGGCTTATCTATGGATATCTACTTACTGGAAACAGACGCGAAGACTCGGAACTGAGGGATTTCCCACTGTCACTCGCCCAACACTTTTTATAGCGGGGGCTGTATCTGCTTCTGGTGCACGCTCATTCGCTGTCCGGAGACAACTGAGAGCGCTGATCGAAGTCCCCGACCATATCGCTCATTCTCACGTTGATCGAAATGCCGCCGTAACGGGCACACGTCGTGTACGGAAGGGCCATAGGGACGAAGGTCGAAATACGACCCTCTTCGACCGACCAGCGGGGATATACGTTAAGGTAGCTTATGACAGCTCCAACCAATGCTTGCCACCTCGGGGATCACCTGCAACTCTTCATGGCCACCCTGGCCGGTAGTACAGTGAGAAAGATCTCACCACGCTGTGTTTTCGCATGATGTATCTCCATGATTAGGTATGTGGTCATCATACAACAGCGCTCGCGGCTCAAATTGGAGCAGGTCTCCCTTCTCCCAGTGACAGATGCGATCTATAGTAGTCGGAGGAAGTGTCCTCGAGTGCTAGAGCTTCACATATAACCGTGACAGCGGTCTCGTTCTCTCTATGTCATTGAGCCCAACCCTCGTTGTAGCACTAGACGGTCGGAACCTAGGATGACTACCGAAGCGGCGGCGATCGCTCAATCCACGTCAGTCCTCATACGTGTTGATTCGACACAGCCTGAACCTGACACAACCTCAGCCAAGGGCCAGCCTTCATCGGCATCTTCATAAATGTGATGTGAGTATCCGCTACGAGGGCTACACTATAAACGCTCAACGCAGACGCTTAGGCTGTATGGGGCGATGCTCACCCAGATCTTTTTCTACTACTCGACATACAAGCGGTACGTGCTTGTACAGTCACGTCCCTTCACCTCTAACCTCCGAGACCCTCGCAGGGACCCAACGTGGATTAAGTTCTATGTCAGTACAGGATACGCCACTACGCATTGCATACCTCATGATCATCACAGGTAGCTATACTATTCCTTGCAGACACGGTGAACACTTTCTTCAACTGTGCTTGGATTTATGGGGTGCTCATCAACAACTTTGGTGAGGATGTGATGTGAACCCTGACTTCTCAAGCTGATGCGTCTCGAACACAGGCAATGTTGCGGCCCTTGGGGTCGGAAACTTCCGTAAGCGACACTATTCAAATAACGAGGACCCCGCTGACGCTGTGTCCCCCCTCAGTGTTCCAAACAGGTACGCGGTCAATCACTCGTACATCTATGTCTATCTCAATCGCATCTCGAAGATCAGGCGATGACCGTCAGTCTATCTCGCCCGATGCCGCGGGGCCCATACTCACATGTTTCTCGCCTAGGGCATCATCTCAATGCAGGTCCAGTATTTCTACGCCTGGCGGATCCACAAGCTTACCGGCAAAAAGCTGCTGGCAGGCGCAGTCCTACTTCCATCAACAGTCGGAGGCCGTAAGCAATAGCTTAGTTCTGTTGTCGTCGGCGCATCCTGACGCTCTTCCGTGCTGCAGTATCCGGTATAGGAACTGCTATTGGCGTCGGGATTCTGCCTCAGCTTGATGGATTGCAACGCCTAACGGTACGATATCATTTGTATCATATCAGAATATCAACTCAAGTTATAGAACAGGTTATCGTTTCCCTTTGGCTCGCAGGCTCCGCTATGAGCGACGTCATCATTGCCGGCGCTTTAACATGGCATCTGGTCGGTGTGGTTCTTGGGTTATCAGACGGTTTCGCTCACTCTCTGGATGTCCCCAAGAATAAGCATCGCACGGGCTTCTCGTACACAGATTCGATGATCTCGAAGATAATGACGCGTATGTCCCATCGTCTCTTGCATAATCCACGTCCGTTGAACCTCGGGCTGTCCGACGCTAGTCGTCTTGTCCAATGGTGCCTTGACAGCTGTTTTCGCAGTCGCGGATCTCTGCGCATATCTTGCATCGGTGAGTATCCAATTTTCCCGCTTTATACTCGTAACTCATGCTCGTGCCCTAGCCGAAAGGTTACCACTTAGGTATGATTGTTACGTTTTCATCATACAGAAGTTCACTTCTCACGCACATTCAATTTAGTCTTCAACTTTGCCCTCGCCAAGTTGTGAGTCTCACATTATTTCGCTCTCTGCCTGAGGATTCACAGTGCGATTCCAGGTACGGAAACTCGGCAATGTCGAGCCTGAACGCACGAGCCATAATGAAGAATGCTGCGAACGGTTCAACCTCCCAGAATGAGGCCGCTGCGCGCGGGACGACAGGCAGAGTGAGTCGACTAATGCGGTCGATATAAGGCACAGCAACTCATCTGCATGTAGCTCCCGAATGACCTCGTCAATACCAACGGCGGACGTGCGACGGAGGTACTTGCGTTGCACCGTGATCATTTGTTGGTACTCATTGCTACATAGATCAGGGTGGCGGTGGAGACACACGAGTTAACAGATGTCAGCGATCAGTACGCGAAGCTTGACATGGAATGGCAGAACCGCTCAGTGGCTACTGACTCAAAAACCGCCATGACGAACGCCGTGTAGCTTCGTTTGGACCTGTCAGCCACACATTCCGATTGTTGTTGAACTTATTCGTCTATTTTCATGTCCTTCTACGTCACTCGCCCATCGCTCTTTACAACTTCTGCTCGCCCATATCTTGGACAGATGGGAGGCTTACTAGTTTTGTAACAATAGGTGTATGCGATGGTGCGGTTTGTAATCCTAGACTATCGGTAAAGAGTTGTTCGCATGTAATAATTGATATTTACTTGGCTAATTCAGTCTATCAAAGAATCGCAACGGTGTATTGAGCGGTGTACAAGGTATACAACATGATGCAAAACACTAACAGAACTGAAACTGTGATGTCTACGAGCAGTAATTAACGAGAACACTAGTCTAGTGAGCCACAAGAGACCAGAGTAGGTAAAGCATGTAAGTGAGATATTTTGGTCCGTGGGTGCGAGCATCACGGGCTCCCAGCGTACCCCTCGTCCTCGTCGAAGTCGAGGTCCCGGGCGACGTCGCTCCACTCTGACATCGTCTTCGACAGCCGCTCGCAGTGCAACTGTGCGTGGACGTACGCCGCGTTCCCGAGCAGAAGCGTGGTCGGGAACTCGCGCCCTGCGGCCTTGCCTTCGCCTCGCACGACATCTACGACGAGCTCCATCCCCTTCGCAGGGTCGCCCTTGGCGTTCGCGAACCAGCCGCCTAGCTTCTGCATGACGGTGTTCTTCAGGGGCTCGTATGAAGGGATGTGGCGGTCGACCGCGTATGTGATCTCCTTGTTGATGTTGGTGCGGAAGCCGCCCGGGGCAACGAGGAGTACTCGGATCCCGAATTCTGCGAGCTCTGCCCGATAGGACTCGGCCACAGCTGTCGCAAACGTGCTTCAGCACGGCTCTTCGGTGGAGACAAAAGCGACATACCGTGCACTGCTGCTTTTGACGCCATGTAGTAGGCCTCGGTCTGGAGAGCGCCGTGTTAGAGCCGGCCGAGAAGCGAGACCAGAGTACGATACTTACAGGTCCGTGGGCCTGCCAGACCAGCCGGCTCCCCATGAAGACCACGGTGCCGGACCTCTGCTGCCTCATGTATGGCAGGACGGCGTTGGTGACATTGATGAGCCCGAAGAAGTTCACCTGGAACTGCTCCAAGGCGACTTTTGACCTGTGTCGAGTAGTGAGCCGTCGTAGCCAGATTGTCAGTCTGCGCATGGCAGCTTACCCGCCCTCCTCAATGACTGTCTTGACACCGTAACCCGCGTTGTTCACGAGCACGTCGATGCGGCCCCAGATGCTCACAGCAGCGCTGACCTTGGCACGGATGTTGTTTTCGCTGTCCGTGACATCAAGGGTGATGACATGGAGTCGAGACTTGTCGATGCCCTTGACTGTGAAGTCCTGCGGTTTGCGGACTGTCGCGACGACCCGGTCGCCCCGCGACAGCGCTGAGACAACGAGTTGTCTTCCAAAGCCAGTGGACGTCCCTATGCATATACAAAATGAGTACGTATGCATATGAGGTTTCGCCATAGTATTACCCGTGATGAACCAAACCCGCTGGTTCGTTGGCTTGATCATCTTGTGTTTAGGGTGGTAGGAGGTTCGAACAATAAGGCGTTGTGCAGATTGAGGATGCAGTTCCTGGGGTTGATCTGTGCAGAGAATGCAGCTTAAGTATGCACGAATATACGGGCGATCCGCTCAGGAACTCGCAATAAGTGGAGCAACGCGCTATGGCGTATGCTTTGCTCGTTGTGGCAAGGCCTGTAACAATGGGAAATTCGAGATACGGGAGAAGGCACCCTTGGCATTGAATATAAATCTCGCCAGGCATTGACTCTCGAAGACATTCGGTGACCGAGGTGGACAGTGCATGTGAAACACAAACCACCACGCAGCTGTCAACTATTCCATAAAAATGGTACATCCTTTGGAGAAGCATACGTCAACCTGCCTCCGATTCTGTTACTTACATCGGACACGATACACTAGTGAATGTAAGACGCGCAGTTATCGCAGAGGCGGTCTCACGGGAAAACTAGTCTTTCGAAGAGCGAGAAGACCCTGCTCGCGAATCGCCTTTGGGTTGTATGGCCGCACGGAAAGGTGATCTATAACGCCCAGGTG
The DNA here is from genome assembly GCA_022606075.1 of Fomitopsis betulina. Taxonomy (NCBI): domain Eukaryota; kingdom Fungi; phylum Basidiomycota; class Agaricomycetes; order Polyporales; family Fomitopsidaceae; genus Fomitopsis; species Fomitopsis betulina. The sequence goes on from JABYQK010000031.1 coordinate 69,554, forward strand.
ACACGATCTCTAGTGTAGCAACTACAGATCCGAGGAGGCCCTGGAACGGTGCCACTGATGAATGAAAGGAATTCGAGACGGAGAAGCAAAGGTAGTCAGTTATCACATCCGAGTTGGCCCTGATTTCGAGTTCTACAAAGCGTGGGAAATCTGATGGACAGACAACCCGACGAGGCAAAGTCGAAGATTTGTCTTTCGTGTCTCTCTCCTCTCCAATGTTCGCGCGGTTGCCTATCAGGCCCTTGCAATATCATCTCCAGACTGTTTCCATCACATCATGGTTCTCTTCTCTGCACGGGCCGCTCGACACCTCTTCAGCAATCTGCGCTGTACCCCCTCATTACCGCCCGCTGGCGACGTCATTCTTTGGTCAGTGAGTGTTTATCATGTCTCGAGTGCTCAAACAGGCAAGTAGGCGACACCTCGAAGGACTTCGGAGCTCGATTCCAGGGTTCGTATCAACATACCGAGGTTATCCTCGGCGTCTACGACTCACTTCAGGAGTAGCATGCACACGTATGTGCGCAGATCAAAGATCGTCTCTTGGTGCAAAATGTACATCGTTTGAGAGGCATGTACAGGTGCGCATAGATTCCCTTGCGCAAAAGCTGGCGCGCGTCTCATTCCACCATGACAGTCAATGTAGACAACCCGAGGCGACCGCGCCCAGAGGCCTATACGCGCTACGGTACTTCAGTGATGCGCCGAAACCAGCCGCGCGCATAAGGTATAGGCTCCGCATGGAGTACCACACTCAAAGCTTCATGCATATCCGAATCCCCATGCGGGATTGTGTCCAGCGGTGACCGTTTATGAACTATACCCATTGGCCCGGGCTGGCCACTAAGCTCTAGCTCGCTCATGAGCGTTGTGTTTGGATGGAGAACATGGATCTCCCGCTATACCAGAAACCTTGATACCATGAGAACAGGAAATGGGCCTTTCCCCGCCTTCTCAGAAAGCAGGGGCGGCTTTCTGCTTAGTCACGCCGGCGAAACGTCGTTGACATCGCTTTGTCCATGACTTTCTAGAGGTTGGTTCATCCCCTGTATACCCTATAGCGGTTTCACTGTGCTGACTATACGTCACAGGCCGTCATCATTCCAACAATCAATGGCGTTCGAGGACAGCTACGCGAAGCCTGTATCGTCTATCGTCATTCTACTTGCGGTCTCGACGAGGTATCTTTCCCGAGTGGCGTCCAACGTGCCAAAGATGGACCTTGTAAGGCGACATCCTAGTTCCCCGGTCATCTTTATCCGCGTGCAAGTCTAGACACCCCAAGATCGACACCGTCGCAATCGACTTCTCGACTTCACGTGCGATGTAGTCCGACGAACATGCTCCACAAAACCTAGTGGTCGACCAATACACTGGATGTCGATATCTGGCTTTACGAGGTCAGTCACCTCCTGTTGCATTCGGTATTTCTCCCTTGTTTCTACAATATACGGACTTTCCCAGGGCTGTCTTACAAGTTTACGAGGCTGTCTGATAATATTCCAAGTACTTTGCGTCCTCCGACTCCAGGAAGCGACATTCCCGTTCACGACTGCGTCCGCCTGCATACGCAATAGGTGCGTGGTGGTGCGCGTATTCTCATAATGCATTTGGTCCGTTCTGTGATAGACTAGACCTGCTGTTACTTCGGACGAGAATGGCCTAAAATATGTTGGTGGAAAGTGGTCCAAACGCTGAAGACCATGCTGAGGTGAGCTAGCGGGACGCTGTGAATTCCAATTGACGTCCGTACCCTGGTCCGCTAGTCAGCAATGCGGACGAGAACAAAGAATCTTCGGTGGTCGGTGTCAAGAACATAGACTTAGTCCCGTCCCGTCTTGAGATGTCTTGACCTCCATTCGTTGCTAGATTTACGTAACGAGCCCTGTCCTCAGGCCTCGAAAAATCGCTGGTGCTGAAATCCCGTTTCCTCTCCCATACAACCTATGACGCCCATCATGGAGTCTCTCTGGCAATGTCGAGGCCTACGATGCAATTTTATGATTCTACGCATCTGTCGGCCGAGGTGAGTAATCTGCATAGGCGCATGAAACATTGGTGCGTCGGGGTCTATTGATACACATCTTTCATTGCCATTACTTTCATATTATCGTCTCCACGCTCACAACACCGTGCTCCCCCCTGAAAGAGGACGTGTGGCGCTGCCCGAATATGTCTTCGAAGTGGGGCTCGCCGTGCTGCTGGAGCATGCGTGCGAGAGAGCGATTGCAGGCGGCGATGCGCTCGCCCTCCACGAGCATTGGTTGCTTCCCCGAGGGTTCTCGAGAATTCTAGTCCGCGAGGACGCTGGTCATAGGGTATATGAGACGTGCAATGCCGCTCCAGCAATGGCTCACCTGTTCTACTCGTGGATCGGCTACACGTCGAACATCGGTGATATTCACCATTGCAACTGCACGACATCCGGTATCTGGATTGACTGGGTCGTACAGGCGAGCGTGATTCCTAACGCCTCCGTCAGTCAACACCGGATGCCGTCCGTTTCAGACGTCACACGCACATGGTACTCTGTCTTGCTCTGTACATATTCAGTCTCCATCGGTCTATGCAGCTTCCTCAACTTCGCTTGGCCCGCCGACGCCTCTGGCTTCGCTGCCTTCCGTTCACGCGAACGCCCGTGATTTGTTATTGTGAGGAAATTGAGCTGTATGTTGATTTGAAGGCTGATAGGTATGAGCATCGTGTGCGCGTCGTAGGGAGGGAGAAGAACGTCAACGTCTGATGTCCGCCCCCTTGCGCACGTTATACTGAACGACACCCCAGAGGCACATCGTTTTGTCAGAGATCTCAGGCCTCCTATACCCTCCTCCTGTCCTGCACGGAACAAGGCAGACATATTATAGCCTGCCTAACGAGGTCAGGCTCAGCCCCATGCCGAGTACGGACAACACTCAGCCGTCGAACGAGAGCAACGTGAATAACGAGTATATCATGACGTCGACATGTGAAAGAGTCCACGGCACATTGTCGAGATGCGATGCACCCTCGAACCTTCGCACTGGCACGGCATCGGCCCCTCGAGGACATCCTAGCTGAGTCTACAATGAGCCTAGCGGGGGGGTAGAGCACACGCACCGCCCCCTATCTTGGGCCAAGATTGACGACCAGAAATCTGATCACAGCCCATGGAGAGAGGGGAGCTTGTAGACGCCGCGCAATGCCGCTAGTTTTCTTACGGCAACTTGAACGCCTATTTGCCCAACCCTAACGAGCGCGCTCTCTTGGATACAATACTAGACAATCGGGCTTAGCACGACGGGGAGCAAAGATGACCGCCATAGTTTGGTTTGACAAGTCGTGTCAGCTGCCGTAGTTGCCCACACTATCGTCGGAGACGCACCAATTGGTGTAACGGGAATGTCGCGACTTCCCGTCTTCGCTACTGACGCCACATCAAGACACAGGAAGCTAGGAGTCCCTGCACGATACAGTTCACAAGGAATAATGATAGGTTTGTCAAAGAAATAGGGGTAGCAACAACTTCCGTATAATACAACAGCATGAGGAGTATCGTGAACATCATGAGCAGCGGATGCAGAATGAGTCCGAGGGATAGAGATGAGGCACAAATAGAAGAATCCGTGTAGATAGAACACTATAGCGACTCTAGTTAGCTTCAGAAGAGGTCAGGTGCATAATGTGCTTACCAAACAAGATATAGCAGCGCTGTCTTGAACGCCTGGAGACAAACTTCAGGGATGCGCCTGAGCAAGAGCGATAGCATGGCGCATCTTGTCGCGGGTCGCCTCCATCTGCCAGGACGGATAGGAGCGATACCCCATGGCGCCACACATATTGACGAGCCATTCCTCCAACAGTTGGCGCGTCCAATGGACACCCTTCTGGCGGTTGCCGAGACGGAGAATGTTCGCGATGTCGTGGGGGTCGTACTTCTGGTAACGGACAAGCTTCAGCGCGACGGACCAGCTCCAGCTGACGCCGACGAGCTCGAGACCGGGTGAGGAGAATATGGTGTTGATCTTCCTGTTCTGCGTGGACATGGCGTCCGTCCAGATAGGATCATACATCTGGCCGCAGGCGCTACACCGTGCCTCAGCATAAGCACGGAGGCTCAGAGGGTATGGAGAGGATGACTTACTCAACAGACATAGGCAGAGCAACGTCAGCACATGCGTTCATCCAATCCGTCCCCAAGTTGTACTTGAAGGCCGTGGCCGCGATGCACGATTTCAGCCACTCGCCAGCATTGTGCACCCCCTTCCTCTGCCATTCCCACACGAACGAACGGTGGTTGTAGTCCACGTCGCGCGTACTTGGTCGACATGCCAGCTTGGGGTGCATGACCATGATGACGCCCCCGTGTACGACGAGTCGGACCTGGCGTCCGAAGTATCGCAACAATCGGTTGGAGAGGTCATTAAGGAGTGTCCAGAGCAGGGTGCAAGTCAGCGAGACTTCGTTATGATCCCTGTTGCTGGTGCTAGACCGCGACGATGATCGACTGGAGACTTGCGCCCATTGCCACGACGTCGACATCCGGGGCGCCAGCGACACAAGGACAGTTTGAGCGGGCTGAGAGGGCTAGAAGGGCGCATGTGCACCGCGGCAGAGGACGCTGGACGTTTATGTACAGCTGGCAAGTAGATGTCAACATCCTCGCTTTGTCCGCTAGCTTGGGCTACAGGGCGCCTAGCGGGTGCAAATGGCCGAACAATAATATGCTCGCCGAAACAACGTGTATCATCACCCCAGTTTGACTGGTTCCCGGCACTCTCTCGCTTTGTTGACCACAGCTACTGGCACAGCATCGCTTCAAAGGGCACTGCTTGTACTCAAAAGGGTCTGAGGAACATCCTTAGCCTATCGATATCAAGTCAGCGATAGAGGATTGCAGACGCCACTACGCTGGCATGAAGGCTGACTGCCATCGAGGCTGGGTGCCGGCGATGTATCCGGTCCGCACGAAGCTGACAACCAATCTCTAGCGCCTTCTTGTATTCAGATAATCACGGCTGAGCATATGCACAGTGGACCTGAGGGGCTCAGAGTGGTCTTCGTGCGAGTGCTATGGTACCGCACGCACCGCAGGAGAGAAGACGTACACTGACCACTACAGACAATGGGAAGACTTCGCCCGGTAATCGATTAGCATAGGCTACCCAATACAACACGTCAGTGCACTGCATCAACAATCAGCTAGGTGTTTTGGACACTAGACATACAAAACGATTCCAGACAGAGAGCACATCGAGGAGACTGGACAATTGGATACCAAGGCTATCATCCAGATGCCCGATGGTGCCATAGAATGGAGGAAGAGGTTCAGTCAGCCATCGATCCCGGATGACGTCGGTGATAGGAAGACAGTCTAGTCAATAGGTGATTTGATTCTGGGCAATTGAAAAGTGACGGTGCCTGTACATTGAATACAGAAGCTGTGAACCCCGGCGCACATACCGGGAGAGACCTTTTGGTGTCGCCAGGTGATCTCCATAACCTCGTATGACACGCGATTGTTCCGTTCGCACCGAAAACTTCTATCTGCACCGTGGCGTCGGAAGTGGACAATTGTGTGCGGTCAGTGTGGTTGCCTCAGGTAACTTACCAGGACTGTGGGGTTAAGGAAGTATGGCGGAGAGCACAGCAGGATGAGGCAAGGGCAGCGCCAACCTGTTGACGATGCACGAATGTGTAGCATTGGCCTCTCTGTGCCCAGAATGCCACAGATCGATATGAAAGCTGAGAGTCGCGTGGCTCATACATTTCTTAGTCCGACCCGCCACACCCAGCCACACCTGGTTTAGGGTAGAGACACAGCGCGCAGTCCGTGGGTGGCAATGGCTGTCTTAGACAAATTGGCGCAAGATGAGAAGGACAACGCCGCGCGAGATGTTACGAGCCAAATACCCAAGTAGCCCAGAGTAGGGGCTGGAGCAACCGAAATATAGCAGCGCCACCAAAACATCAACCTGTGCAATTCTACATAAGCTGCATGAATCTCTATGCAAAAATCAACGGCCTACATATTCATCTCAACTCTCTTGTATCCATACGTCCATGATAAGCCATCCTATACGGGGACAAGACAGTGAGTTCGGTCCACTGGTCGTCCGGTGGCGCCTCAGTTCGGGACTTGAACGTCAGCAACAGCCAGCTGTGCTTGTAAGAGCGTACAGAGGTCGGTCAACTGATCCTCGAATGTATTCCGATGTCCGTCACAACATCATGTCTTCCTTATCCACAACATCTTATAACACGTACCTGGCACTTATTCCTCAGCTGTGCCGGCCGCGTCTTCTACAACCTCGATAGGATGGCGCTTGCGCCAGAGCTCCAACCCGTGCTGAAATGCCCGTTCGGAGACACCACTTGGAACGAGACTGAATGTAACACCTGATAAGGGTGTCAATACGCCAATACGTGGGTCATGAACCCTCTTAGACGTACCCAGAGACTCGACTTCACGGTTTCTTTTCTCGTCATCGAAGAATAACTGCAATCGATGAACGTGAACTTGTGTGCAGTACATGAACTTAAGAGTGTGCGACGCACCATCTCCGAGTAGGGCAGACCTGTTTTCTGATGCAACTTCTTGAAGTGGGCTATCTTGGATCCTGGACAGTGAGTCATGAGCGATGCTGATACACACAATGCATCACAAGTTCCAGATTGACCTGGGTAGATTTCCTGCTGATCGAAAAATGTGATTGCAGGGATTGAGGTCCCATGTTTATCGCCAGCCTTTGGCGGCACGAGGAGGAGAGACAACGCTTGACGTGCTCTGACGCGGCAGGTACGTCAGATGTAGCGTTTATGACACACTGAACATGGGTATACTCACAGGGGTGGTGCACCAGTACGCGAGCAGGCGGCGATAATGACACCAGCAGCGCGTAGCCTGTGCAGAATCTCGGGGACGTCCCGGTAGAATGCAATCTCGTGATTATGTCTGCACCCGTGTTTAGTCCGTCGAATTGTATAGACTGCGGTATGTTGCGTACCTATCGTGGACGCTGTTCACGGCATCCCCGTCTCGACGCAGAGGAGCTAATCCAAGCGAATGAGCGGACTGCACGAGGTGTTGATCGGCTTACGACGCACGAGAAACATGCGTGTCTATCCACATGTCCCAGAGTGTGTAGCTGTGCTGATGTTAAGTGGACCATATGGGTGTTCAGCTTCGTCCGAGTGATCAGCGCTGATAGTAACAGTAACACGTACTCGAGATCGAATGCGACGAGTTTGGGCAGTCTTGTAGTCATTGTGGTAGTTGTGGACAAAGACGTGCGTGTGCCCAAGCGCCCGGCTTCCCACGCACCACGAGGCTCTCAACTGCCTATCCGGCGTCTGTCATTGCATCCGTTTCGACGGTTCACGCTCGCCCTTGCTCAAGCTTTGAAGTCTAGTGTCTGTTGAGATTGGTCGTGACAAGGGTTCTGATCTTTGGCGAAATCACTCGAGCCTTCATTGCTAGCCGTCTGGCACCACGTCATCGCAGCACTTTGATGTCTTCTAGGAGAGCAGGCAGTCCTCCAACGAAACGCGTAAAGCTAGAGTCTGACTCTCTATCTCGTCCGCCAAGCATACTGGAAGTATCACCCCATGCAGGGGACATAGTAGAGCTGGGTGTAGAAGCCGACCTTGTTGACGAAGAACACTGCAGTATCTGCTTACAACCTTACGTGGACCGCACTCTTGTGCCCAAATGCTCGCATGAGTTTTGCTTCGAATGCTTGCTCATATGGACAGGTGTGCACCATCAGTAAACTCTGTTGCATGTATAACCATTGACTTCCACTGTTCATTTACACAGACCAGTCACGCAAATGCCCGCTGTGCTCACAGGCAATTGGGGAATACCTCATTCACCACATACGTTCGAATTATGATTATCAAAAGCATTATTTAACCCCCCTGCGTACCTCTCCTCGTCCGCAGAGCGCTGCTGTTGCTGCTCAGCGAGATGCTCGGAGACGCGCTCGGACTAGGCGAGAGCGCGAGTGGGGCAGACGGCAGCGCGAAGCCCAAGAGGAAGCAGACGAACTCGAACTCGCCATTGAAAAACGCCGATGGATATATAGACACCGTCTTTATGCAAAGGTGTGTCTCCGTCATTCTCTGTGAACAGGGAGGATACAGGGCGGGTCATTATTTCCCGAAGTTCTAGCTCTTCATGGCGATTTGATCGTTAGCTGTCCGTGCGATCCCGCCATGGAGCATCATCCAATCATTCCGTCGTAAGATGCGGCGTACCAATTGTTTCGGCGGATTTGAACTATCTCTAGGCTACATGATTTGGTGTCAGCGGTTGCGTTGATGCCGTGCTTCCAAGTAACCAAGACGATAGCTTAGCCGTCAGAGGCCTCACGGCTATTTGAACGGTTCCGACCGTGTCGTCGGTGCCGAGGTTGTCGCTCTCCTCCATATAATCCGCCTGTCAGTGCTGTGGCACATCGGTCTCTTAGTGAAATCAGCCTTGACTCTCTTCAGCCATTGACTAACCGGTTTACAGCATGTCGCATCGAATCCCTATACGCGCTACCGTCCGTTCCCTACTCCAGCACAATTCTCCGCGTCTCAAGACTTAATCAGCCGCGCCACTGTATTCTTACGGCGTGAGCTGCGGGTGTGGGTTGGCCTCGACGTTGAGGTAAGTCACAGCCGCTTTACTTGCGTGCACTTAGGCCCCTGTGTCGCGGAAGTAGTATTGCTTCGAAACTGAGCTGACATGTTTGTTTGTTTAATATTGCTTTCGGACTACCATTGGGACCGCCACGCCATGCAAATTGCTACTCGGATGTCCGTAATCGGTCGTGCCAACTCTCCTTGTGGCGTCCCTTGATTTTATGTCCGCCTTGACGTCTGCCGTTCTCACCTCTGGTCGTACACGTCTACTGCACTCTTGCCTGCGTTCTCTGCCAATTCAACTTGTCCCCAATTCATCTACTTTCCCTTTCATCTGGGACGGCCCTCATCGCGGCGGCTCCCGATGAACACGTCTTCCGACCTCACATCGGACGTGCTCCTGGCATATGTCTTTTGTGCCCCGACAATGCGACGGTTGCGTAGTTTTTGACGACCTTCGCACTCTCTTTGATGAAATCGCTCGACATCCGCTCGGAGGCCGCCGTACGGCTTCTCGCGGAATTTCTCGACATGGATAGCGGAGAAGAACGTGTAAACGCAGAACATTTTGCGCATGGTGAGTCATCTGTGTCCTAGGTTCCGTTCAGTCTGGCTTTCTGCCTCATCCCGTGTGGTTCCGTGGCAAATCCCATCGCACTGATTGACAGCGGTCCGGCGTTTATATATTGCAGTATCACCGGCCGTGTTCACGCTCGCCTGCACTCTATTGTTCGTTATTGCAATGGTCCTCTGACCCTGCTTTCCAGAACTCTACAGTTACCTCCGATCTCCGTACCGCGACCTAGCTAGATACGACGAAGTCGTGCAGGTGAGTTCCTTTCATGGCGTCCGCATTCGCTCTCTCACACGTGCTCGAACCCGCATCTCGTAGTATGATGTGCCGCAAGACGTACCGCCTCCTTCATTACCGCAGCGAAGCCAACGCTGGAGGTCCCGGTATCGCTCAGTCTCGACCTCTCGGTCGCGTTCTTCGTCACGTTCATCGGTGCGCGGAGCCTCCCGCCATGCACGCTCGCCGCTGCCGTTATCACGTCGCCACCGTAGTCGATCACATGGACCCTCCATATCATCATCACCACCCCGGCGTCCGAACGACTATTCATCCCGTTCTCGCAACGAACGCTCTGGACAATCTCAGTCTGATCCACAAACGCAGGCTACCCGGCGGAGAAGCAGAGATGGGCAAGTTATTGACCGATCGCGCGGCTATAGCAGGGCTGCCCAGTCAAGTCAGCCGATGCATCAAAACGGGACGGAGCTGGCGTCCAGGTCCGAGCGTTTTATGCCAAGGAGTCGAGAGGATGTCGCCGGCCCAGGTGATTATGATCACCGTGCCCACGGAGAACCCACTGGTGATATCACTGTAGTCGATGGGGCGACACAGGAAGGCAAGGGCCCTGAGCATCATTACGTTGACGCGGATGAACACCCCAGCCCGGCGAGCTCCAATCGAACTCCCACTCTCGTCTCGCATGACCATGACTCATCTCCGTTGACATCGGCACTCAATTTCGCGTCCAGCAAAGCTGACGATCAACGCGGCGCGAACATCCAACCTGCAGGTAGTCCTGCGATTGACCGGGCAGCCGAGTGTACCCAACCTCTGGCACCCGCCGGCATAAGTGTTCGTAGGGTCGCGTCAGCACGCGTCAAGTCACGCAGCTTGCTGCAGTCTGTACAAGCACATTTGTCCCTCCGTCTTCGTCCCGAACACGGATGGACGAACTCAGGGCCGGCGTCCTTGACCACTGTACCTTCTCGTGGAGCAGACGACGTATCCCAACGCGATCAAGGTCCTTCCCTCCTGGAGCGACTGTCTGAGGCAGTTCCGACCCTCCCTCAAGATAGTACCAAAAGTTCTAAAGACAGAGAAACGCCCCTGTACGGCGATGCACCGCGTTCTCCGCCTAGTGCGGCTTCGTCGCAGCCAGCTTCTGCCGGCATTGAAGCGGAAGAGCGGCACTCCGTGGATGATGGCCTGACGGTCATGGCTTCGACTCGCACAGGTGAGTAACACAGGCTGCCATGTTCTATTGCTATGACGTGTTTTGAGGACACGCGTCCGTTCATCGGCTCGTTCTTTTGCTCAAATGCTGATAAGTTGGTTCCCGCAGGTGCAGCCACGCCCCCGACTCGTAGCGACACTCGTGAGCTGCTATTGGGAAAACTAGCCAAGGAAAGGCTGCTGCACTCGCATACGGCCGCAGGCAGAGCTCGCCCTCGGATTCCGTTGGCCCGTAATTCATCCGACTCTATAGCAACGGGCGCAAGCGGCGCCGCCAATATCGAGGTAGACAACTCGGCGGGAAGCGCCGCTGAGAGGGAAGCCAGACTTCGTAGCCAGGCACAGCTGCGAGTGCGTCTTGCGGCTGCCAAGAAGGCTGCGCGTAACACGGAGGATAGCTCCACACGAGAAGACGTCAGCGCAACGCATGGGGATACATTTAGTATGGAAGGAACTGTCCAGTCGCAGGAAGAGGCGTTGAGGCACATGTTGGCAGAGCGGCGGGGATCTGCGGTGGCACACAAGTAGCTCAGCGAGCGTGATTTCTGGGAACAATGCACAGATTATATTGGTGGCCTACATATAACACACGTTTGTGAATGAATGAACGTATTACGACAAATATCGTATAACGGGCGGACCCAGCCCACATAGCTTCCCGGAACAGTCAGATAGTCTATGAATGAGTTCTAGATTACCTATACGTAGAGGCCAGATTAACCGTATAGTCATCGGTGATGTTGACACTAGTGGAGACAAAGAGCGATTAGATGATGCTAGGGAGCAGTGGGACAAAGACAAGGAGCGATTAGACGTGGGTTGGCATATGCATTCACGCCTGATAATACGTGGTAGGGTTCGTGAGCGACGTCGAATAGTAGATCGTGGTCGAGACTGAAAATGAGAGATGCTGCTTAGTGTTGGTTAACGACTGGAGTGTGTAGTTTCATCAATAGGGCGAGTACTCGGACCCGCTCGGGGTGTGACGGAACGGGAAGTGCGTTCCCTCGAGCGCGAGTGCTCGAGTCGAGTGCGACGCAGGGGAAGGGGCGTCGAGAGGCCGTGGGGTCTATCAACGCCTTCGACGCGCCTAGATAGAATGGGGGGGAGAGTCTCGCTGGAACGTGGGGTCATAGCCTCCATTGGCGGCAGCGCGAAGTTAATGGAAGGCGGGAGGACGTATGAGCTAGGGGGGCGTGATGATGTCCCTGGACGGGAGAAGGGCGAGAAGGCGGGGTCATCCCATTGCGGTTGCGGCTCCAGGGTGAACGGGGGAGGTATGTTCAGCGGCGGCAGATATGCGAATGGAGTTTCTGCCTGTTCCTGGCCGTAGGAGACGCGGCGCACACCGGCAGCAGAGTTAGCCCGAGAGCGAGAAAAGGAGTGCAACGGGGGAGGGAAGTGGCTGGTCGGGCTATGACCCAAAACATCGCGCCTCGGGTCAACGTCGATCGGCGGGAGCGTGAGGCGTTGCACCATCCTCGGCACATCGCTGAAGCGACGGAGTCCTCCGGCGCTAGCATGCTGAGTGCGCGACACGTCGTCAGGACCAAACGGGGTAGGCGGAGGGTGGAGGTGCACTGGGCTCGCGTCGGGATAGGCGGGCATGCCTCGTTGAGCTTCTGGAGGGGGAAGCGTGCCACGGGCTTCGGTCGGCAGTGCAGTGTGCGGGGCAGCACCGCTGGGGCCTGGAATCCCCGGCCCGGACAGGCCACCCGATCTCGCATGCTGCGAAGACGCATGCGACTCTTGATGGGCAAAGAACTCTGCCCCAGAATGGCCCTGTGTGCGCATAAGGGGAAGTGCGCTGGTCGACGAGACAACATTGGGCTGAGCGTACAAGGGGGAATGACCAGCCGCCGTCGATGCATCACTAGAAGCACCAGGGGGGACGTTGGTAAAGGGCCCAAATTGGGGCGGTCGTGTTAGCGGCGCGCTCTGCTGCCCGCGGGGGCGGCGAGCCTTCTGGCGCTGATTCTGTGGGCAGGAGTTAGTCAAGACGCTCGCATATTGTCGTAGTGCGAACTTGCCTGAAACCAGATCTGAAAGAGCTCCGTTAGACGTGTACGCATTCGCAGCATGCCACATACGTACCTGCACCTTCCGAGCGCTGAGACCGATAGCACGGCCCACTTCCTCCCGCATGGCAGTTGTCGGGAAACGTGACTGTGCAGATGCCCTGAGCTATGTGCATTCCGGGGACCTGAAACATTGCTGCTTACCTGCGCAAGAAGAGCGTGTAATACGGCGGACTGGTGCGGGGTCGTGAGCGTTCTAGTCCGCTTCTTCTTAGGCGGAGGATTGCTTGGCTGTGTGGTCGGAGATGACTGGCTTGGACCGGCGTCGCCCTCGTTGTCAGCCATATCGCCTTGTGAAGACGATACAGATGGGCTGGAGCGTTCCTTTGTCCTCTCAGCCACCTCGCGCTCCATCTCACCCGAAGTGGAATGTCTCGCCGCGTCTCCGTACGCCCATTGTTCTGACGCGGGGTCGCTGGTAGTGGAGGACGCTGTTCGGGTATGGCTGTGGAGAGAGTCGGAGCGGTGTGTAGGATGGGGGTGCCACCTCTGGCTTTGCTGCTGCGCGGAGGGATGGGTGGGGGGCGAGGATCCTGCTGTGGAGAAGCTCATTGCGGAATCAAAATTATCATGCGGGGTATTATTCGTCGAAATTAGGAAGCGAATTAGTCGTGGAAGGAATGCAGGCCGCAAGGGGAAAAGTACACAGCAGAGCCAGAGAGGCCCGAGGTCATTGAGCCGTCGGGCGCGAGGAAAGTGTGCCACAGATGGAGCGGGACGGTATAAATACGCGAGGGGCAATCGGCGACCCGATCGTGCGGACGCTCGTAATGAGCTGGGACGAGCGCCTTGGTTAACACAGTCGAAATCAATTCTCTGATCATGAACTCGGTGGAAATGGGAGCAAAGCCTCTCGACAGACTTTCCTCCGTCGCCTCAGCGCTAGTCCGCATTTGTGCACGAGACGCCGACGGAACTGATGTTTCGCTTCTTCCGCGGTCGAGGAATATTGATTGAACATTATTTCGAGCGCGCCCGTGCGAGAGAGCCTGCGGCCATTTGCGAACATAATCCGGCGCTGTTCGGACCCGTCGTGTGACTACGCGTTGCATTCTCTGGCGTTGCGTTGCAACGTAGTAACCGCATACACTTGGCTGATCTCAGCGCATTGCTACACCCGCATGAGCATGTCAAGACAGCACCGACGAGACCGGAGGAGAACAGAGCGCACCTTGCGCCCGCACCCCAGTGCCCACCGCACACTCTTCGCTGGCGCAGAGCGGAAGAGGTTGGGACGATTCCAATCGCCCACGTGGAGAATATACCGGAATAGGCAATCTCAGATCAGCGCTGTCGAGATCGTAGATCGCCTGGTGGCTACTGGTTGTCAACTGTCGTCGCCCCTTCGTCGTTCATTACGGGTTCGTCTCTCCGTGTAACGTAGGCGACTGCTGCTACCCATACATCTAGCCTCGGCTTTGGCTTGGACTTCGTCATATCGCCGAGTGCGATGTGCTGCGCCTAGTTGCATAGCAGCGGCCCGCGCCGAAGGCTCAGCCGGCGCGTCCGGATGCTCCCCGGTTTGTTAGCCTCAATAGGTGCTCGCCGGAACAGAATTCCGCGGCACGAGGCTACTGACAATAGCGGCGTCGATTGGCTCCAGGTTCGTAGCGTTCAATGAGGATATTGCCGCGCACTTCGCCAGACACTTGCGTACAACATCGCGGCCCCATTCCGCGCTGTATGACAGCGTGGCTGCCGTGCGTGGAATACCGAAGAGTTATGAAGTGCGTCCGAGGCGCCCAAGGAATACCATGCGAGTCCCACAGACTGTCAATGTTCGGGCAATGTAGTTGAGTTGCCAACCGGTTAGTTCTTCTACGTCATACCCCTGCAATCCATACAGCAAAGTGTGCCTTTATGCAGACAGCACAAACCGTGCTGAAGGCCGATCAAACGCGAGGCGTATATCCCAGGGACATCCACTGCGTAGGCATCTCTAGACAGACCGCGGCATGGCCAGACCCGCGACGAAGCCGAGGTGTGTACTTCAATGTAGATGTTCCAAGCTGATATGTCCGCAGGTCAAGTAGTAATATGATCAAGGGAGGGGCGTATCCGACCTATCGCGATCAGAATATATTGATAATGGACTCAACGTAAGTTGCGCCTCGAAGACAAAAGGGAGATCCGGCCCATGGATCTCGCGAACGACGAGGTCATCCGTGGAAGGGCCCTTGGAAATCGCGGAGGTGGTATTGCAATTCGGGAGGCCGGAGGATGGCACGGGGCGATGGTGCAAGACAATAAGCATGTCCAACCGTGGGATTGTCCAGGATTGCACCGACCGAAGGGCCTGGGGAGGAGTTTCGACGGAGAAGGGAATAACGAACCGAGGGACGCGTAGAGGCGATATATGGCCCCTCCGCGATCCCACCTGGTCACCCAAACTCTGCCACATCGACGTCGCAGTGCAGGTCAGCTGTTGCGTCTTGAATACCGATAAGGGTCTCCAGCGTTTTGCGTAGGGCGTCGAGTGGGATTAGAACGTCACGAGCGCTGCGATGTGTCTCGCTCTCAGAATTCCATTTCCAGCTTTGGCCGCCCGTGATGAGAACGAGAACGCCTGTTTTATGAATGAGTGCGTCGAGTGCAGCACCCAAATCGGCCGCCGTCAACCTCCGCCTTCAAGCCGCCACTGGCGTGCCTCCGAACCGTAAGTGAAGGCACTTGGTGGTCATTGAATTGTGTATCGTGCCACAGAGTCGGATGAACACTATCCGGGACGAGTAAGCAACATTGGGTGCTCTTTGCAACCTTACGCGCGCAGCTGCCGCGTAAACTCGCGACGAAAGATCTCCACTGACGCATGCCATCCTGGTGCAGGCGTAGCAACCAGGAAAGATTATCGCAACGGAGGGCCCGCTCCAATCGCTGTCACGATGCCAGCTTGTTGTGAGAAATCAACGTGTTCGGTCATACCGGTCAGAGGGTGTCATTGGTCAAAGGGTTTCTTCGGGAGATCATTCGCGTTAGGATCCGCCTCCCTGGCTCGGGTCTGTTTCTGCCTGTTGCTAGCTATGTAGCAACTATCGCGCTAAAGGCGGCGTGTCGCTACCTGCAGGCTGCTAATGTGTAGTGCGGGTAAGGTCTGGGCATCAGCCGGGTATTAGCATCCTCGCCGCAGTGCGCACTTTGTACCACATGGCACAGTCCTCGAGTCTGTAACCACCCGTGGACGATCGCTGCGCGACATGAGGCGGGGATGCGCAAAGGCAATGATCCGCGGCACTGGTGTGTTACATATCACGATCGATTCGCTCGATCACTGATACAGAGGACCACCGATCGTGTAACAGGATGGCGGCATGCTATTCTCCATTCTGGGTGTGAGCTGCAGTCGTAGAATCCGCACAGCCTGCCTTGATGCCTTCTCCGGGCCGAAGGCGGCGTGTAGAAATAGCCCCGTGAGCGGCTGCAAAAGCTCAGTCAGCAAGTGCGACGACGTTGGGGACAAGGTGATTGTGAACGAACAAGACTTAAAGATGGTTGGTGCCCTTTATGCGGATGTGCAGCCCCTGACACTGCTTACCCCTGGCAACAGGCAGCCGCAGACGGAGGGACACTACCCACTGAGACAGTAGAGTTCGCCCACCGCATGTTTGACGCAGCAAGAAGCGGCGATACGGCGTTGCTGTCGCAAGCCATCGATGCAGGCCTTCCTGTTAACCTCACGAACGAGAAAGGTCTGCAAACGCGGCATCGCTGTCCCCCACGCCGCTGACAATCACACGTGCCCAGGAAACAGCCTTCTCATGCTCGCGGCCTACAGCGGACACGCCGATCTTACCAGCACACTGCTATCCAAAGGGGCGGACCCGAACAGAATCAACGACAACGGCCAGTCGCCGCTGGCTGGTGCCGTATTCAAGAATGAACTGGAGGTGATCGGCAGACTCATGACCGGCGGCGCAAACCCTAGGCTGGGCACGCCCACCGCCATCCAGACCGCACGCATCTTCAAGAGAGAAGATGTGTTGCAGATCCTCGGGGCGACGGAAGATGACTTGAAGGACGCGTTGCCAACCATGCCGGGGCCCCCGCACTAGACATAGATACATTGAGTACAGGTATGGATGTACGCTGGTGCATGCTGCGCCGCGCAGTATCACGTCGTTACCAGCATCCTGGGAAGCACTGCAATTATGAGTCGTATGTAAGCTACAATCCTATGTGGACCATGTGAAAGCGATGCATGAATAAGTCAATCCTGTGCGTGTACGGGTAATAGAAGCATGAAACTTGTCAGTGGCAATACCAGCGAACTACAGCCGCACCCCCATCTCCTTGCCGACTTCCTTCAAACACTCCTTGACTAGTGACCGCGCATCCAATTCAACCGGCCTTCCGTGGTCCACGTCGCTACCAGCTGCTTCGCCACCGGCGCTTGCGCGCCCCTCAGGTGAAAGTGTGTTTTTAGGTAAGGACAGTGCGTCGGACGGAACCCATGCTGAGGGCGTTCTCCGTGGTATTGAAATGATCTCGCACAGCACCGGATAGAAATGGAAGAGGTGTGCCTTTGGTGACCTCTTGACTGTGTCGGCGATGAGCTTGGACGGATCAAGGGTCTGGTCAATCGCTGCAAAGTATCTAGGTTAGCAGGCGCGCTGCGCACATGCGAGCAGGAGCACCGACCTGGTTGTTCGGCACAGTATTGCGACGGAGAGTTGGAGAGTGCCGCCCAGAACACGCCCGGCCATAGTTGCAGCTCCAACAGCTTCTGGAGAACATACAAGAGCTCCTCCTCTCTTGCCCTGCCCGAGGCGTGAGAAACACGCTGACTTCGAAAGGATCTACGGTTACCTTGGGAAGGGGAGGTTCCCTCGCAAAGCCTCGTCGGCGACGTAGTTGACCAATGTAGCACGGCATCGCTCCAGCAGAGACGACAAGCTCAGGGCAGCGAGCCTCTTCCGCGCGGCAACGCCATCTGTAGGGACCATCAGTCACTGCACGAACTTAGCTGCCTGGCTGATGACTTACCTTGAGCGGTGTCAGAACAGATGAGGAAAAGAAGGTCAAGACACCAGAACGAAAACCGCTCTCTCGGCCGGAAATGCCCACTCTCCGTGGTCCCCAATGTCTCCACGTCCACACCGAACTTGTCCAGTTTCTCGAACTCGTCAGACAGCCTGCGCGTCTTGGTGTCCCAATGCAGATCCGTGATTGAAGCTGGTGAAGGTGGCAGGTCGCCATCTGCATCCCGGATCTGGCTCCCTTGATGAAGCACTCTTGACAGCTGGATGATGAGATAGTCTGGGATACGCCGCTCTCCCAGATAGGGAACGACGTCGATCTCGAGCGCAGCAATCAGTGCGAGGTCAAAGTTCTCCTCCGCCTCCTGAGCGTCCAACGGGAAGCTGTCCGCAGCAGAGCTGTGTAGCGACCAAAAGACAAATTACTACGGAACTCTGCACAGCGTGGACGGGGATACTGACCAGTCAGCCAGGATACCGCCACGGAATGTCTCAATGATTTGACGCCAGATGCCTTCGTGCTGGGCTTCGGGGACTTCTGGGATCGGCATTAGCAGAGATCCATCGCGCAGTGAAGTCACCTTGCCTTCACCCAGCTCACGCAGCTGTGGCCCACACTCCTTGACGACACGAAGGAAATTATTGATGGCTGTCTTCCATAACGGAGGGTCCTTGCCAAACTTCGACGGGGAAGGGCAATCGTACTTAAGCTTGATTGGGATCGCATAGGCCTGAGTGGAAGATCATTTCAGCGCAGTCCAAGAGTTGACGAGTGCGGATACTTACTGAACAGATCCTCTCTACTGTGCCATCCGCGTATATTGCGGCCTGGCTCTTGAAGCGCAAAAACAACTCGACTAGAACTGGCATTATCTTTTTGGATAGTGCGATGTACGTGACGCGGCCCATCGCTGACTTTGAAGGGGTCGCCGAGGTGGCAGACACGCGGGGCGGAATGTCGAAGGATGCCAGGAAGGGTAGCGTGGCGTATTCCGACAGGTCACGTAACACCAGCGATGGCGCACCAGGCGAGGACAAGTCGACACCGTCAATTGCCTGCATTACAGTTGCCTAATGATGTGCGTTTAGTTCGTTCAACAGGGTAACCAGAAGAGGGTCATACCTGAACTGGGCTCAAAGCATCCACATCCGGTCTGTAATCGGTCGAGTGCTGATATGTCAAAACACCTGCACAACAGACAGAAATCAAGATATAGGTCATCCCGAAGATAGCTACAAACCTTTCATGATGGACATAAGCCGCTCAAGTTGTTCGAGTGACCACTCATGTCGTTCGACATTCCGCCCAACGGACCGGGTGCTGCGAATAACGTCGACAAAAGTCATCAGGCTCTCCTGCGTGAATGGCTTTGCCCGAGTTGTGGCGACATCTCTAGTCGTGACCAGTGTCCCCATCTCATCGCACGCACGCCACGCCACAGCTAATGCCTCCTTAGTCTTCCCGGCCAACTCGCCTTCCCCGGTGGCAAGGGCGTTGATGGACTTGTCTAGGCAGCGAAGGGCGGTGGCTGTGACGAAGCGGTTGTCGTTGCGCCACGATGCTTGGATATGGTCTACAAAGGCACTCCATGCCTTCGCAAAACTGTCAAGCGGCATGATCTTGGTGAGCAGGAACTCATGGAGGACCGAACCGATAGACTGTAGCGCGAGGATCTTTGATTCATCCCACTGTAGATCAGCAGGACCGGCGTCGGGGTCTTCGTCATCAGCATCAGCGATTGCCTGCTGAGCGGCAACAGTGATCGCGTCCAGAAGTGGGAAGGTGATCCTCCATATACACTCGTCCCAGGTCTCCAAGCTGAGCGTCGTACCGTAGAGCTGCAGCGTGCGGAACAATGTCTGTATCGCACCCACCCGTACCTCCGGCCGGGCATCCGTGCAGAGACCAAGCAGTTCTACCAAGAGGAACATCCACAGCGCGCTATACTCGGGTTCCGTGTCTACATCCTTGCGCTTCGTCTGAATCGAGTCTGAGACAGCCCACAGAAGGCTCTCTGCCGCAGTAAGCGCGATGTTGGTATCCGGCTGCCGTCCGAATTGGCCCAGAGTGCTGATGCAAAGACGCAGATGCTCAGGCGATAGCGAGCTAAGGGAATCGCAGACCAAGGTAAGAGATTGGAATGCGATCTTCACAAGAGAGTTATGTCCCTTGTCATGTGTATAACCAAGCGGGGCGGGTTTACGACGCGGGGTCTCCGGAACAGCAGTGGTAGGTGTCGCCAAAGCATATGTGGTCCCAGATGAAGGGATAGCAACCGGGGTACAAACACTGCTGAGCATCTCAAAGATAGTCTCCCAACCGACAACGAGAGTGTGTCCAGAGGCCTGGAGGATCTGATGCAGCGTGTCAAAACCCATGCGTCGTACCTCAACAGTGGTGTTATTGGTGACGACGCTGTCCGGGATGACCTGTCGGGCGAGGACATCCAGTACTCGCCTCTGCACCTTCGGCTGCAGGTCTCCCGTGGAAGAAATGTTGCGGGGAACCACCACCAAAATATCATCGAGGATGCGAGCGGCCTGGACGCGCACTGTTGGGGGCGCAAGGGCGTTTCGGATGACGTTCAGTAGATGCTCAGTAATAGGGCCCCAAGCGATGTCGGGCGATCTATAGATCAGTCGGTGTATGTTAAGCATGGCAACACCTCCCAGCTTGCTAATGCCGAAGTCTCCTGACCGCTGTGATTGGGTGGTTAGTCTCACATGCGGATGTCTACTCAAAACACATACCGGGGCCTTTGGCATGTGAATACCGCTCACTCTTCTGCGATGATGCTCCGCCTGCAGAAAGCCGCTTGGGCTAGTCACCAGTTCATCAAGAGACTCTGCCTCCGATAGCATGTCCTGCGCTTCAGACTGCATACCGACCATCGCAGCGCTCAACTTGCACAGCGATGTCACGAAATCATGGAACGCTCCGTCGTCGAGATTCTTCGAAGCGTCAAACAAGCGTTGTATGGCATGTTGCATGCTCTCCGGGTCTAGGTCCGCCATGAGCGGATGGCGCGAAGCCGATTGCGATTGGTTGGCACCTTGGTTCGCCGCGCCACCTACCTGGCTCGTGGACTGCGAACTGAGCAACGATATTCGGCTTCCTGGCGCACTTCCTGTACCGGGCGCAGTGGAGCGTTTGCCAGTTGCCGCCTTCGTCCCTCGGATCGTCAGCACGTAGTCCGCATTCTGCAGCGCCTCCAAAATGTTGAACCAGCTCTCGCCGAGACTGCCTGCAAGGAAAAGTGCGCTCGTCACGAGTACTTTCAGACAAGCCATATTGCGCTCAGAAAGCCCAGGAGGCTGGGTCGCGCCACCTAGGGTTATACCTAGGTTCTCAGAGAGTGTACTCGCAGCGCTGCGGGGCGTCATTGGCTCTCCATAATGTCCTGTTGTGCTTGAGTACGTATCCAGGCTCGAGACGACGCGTGTCGGGATCGCGAGGCGCGCGATGCTAGTGAAGAACGCATCTCTAGGCGTCGCCAGCCCCAGCATACCCGCGACGGTAGTGAGCGCCTGGTAGCTGGCAAGGACCTCCACGAAGAGCTCATCCGAGAGATTTGTCGAGATCAGGAAGGAGAGCGCGGCAAGAAGCGCAGGCCATCCGCTCTCGACCATATTGTGCACCGTCCGTAGTTGGGGTGTCGTTGGGTCGTCTGCGGGCAGCGCGGACAGATCGAGTGCAGGGGGTGCACGCACTACGGGCTCGCCGGCCGAACGGGGTCGTTGAATCATGAGTGAGTTGTACAACGGTCCGGTGAAGGACGCGAAACCCTCGCAGAGCGCTACGAGACATTGCAGACTGAGGAGATAGACATAGGACTCCGGGATGATCGGAGAGTCTGCCTTGTCAAGCTGGTCGATGCTGTAACATTGTTGATGTGCGATGAGCGGTGCAATGAAACGAAAAGGAGCGCTGCGAACCATTGTAGCTTCATCGACGACCCATGGAGGCTCAATCCCGCTTCGGAACCAATCATGCTCAGTCCGGCAGAAACAGTCGCACTAGCTGCGGTTGCTACCATGCCCGCGACACCGCCCACGTCAAGGCCATATCCGGCGAGGTCTGAATTCGAGCTACTGTTCGTCGGGACGCCGACACCAAACATCTGTGTACAGACCCCAAGGAGCGCCGGTTTCTCCGTGACAAGGCGCTTCAGCGCAGTGGTGAGCGAGGTGAACACCTTCGAGCCGCCTTCTTCCGCATCGTATCGTTCCCATACATTGCGCATCAATTCCGCATCACTGCAGAGTCTGGGAGGGATGAGCATAGGGAATGTGCGAGGGCAATGTGTGCTTACCCTCGCATGATCTCCATAGCGAGGACCCTCATCCATGGAGGCCGTGATCCATGCGGGTGGCC
Source organism: Fomitopsis betulina (assembly GCA_022606075.1). Classification (NCBI taxonomy): domain Eukaryota; kingdom Fungi; phylum Basidiomycota; class Agaricomycetes; order Polyporales; family Fomitopsidaceae; genus Fomitopsis; species Fomitopsis betulina. The sequence continues at coordinate 91,613 of JABYQK010000031.1, forward strand.
GCTCTCTGCAGAATCAGCATCTCCGTCTGATCCGACAATCTTGATGAGCAGCATGAGGAAGACTTCGGACTCTGTCTTCAGCTCCCCAGAGAACTGTTTGAGCAGTAAGAAGACGACACGCGTCGCACGCAGCGTGAGTGGGAAGCTCGGTCTGTCTGAGAGGGCCTTAAGTAGTAGCGGCGAGAGATGATGTCGTTGCAGGAGTAGTAGCTCCGGGTGCTACATGCGAATAATTAGCAGGCATTCGCGGTAAAAGGCATGCGGTCTACCTTGCGAAAGAGATCATGGTAGTTCGTGAGCACACTTTCGATCAGTTCTAGCGCGAACGTCTTCCTCAGAGCGTCAAGCTTGAGGAAGTGCGGCCTCTCTGCATTTGCTAACAGACACAGGTCCTCGAATACTGCATATGCGTCTCGAGCTGAAGGGCCCAATGACTTTGTCTCGCCGTTCGGCAGTGTAACGTCGACCATCGCTTTGAGGTCAACTTCATCTCGTTTATCTTCGTCAACGACCTTGTCCACAACAAACATTACGAGTTGCCGGAGAGTCGCGGCCGCGGTCGAGGACACAACGGCGATACGCGACTCCTGTAGCTTGAAGCATAGAAGCAGAGCCTATTGGACGGTGAGGAGTATGCCGCGAATGTGAAGGAAATCTGCCTACGTCACCGAGTAGCTGACCATGTACAGCAGGGAAGTTGGTGATTAATGATAAGAGCGTCTGCAGTATCCGTAGCTGGATATCGACTCCCTGGTTCATGCAGTCGCTCATGGTCGTGATGATAAGGGGAACAGCGGAATGAGGGACAGCCTTCAGGGAAATGAGGCGTTGAAGGGAGCCCAGGGATATCATGACGACTTTCGCGTTCCTGGTTGCGCAGCCCATGAAGACGGGGCGCAGGAGGTCGTCCGACTGTGGCCCATCTACATGATAGTGAGATCCTCTACAGAGTGTAGGTAGTGGGTACTCACCTCGGGCTAGGTTCGCTGTAGCTTGCTCCGGAGAGGACCTGAGGATAGCAAGTGATTTCTCTGCCGCCTATGCTCTTTCGTTAGCTCACAGCATGTTGCGCGACGCTGGTGAGACGACAGACACCTCGCGAACATCAGGATGTTTTCGTCGCGTCTCACTTGCAAGAGACTAGCAAGTCCAGATGTCAATATACGTGGGAGTGATACACAATGTTGATTCGTACCTGTAATTCTGTGACAAGGAAGGCCAAGGAGCTCATGTGCAACTCAGTCTATATCCAACACCCCTTCGGTGTATATAGTTACTTCGGCGGTCTTCCTAGTAACCAAGGTTGCGCATATATACGAGGACACTAGCGAGGAACGATGTGAGATAGCACACACACGCGGAGCGACGAGGGATGATGGCGGGCCGCGGGACTGGCCACTGGGCGGGGCGCCTCCGCCCTACGTCTTGCACTCAGTTTGACTGCGTTCTTCCAACAACCTTGCATTTCCGTCCTCGACGGCTATAGCTCGTTTGCCCTGCTGAATACCCTCAGCGGGGGTCTTTTAACCTGAACGTCAACGCTCACACGCAGCCATCATCTCTAGTGCCGTGTCTGACATACTCGTCCTCACCTCAACACCTATTCTCATCGCATACTTGCATTTGGATACGAATACTTTCGCTACACGGCATTAATGAGCGAAATCAACGCTATAGATGGGTCGCCACATGCAAGCGGTAGTGGGCTGAAGCTCGTTCTTCCGTCTCTGAAGTCCGTACAAGCCCTTAAAGGACTGAAGCGGAAGAAGAGCTTCGGTTTCCATCATGAAGAGCCCAAACCAAAGATCCCAAGACCAGTCAAGCTCAAGCCGCTTAGGGAGGTGCTCACCAAGCTGATTATACAGATCAAGAAGTGAGTTTAACGCCTCTGCAGACCGCAGTGTAGGTCTGACACTTTGCATCAGGAAGGACGACTATGCTTTCTTCCTAAAACCGGTGGACGTTGCGAACATACCGGGCTATATGGACGTCGTCAAGCATCCGATGGACCTCGGTACGATGACTACGAAAGTTGAGAGGGGGAGGTATCGGTCGCTAGAGGAGTTTGCGGTACGTCCATTCCGGGTCATTCACAATCCGTCCATTCCGAGTCATTCGCAATCCGTCTCTGATGCCGCTTGTAGGACGACCTCAGACTCGTAACGACCAACGCAAAGATGTTTAATCCCCCGGGAAGCATCTACCACACCGAAGCCGACCGCATCGAAGTCTGGGCACTCGAGCACATCACCAAAGCGGCCGGGACCGTCATAGAGTACGAAACGGACTGGAACATCGATGTCGAGAGGGACTATGATCCGGAGGACGGGGAGAAAGACAAAGAGCGGGGAGAGGATGGAGAGAAGGGCAGGGGCATGTCTATGGATGGTGACGACGCAGGGTCGATCACCAGTGCGCAGACACCGGGGGGTATACATCCTGGCAAGAGGAAGGCGGGAGAGAAAGGAAAGAAACCTCCCGGAGCTCTCTCTGTGAGCCTGGAGGCCGACGGTGGGCTACCTGGCACGAAGGACGGGCTCGGTGCCTTCCCACCAGGGTCGGATTGGGCAGAGTTGATGTTTGCATTGAAGCTGAAGGGTATGATTTATATGTACTGTATCCTGACATTCACTCATTGCCATCAGGCAAGCGATATCGTACAAAGAAGGAACGCATGCGGATGGAACGAGGTGGCCCACCATACCGACCAGATGGCAGTCTAGACTACGCAGAAATCGAAGAGCCTTTCTCTGTTCTTCAATTCTTTGTCCCCGATCCTCCCTCTCGTCCCCTGCTTACTCCGCTGTACCCTCCTGCACCGGCCGCTGAACAACCAACCCAGCTATCACAGCCCTCCGCGTCCGCGCATTTACCCTTCCCAACACCAGTTATCATACCAACCGCACCGGTCGATCCTGGCCCCAGTACCGAACCTCATTTATGTGTCTCGCACTCCAAGAAGCACAGACGGCATTGGACCATAGTACGCAACACATCTTCTCGTCGCGCCAAAGACCGAGAGGACGAAGAAGAAGAAGAGCCCGCTTGGAAGACACCCCGAGGACCCTCCGCGAGTGACTTTGGAACATTTACCGAACTTCAGCACCTACTGGCGTCCGAAGGGGCAGCAGCCGATGTCAGCGAACTCGGTTCTGAACTACGGTTGTTCGGCGCCATCCGGACGAGCGTCGAGAACTCGACCTGGGAAGGCAAAGGGGTCGACGGGAGGCAGCTAAGCGTGCACTCGGACTCGGACGATGCATACTGGCGCGAGAAAGGCAGTGAAGCCCAGGAGTACATACGCGACATTGTCTACGGCGGCGTCGACGGGTACGCCTATGCGCGGAGTCTTGCCGAGTTCATGGCACCTTCCACACTGTCCGATGACCCAGACACACCAGATTCGCCCTCCTACCCCGCGCTCGGCATGCCTCTCGCTCACTACGTCTCCCAGAACGTCCTCGACCCACTCACGGGCGGCCTGCATGGCGTGCTCGCCTCGGCCTTCAGCGCCCTCCGCGACAAAGAGCACCTCGTACATGCCCCCGACTCGGTGCGCAGTCAGATCCCGCTCTCGCTCAACGTGCGCCCCGCAGCGGAGCGCACCCTCGCGGCGCTCACCACGCGACTCGACATGACACCACTCATCCTTGCGCCGGACGAACTCTATCGCGTCGAGACGCTCTGGGCGGGACACGCGCTCCGCGAGGAGCGGCGGCGGCAGAAGGAAGAGGAGGAGCAGGCCCGCAGCGACGCCGCCGCGTTCCTCAGATTTGCGATTGAGCAACACCAGGAGGCGCAGGCGCAAGCGGGCGTGGGTGCGCCGGGCGCCGGGGCGGCGCCGAAGGCGAGTGTGCCAGACGAGGACCCGGAAGTGCTGCGGCATGTGTTGGGCATCGTGGCGGACACGATTGATGGGATGATCAGGGAGAGGACTGGGGCGAAAGACGAGGCCGAGGAGAAAAGCGTGGAGGGTGCAGCCATGATTCCGACCAGTGCTACCGAAGGTGATTTCGTGGGCACCGACGATGTGGACATGGAACCCAAAGACGAACATCCGACTGCTCAGCAACTTGATGCTGAAAGGGCACTCCCTCCCTCCTCCCTTGAGCCACCGGCTACAGCTCAACCCGTACATTTCGACACATCGACCCAAAATGCGGGTTCCGACTCAGCCACGGCTCCGCAAGCCATCTATCCCGCGAAGAACGGGGAGACAGCTGTTTATGGCGAGGAGCCTGCGATGTACGCTCTCCGGATGAACCTGCTCGGCCTCGCGAAGCGTGCGCCGCTTCAAGCGATTGCGCCCCTACCACCTGCACTAGTGCCGGAGCAACTGAGGGGTGTTGTACCGTTGCTTCCGCACTGAGTATCGCGTTGGTGCAGTTTGATAGTCACAAGTAAGGACAGAGCGAAGTGTAGTCTTTAGTGTATTGTATCTCCGTCACATACTTATCAATGTAGCCGCACTCGTTCATTCCATCGATTTATCGTTCAGGATAGGGAGGAACATCATACTCGAGACAACGGGCCGCTCAGTGATTCTCTTTCTGTGGTCGATGTGACAACTAGAGCAAATTATTTCGTGGCCGGGAAGCAACTAGGATGGTGTGTATCAAAACCGTAACATTGCATTCTATCCGACACCCATCTTGCATTTGTATTTGCCTGTGGCACTGTCCCTGCTTCTACCGCTTTCCTTCTCGGTCTCAGCGTCCCTGGTTCATGCCTTCTTCCAATGCTCTGGCTGCCGCTGCCCTAGTAATCGGATGGTCAACCTCGGCCAGGGAATAACGGGCTCGAAGGTCTGTAGTGACCGCATTCTTCCTGGTTGTCCAGACTGTCTTAAATGACTGGTGGAAGTCTTTTCGATCGGCAGTCAGGAGGGGCCCAAGTTGGAAGGCATACGAAGCTCTATGCATTATGTCGCTGAGCTCCTCTTTTGTATACTTCTGCTTCGGCGTGAAATCGGGTGTATGGGCCCTGTCAAATCTGACAACGCCATCCGCTCCTTGACCTCGAACCACCACCATCTCCGGTAGGCGCCCGCTTATCGGAGCCCATCTATTTACCCTCCCCCCTCTAATTCACCCTCGTTTCCTCGCGTCAAGGCCGTCCAACTCGGCCCCCACATTCACTATTGTCGACCAACTCGACACCGCAACATAATCCCTCTTTCCCCTGTGTTTGAGGACCATAAAACACCCCTCCTCACTCTTGCCAACCAAGTGCCATTGATCGCAACCGTCGACCTCCCATGTCCCACTTTAGGCTCCATGGCCTTGCCTTGCCTTCCCCCTCTTGCCTGTCGCAGTAACGTGCCCTAGACCCCAGTGGCGAAACACATGGGAGACTCCCTCGTGTGAGTCCGATGCACGAAGTCGGGAAGCAAGCTCTGGGGCGCCTTCTGTTGAAGGAGTGAATTGATAGTGGCTGTAAAGGCAATGAACGAACCTGTGAGGGAACTGCTGAGGGACCCGTTAGGCACACGGGAGAGCAGAGGAAGGAACGATTACATTAGAGGGCATCTGAGCCCAGTATATATACATGAGAGGAAGGCATTATCTGATCGTATAGTATACCTATCAGATCAGGCCTGAGTCATGAGTCATCATCGTAAGCTTCATGAGTAAGCGTTAGTAAGACGGTAAATGGAACTATAGATAACCATCAATATCATATGACAAGGGAATGGAGTTCTGATACCGAATGGAGTACCAAATGGATACCGAGTGGAATGCCAAATGGAACTCGGTATAAGCTATCTATAGACAAGAACAAAAAGGAATGTAATCTACATACAGTAGCGTAGCAGAACACAAGATAAGTCCTTATCAGGAGAGCCTGATTAGATAATGTATGAAATAGTAGAAGTTCAACACCTTTGGCCCCTGGGATAAATCTGTATTCTGTGAGGCACTATAGGGAGGTGGAAGTGGAGGTGTTGCATGTGGAGGGAGGCTCGGGTCCAACTGTAGAGGTGGGGAACCTAACATGAACAACACCAGCACCCTCTTGCTGGAAGGCGCTATGTGCCACCCATAGGTTCGCCCCCTGCTTTTCATTCTGGTAGCGGAGAAACAACAGACAAAGAAGAGAAGTGCCAGAAGTGGCCTGGATGATATGACAAGGAGGAGGATACATATTCACTATTCCTACGACATTCATTTCCTATGGGATAAGCCCCTCACCCCACTGGTCCCTGAGGGGGGCCTACGAGTCGAAAACGAGGACCTGGACCAGGAGTGTCCATACCTACGAGGGAGGAAGCCTAGTTCGCCCATCGGGCATCAAGTGAACAGCGGGTGGATGCCGGAGCAGGGAGCCACAAGGCGTAGAATAGGTCCTGACTGATTTTCCTTGTAGTTATGGTCTCTGCATGTACTTCGAGTACAGAGTGTAAACAATCAGAATTAAAATAAAAAAAGAATCTGACAATGCAGTGATAGTTTGCCAAGTGACACATGATATGCACGGACACAATATCCTTGAATGTCAAGAAAGCCATTTGAGCTTGCTCCAGTATCTGGCTCTCCATGCCATTAAATGCCATGTCCACAATTTCATCATTGTCTTTTCATGAGGGCATTCTCTTCAACTCGTGCAGGAAGAGTAGGTGATGGCAGTCCTTGTTGAACAATAGAGAGCGCCTGGCTAGGCAGCCGAGTTCACACACCGGTACTCCGGGTAACAGGAGTAACACATGCATTGTAGATAGAATCACATGCATCGGGATTGGTACTATACAGTAGCTTAGTCAGACGGTCTCCTACATGTATGTAAGGACCCCTGTAGCGTAGTACAATCCCAAGTCGCTCAACAGCAACTTTGTGTGCATCAAGCCTCACAGCTCAACAACCAGGTAAGTTAGCGTCCCGCTACACTGCGTAAGGAAGCCTGCTCGTCAGGTTATGAGCCCTGAACACTGCGCGGTACTGCGCCTTTATGGCTGCGTCCGCTGCGGGTCAGGTTAGCTTGCCTGGACGTCGCCCTTAGGGGCTTTGACGTCAAGGGGAGACTTTGCGCCTATATGGCTGCAGGTCGGGCACAGCTTCGCTGTCACCATCCCAAACAATGAGTCCAGTGTGGTGTCAGCACCGTCCCGGCAGCATAAGTCAGAGCGCTGATAATGCGTTCACAGAACCTTATCAACCAACTGCTCTACCACCACCAACAAACAAGAAAATGTCGAACTCTCTGCAGAACCTCGTCCCCGTCCTCGACGGATCGAATTACCGTCGATGGGCCGATTTGATGAAGGCGTACCTGCAGTCGCAAGGCGTCTGGATTCTTATCGAGATACCCGACGGCTTCGATGAGCCTGTTTTGGCTACGGACGGAGGAAACCGCGCAGAGGTCCTTGAATGGATGCAGATGCAGTCGAAAGCTATGGGCAGCATTCGCTTGCGCCTAAGCGTCGAAGTCGCGCAGCTTGTCAGAACGAAGACGACTGCGAAGACAATCTGGAATACCCTGAAAGGGCTCTACGGAGGGACTAGCGCCATGGGGGCTTTTGCCTTCTTCAAGGCAGCAATAAACGTCCGTATTCCGGCCAACGAGCACCCCGGCCCTGCGATCTCAAAGATCCAGAGCAACCTCGACGAGCTCGATGGAGCCGGCCTCTCTCTGCCGCCGCAGATGAGAACCCTGATTATTTTGGGGGCTGCTCCACCTCGGTATGAGACAGCTATCCAGCTGGCCCTCAACAAGATTGAGATCAAGGATCTCACACCGAGCAGCGCCCAGGACGCCCTAACCGCCTCCTGGGAACAGTCGAAGAACAAGGGGCAGTCGTCCGCCCAGAAGATTTCTGCTATCAAGCAGAAAAAGGGCAATCCATCCTTCTCGCAGCAGCAGCGCCCTGAGGGCAGCAGCAGCGCGGGTAAGAAGGAGTGGAAGGACAAGGGCAAGGAGAAAGCCAAGGGCTTTACTCCTAGGGTCAAGCGCGGCGGTAAAAACCGTGGTAAGCCGCATTCGCACGATGAACATGCAGAAATGCACATCGCCGACACAGTGTCGATCCCCGCCCCGACGACCAGCACCGTCGTCGAGTTAGCGCCTTCGGGCAGCAGGACTCGAAAGGTCGCAGCACCTGCCCCTAACAAGGGCAAGAAGCGCGCTCGCGGTGACTGGCTCGGAGAAGCCCTCCAGCTCGCCAAAGACCTAGACGTCGCTGGCACGCCGGAAACAATCCGCGCGCTGAAGGAAGTCGTGAGCTCTGCTCACATTGAAGAAGTCCCCTCGGACACCGAGTCGCGCACTTCAAAGCACAGCAAGCTCAGTGACGACGACATGGCCGATCGCATCGACGAGGTCATGCGCGATGAATACATCAGCGAGGACGACGACTTCCGCGACGCCGAAGAAAGGTCCATCGTCTGGGCAACAGACGAAGAAGACATCGACGCGCACGACGCCGAGCTAAACGGCATGATAGCGCAGGCCGCGGGCCTTGCGCCCCCTATCGTCGACGAAAGCTTTCAGAACCCGTTAACGGGTGAGCTCCGCTGCATGGAGCCATACGATGGCTACGACGACTGGGGCAATGAGTACGTCACTCATATTCCTAACCCTAAGCAAGTTACTAACAGCGCTTTAACAGCCGCTTCTGACTTGCACAACGGCGCTCGGACATTTGTAAATGTACTTAGTAGCGGCTTAAAAAATGTACAATGTATTCATTCGCGCGATTACGCTGCGTGCTCACGTTGTAAGGGAAAAGGGAAAAGTCGCTTTTCAGCGAATGAGTGGCTACTGGACTCAGGTGCATCTTTGCACATTACAAATGACATAAGAGACTTCTCAGAATTCGAGTATCTCCAGACTCCTATCCGTACTCAAATGGCACAACAAGGAGCGGTAGGAAGCATTATTGCTAAAGGAACTGTGTTCCTGAACTACCAAATAGACGAACAATGGCTGCAGACGCGCCTATATCCTGTCTATTATATGGAGAATTGCTCGGCTCGTCTCTTGTCATTAGGGATGTTCCTCCAAGACGGACTAGACTTGCGCGCAACAGCGCAGCACATCAGTCTGTATGAACCAGGAGCACGGAAACCTTTATTCAGGTTTACACCGCAGCACCCGGACACTACCACTTTCACCCTCGTGGCTGAATCGGGTGAAAACGTTCAGAATATTTATGTGAACGTAAATGAAGTCGATTATTCGACTATGCATCGCCGTTTTGCGCACCCTTCTAAGGACGTGCTTGCAAAGGCGAAGGAGCATACATCTGGATTTCCCAGAAAGGTGGAGATTCCAAAGGACTCACCAATATGCCAAGGATGTGCAAAAGGGAAAATGCACTCTAAGTCTTTCCCGCCGTCCAACTACCGGGCAAAGGTACCGTTTGAACTTATTCATTCGGACTTAAAATCCTTCCCAGTAGATTCCTATCATAAGTACAAGTACTACATACTGTACTATGATGACGCTTCATCGCACGCGTGGACTGTAAATCTGCGCAAGAAATCTGCAGCGATTACAGCCACAAGGCAATTCCTAGCCATGGTAAAAACTAAATATGGAAAGACAGTGCAGAAGTGGTTGTCTGATGCAGGGGGAGAATACGTCTCCGCTGCATTCAAAGACCTTCTAAAGGATAATGGCATAGAGATCCTTCAGAGCTCGCCGCATACTCCTCAGGAGAATGGCAGAGCTGAGCGTTTCAATAGGACGCTCATGGACAAAGCAGAGGCAATGCGCCATGATGCTTGTCTACCTCCATCCTGGTGGGAATTCGCCGTGGATCATGCAGTCCATGTTTACAACAGGACCCAATTCGTCGCCTTAATTGGCTTACCCCCTACGAATTGATAAACAGCGAGCCGCCATCTGTGGCGCATCTGCGCGTTTTCGGCTGCGGTGCGTATGTCTTCATACCCAAAGACGTTAGGAAAAACGGTTTATCGCCCAAATCGGAGCTGATGATTTATCTTGGGGGAGATGGCTCTACAGAGCGCACTGGCGGATGGCTCTTCATGAGAGCACCAGATAATGTTTTGTTCAGATCATCCACCGCGATGTTTGACGAAACTATGTTTCCTAAGTGCCCCTTGACAAATCGTCGGGGTACAACTCGAGTCTGGCCACCTCGAGAAGAAATGATCCCAGAAAATCAACCAAATACCACACCTCAGGTAGATGAGGATGACGACGATGATCATCCAAAACATCACCTTCCTAAAAGGGGAAACGGTCATGTTCATGACGATGAGCAGGAGCTGCAGGATGCGCCCGTAGACCCAGTACCGCCGCCCCATGCACCGGTAGAACACCCTGCGCCCCCAGTGGAGCCGCGACGTTCAGCAAGGGAGCGGAGACCAGTAACTCGTAGAGGTAATGTCTATGGAGAGCAGCGGAAGCCCCAAGACATAGTAAAGGACATCGAAAATCAGGGGAGATGGAAAAAGATGGTCAGTGAAGATGCGGGTAGCTCCCGTACCAAAACCGGACCACAAAGGCAGCAAAGACAACAGGTTCCCGGACCTAGTTCTGCGCCAAATCCTCCTCCACGCGACGAACCTGTCGAGTCCACCCCATCCGATGAGGATGAAGCGCAAAGCGCTGAGTTACTACTGGCAGAATTATGCCAGGAAGGGGGAGTTAAGTTAGTCGAGTTGCTGCTTGCAAAAGCGCTACCCACCTTCGACAACGATCTACCAGACGGGACCAGCCCGAGAGAATGGTCATTCCGCGATATACTAAAGCTACCTAAAAAGGAGCTTGAGGAGTGGATGGCAGCGTGTCGCGAAGAACTTGAGGCACTTCGCAAACGCAATGTCTATGAACTGGTTGACCGTCCTAAGGGACGAAAGGTCACTAAAAACCGCTGGGTATTCGACGTCAAAACTGACGGTCGTAAAAAGGCCAGATTGGTCGCCAAGGGTTACTCCCAGATTGAAGGCCTTGACTATGATCAGGTCTTCTCTCCAGTCGTACGCTTTGAGACTGTACGTCTAATCCTCGCCTTAGCTGCGCTTGAGGATATGCACGTCTCCGGACTAGACGTCCGTAATGCCTATCTTTACGGCAAGCTCGACGAGGAAATATATATGGAGCAACCTGAAGGCTTTGCAGTACCAGGCAAAGAGCACAAAGTACTCCGGTTACTTCGCGCTCTCTATGGACTCAAGCAGGCAGGGCTTGCATGGTGGCGCACCCTCAATGAGTCCTTAAAGGAACTTGGCTGTAAACGCCTCGTATCCGATGCCGGAATATTCGTCTATAGGACAAAAGATGGTCGCTTCGTGTTGATCATTGTCTATGTAGACGATGCCATATTTTGTGGCAAAGATAAGACCCTAGTCCTTTCATTAAAGGACCGCTTCATGAAGAAGTGGGAGTGTCGTGACTTAGGCGACGTCAAGGAATTTCTGTGCATGCGCATAACTCGGAAAGGCCGCGAAATCCATTTGGATCAATGCGCCTACCTTGAGAAAGTGCTGCAGCGCTGTGGCATGCAGAACGCTAAATCTGCGCCAACTCCACTCCCTGCTGGATACAAGCCTGTTGCCAATACTGGCACAGCTGACCCAGCGCTTCGAAGCAAGTACCAGACCGTCATCGGTTCCTTGCTATACCTAATGCTTGGAACTCGACCTGACATTTGCTACGCCGTGACATTACTTGCGCAATTTGCAGCAAATCCGTCACAGGACCATTTAAACAGAGCGCTGTATATCTGCCGCTATTTAATTGGTACAAAATCCTATGCGCTAGTCTATGAAGGACAAAGCGGCAATGGATTATTGGCGTGCACTGACTCTGACTGGGCAGACAGCCCAGAAGCCAGAAAGTCACGGTCTGGGCACTTCTTAAAGTTCGCGAACGGCGCGTTCAGTTGGCTGTCTAGAAGACAGAAGACAGTTGCTCTGTCATCCACTGAAGCTGAGTATATGTCGCTGAGCGATTGCTCGCGGCAAGTAGCTTGGATAAAGATGCTCCTGGAGGAGATCGGCTACAAGCTCGGCCCGCTGCCCATCTGCTCGGACAATCAGGGAGCAATATTCATTAGCTCCAATCCCATCACGGAACGTCAGTCTAAACACATTGACATTCGTTACCACTACGTGAGGGAGCTAGTAGAAGACAAGAAAGTCGAAGTCTTCTACGTAAGCACTGATGACAATCCGGCAGACTTGTTCACTAAGAACTTGGGTCGTATCAAATTTCTCAAATTCAGAGGAATGCTCGGACTAAGATTCTACGATTAGAAGTCCAGCATAGTCGGCTGCACTATGCGCCATTTAATGCTTGCGTGCATCTACCGCTGCACTTAGCAAGGGGGAGTGTTGAACAATAGAGAGCGCCTGGCTAGGCAGCCGAGTTCACACACCGGTACTCCGGGTAACAGGAGTAACACATGCATTGTAGATAGAATCACATGCATCGGGATTGGTACTATACAGTAGCTTAGTCAGACGGTCTCCTACATGTATATAAGGACCCCTGTAGCGTAGTACAATCCCAAGTCGCTCAACAGCAACTTTGTGTGCATCAAGCCTCACAGCTCAACAACCAGGTAAGTTAGCGTCCCGCTACACTGCGTAAGGAAGCCTGCTCGTCAGTCCTTGTCCGGATTGTGTTCCACCAGATGAATTTGAGTGATGTAGTCCGGATAGCGGCAGATGTAACTATCCTCCTTCTGCTTGATTTGTGCAAAGTTTGATATGCTAGAAGTTTGCGCCAATTCCTCAGATATGGTGGGGTGGGATAGCATGCTGAGAGTCTGGAATTCTGCTTCTAGTACCCCGGCGGTTTGATACCGTGTGATCCTATCTGAGTAAATTTTTATGGGACTATCCACTTATGGTGCAGTAGCACATTACATACTTGTTGCTTCTATTGGGGTCAAGGTGTTCTGCGGGCTGAATAACAAGTATTGAGCGACCACTTTGATGAAGAAGCCAGCATTTCTGACAAGTTCTTGGCCTGTGACTGAAGTTCGAGCAGATGCCCACTGGAGGACACCTTTGATGTATTCATGTAACTCTCCTTCAAACCTGTGATCTTGAATTCATTCCTCTAGCAATGCTAGATAGCCCATCTCGTACTTGTGATGGAGTGTGACCTCCTTGGGCCAGTTTTCAAGTCTCTCTGAGGGTGTGGATGACATGACCAGCAATACTAGTATTGTGATGAGTTATGGTGCCAGTTGGTGATATGCGGAGCTGGACGGAGCTGATGATGAATCCTGAATGCACTTGCCCTATATATATTTCACAAAATTGCTTGGCCAGCTCATTGGAGACCTCCTTCGAGGTGATAGCATTTGCTAGCTGTCTCAGCTCACGATAGCTCATAAACAGCTACCCACGGGTAGCAACTGTGAGATCAAATAGTATATGATATAAGTTCAAACAAGTAAACTACAACACACATGCCAGCCTGGCGAGTCTTGGATATCATGATCACCAACAATAGTACTCAGAATTCATACTAGCAACCACTATCACTTACTAGGAGGGTGGTACCTCTATCGACTCTGAGTCAGACAGGGCCCAGGGGTTGTTATGTGAGCATTAACCTCAACTACTCACAGAAAGGAAGGCCAAAGGAAAGAGGTACATTTAGCTGTGGGTCGCGGCACCTTCCCGCATCCCAGACAGCGCTCACTCATTTCATAAATAGACCATCTGACTTGGAGGCAATCAAACATATACATGACTAGCGGGATGATTGGATTTTGAGGGGCAACAACAACCCAGAGGCCTGAAACTTCCTGTGTCAGATTTTGCGGGTGGTGCGCAAGATCCTGAGGGGTCTGAGAGCATTGCCTGGCCACACAGTCCGTACATGCCATATACAGGATTTTGCACACCACATCTTCATGTCCCACACATTCCCAGTTCCACTGGCTGGCGAAGCCACAATGTGTGTAAGGGCTCTGTAAACCAATCTAAAGATCAGTACATGCTACAGTGTCATACTTATGGCACACAGCTCTAGCCACATTAAGTTGATGTCTCCCCAATCATTGTCCGCTGGCGTCAAAAAGGTGTATCACTTTCCTTCCTTCCCATACTGTCGGTGCCTAGTGACTGCAGTACTCTGAAGAGGTTCTCAGCCTTGTTCTCTTTTTGTGCGAAGCTCGAAATTGCATGGACACTTCTGAATTGCTGCCTTCCACACATTGATGCACACAGCCAACCTTACCAATGTGATGTGCTGTAAACCATTATACATACATACATTACAGTAGTTTACATATTAGTCTCATACCAAGACCCTCCACATGGTGCTAGTGTGGAGGGTCTTATCACAAGGTCCGGGGTCCTGAAGGTGTCTGCAGGGTGGCTGATCAATACAAATGTACTTATCTCGATAGGAAAATATGATAAGAGACACTGTAATCGGAGTAACAATACACTCTATGGCCTGAGCCTATACATTGCCATGTGACTCAGATGCAGTCACCTGCATGTCACAAGATCCATGGCTCCAACGTGTCCACAAGATCTGCACAGTCTTACAGGCCATGAAGGAGAACAACTGGCGATCATTCAATGAATTCTTGCTCGCATCTTATACCAGCAAGGATGAAGAGATTACAAAACAGGCCAGGTGTTGCATTGCCCACACTGATGGGAAGTCCTTCCCACCGGAGCAGATCCTTGACACATGGCTGGCAACCAACAACCAGGACACAAAGGTTGCGCTGGAGGAGATGGTCACCTGGAAAGCGGCAGATGTTCTTGTTCGTGAGTCGACACGAGCATGTCACGAAGACAAGCTGAAGCTTACATCTGCCAAGGTTGACACAATGTACCTTGCGACGGGTTCTGGGTTGTTGAAACTGGCAGGAATCTACGAGACACTTCTTCCATGTCTATGGATGCTGCTTGTCATTCTTCTCAGTGCACCAAATGATTATGAGTACAAGATGAACAGAGTTAAAAAGGATCAAGATACACAGCTCCCTCCTGTGAGCACATGATGGTTTTTGCCAGCACCATGCAGTATACTCAGGCTTATACATGTTGATCTTCACAGGTCATTGTTGTTATTATCAGCTTGCTTCTGTTCACTCGGAACCGCGCCACCAACATGTTCCAAGTTATCATCAGTGTATTTCTGTCTGCAAACAGAGCAAGCCGCCGGGTCATCAACACTTGCAATCATATTGGCCTGTCAGTCAGTTATGAGTGTGTAACAACTCAGCAATGTATCTCCTTCAGTTTCTCATTGCTTATAGTACAATCCAACGCTGCCTCGAATCCCTGTCATTCAGCGCACAAGAGCATGCCAAGAACTTCATCCAAACAGCTGTCCAGCTGTGGGGGCTTGTCTATGACAATATCAACTTCACACTACGCAAAGCATTACAACGGCTGGACAGTACAACACAGCAGCTGAATGCAACTACATCTGCAGTGTTCTCACTGCTGTCAAAGTTTACATGGGTGGCATATGCAACCATGCTGTCAATTGCAGAGCATAACAAGTTGGCTGGAAAGCATATGGGATTCATGGTGAATGACCTCATTCTCACCCCTGAGAAGCAGGCACAGTCACTGGCGGCATTCCATCATCAAGTTTGGATGATCCTCCTGGAGCATGCCCCTGGGCTGAGGAAGAAGAGTCATCAGAACTGGAAGCTGTGGAAATGCACCAAGATGCTGAAGCCCCAGATCTGAGTTCCCTCTCATGAGAAAACAGACTTCTTCCCACTTCCCGCTCTTGCTCAGGAGGAAGCATCAGTTGCGGGGACAATCAAGGTGATCATCGGATTGTTCACAAACATGCTAGGTCTTGTCAAGGAGGTGGTAGCCTCTGAGCTTTGCTTGCTTGTAGGTGACTGGCTCACAATCCGGAACCTGCGGCTGGTCAAGGATGAGCTCGCCGAGGAGTTCACGCCTTTTGCACGCATGGACTGGATCCAAGAGGTATCAATGCCATTTCACTTCCAGCTCAATGGCATATACATGCTATTCTGCATGCACCTGGGTTTCGCAGGCGATAACGACCCAGGTTTGTTGGAACACCATCGGACACTATTGAAGTGGTTGAAGCTTGATCCCACAAAGCCCGAGTATAACCATGCAAAAGAGTTGCTGCACCACTCATTGATTGCTCATATCCTGGACTGTACATGGTGAGTCTATCACCATCTCACTCATACTTCTCATTCACTGAACTCCACATTGCCTGTGTCCTCAGCATAGTCCTTGGGTATGACAGCCACCACCATCTCAAGAAATGGAAGCCAGATTGGAACCAGTTCTCTGTTGAACAATAGAGAGCGCCTAACTAGGCAGCCGAGTTCACACACCGGTACTTCGGGTAACAGAAGTAACACATGCATCGTAGATAGAATCACATGCATCAGGATTGGTACTATACAGTAGCTTAGTCAGACGGTCTCCTACATGTATATAAGGACCCCTGTAGCATAGTACAATCCAAGTCGCTCAACAGCAACTTTGTGTGCATCAAGCCTCACAGCTCAACAACCAGGTAAGTTAGCGTCCCGCTACACTGCGTAAGGAAGCCTGCTCGTCAGGTTATGAGCCCTGAACACTGCGCGGTACTGCGCCTATATGGCTGCGTCCGCTGCGGGTCAGGTTAGCTTGCCTGGACGTCGCCCTTAAGGGCTTTGACATCAGGGGGAGACTTTGCGCCTATATGGCTGCAGGTCGGGCACAGCCTAGCTGTCGCCATCCCAAACAATGAGTCCAGTGTGGTGTCAGCGCCGCCCTGGCAGCATAAGTCAGAGCGCTGATAATGCGTTCACAGAACCATATCAACAAACCGCTCTACCACCACCAACCAACAGAAAAATGTCAAACTCTCTGCAGAACCTTGTCCCCGTCCTTGACGGATCGAACTACCGCCGTTGGGCCGATCTGATGAAAGCGTACTTGCAGTCGCAAGGCGTCTGGATTCTCATCGAGTTGCCCGATGGTTTCGATGAGCCTGTTTTGGCTTCGGACGGAGCAAACCGCTCTGAAGTTCTCGATTGGATGCAGATGCAATCCAAGGCTATGGGCAGCATTCGCTTGCGCCTAAGCGTCGAAGTCGCGCAGCTTGTCAGAACGAAGACGACTGCGAAGACAATCTGGAATACCCTGAAAGGGCTCTACGGAGGGACTAGCGCCATGGGGGCTTTCGCCTTCTTCAAGGCAGCTGTAAACGTCCGTATTCCGGCCAACGAGCACCCCGGCCCTGCGATCTCAAAGATCCAGAGCAATCTCGACGAGCTCGATGGAGCTGGCCTCTCTCTGCCACCGCAGATGAGAACCCTGATAATTCTGGGGGCCGCTCCACCTCGGTACGAGACAGCTATCCAGCTGGCTCTCAACAAAATTGAGATCAAAGATCTCACGCCGAGCAGCGCCCAGGATGCCTTAACCGCTTCCTGGGAACAGTCGAAGAACAAGGGGCAGTCGTCCGCCCAGAAGATTTCTGCTATCAAGCAGAAGAAGGGCAATCCCTCCTTCTCGCAGCAGCAGCGCCCTGAGGGCAGCAGCAGCGCGGGTAAGAAGGAGTGGAAGGACAAGGGCAAGGAGAAAGCCAAGGGCTTTACTCCTAGGGGCAAGCGCGGCGGTAAAAACCGTGGTAAGCCGCATTCGCACGATGAACATGCAGAAATGCACATCGCCGACACCGTGTCGATCCCCGCCCCGACGACCAGCACCGTCGTCGAGTTAGCGCCTTCGGGCAGCAGGACTCGAAAGGTCGCAGCACCAGCCCCTAACAAGGGCAAGAAGCGCGCACGTGGTGACTGGCTTGGAGAAGCCCTCCAGCTCGCCAAGGACCTGGACGTCGCTGGCACGCCGGAGACAATCCGCGCGCTGAAGGAAGTTGTGAGCTCCGCTCACATTGAAGAAGTCCCCTCCGACACCGAGTCGCGCGCCTCAAAGTGCAGCAAGCTCAGTGACGACGACATGGCCGATCGCATCGACGAGGTCATGCGCGATGAATACATCAGCGAGGACGACGACTTCCGCGACGCCGAAGAAAGGTCCATCGTCTGGGCAACAGACGAAGAAGACATCGACGCGCACGACGCCGAGCTAAACGGCATGATAGCGCAGGCCGCGGGCCTTGCGCCCCCTATCGTCGACGAAAGCTTTCAGAACCCGTTAACGGGTGAGCTCCGCTGCATGGAGCCATACGATGGCTACGACGACTGGGGCAATGAGTACGTCACTCATATTCCTAACCCTAAGCAAGTTACTAACAGCGCTTTAACAGCCGCTTCTGACTTGCACAACGGCGCTCGGACATTTGTAAATGTACTTAGTAGCGGCTTAAAAAATGTACAATGTATTCATTCGCGCGATTACGCTGCGTGCTCACGTTGTAAGGGAAAAGGGAAAAGTCGCTTTTCAGCGAATGAGTGGCTACTGGACTCAGGTGCATCTTTGCACATTACAAATGACATAAGAGACTTCTCAGAATTCGAGTATCTCCAGACTCCTATCCGTACTCAAATGGCACAACAAGGAGCGGTAGGAAGCATTATTGCTAAAGGAACTGTGTTCCTGAACTACCAAATAGACGAACAATGGCTGCAGACGCGCCTATATCCTGTCTATTATATGGAGAATTGCTCGGCTCGTCTCTTGTCATTAGGGATGTTCCTCCAAGACGGACTAGACTTGCGCGCAACAGCGCAGCACATCAGTCTGTATGAACCAGGAGCACGGAAACCTTTATTCAGGTTTACACCGCAGCACCCGGACACTACCACTTTCACCCTCGTGGCTGAATCGGGTGAAAACGTTCAGAATATTTATGTGAACGTAAATGAAGTCGATTATTCGACTATGCATCGCCGTTTTGCGCACCCTTCTAAGGACGTGCTTGCAAAGGCGAAGGAGCATACATCTGGATTTCCCAGAAAGGTGGAGATTCCAAAGGACTCACCAATATGCCAAGGATGTGCAAAAGGGAAAATGCACTCTAAGTCTTTCCCGCCGTCCAACTACCGGGCAAAGGTACCGTTTGAACTTATTCATTCGGACTTAAAATCCTTCCCAGTAGATTCCTATCATAAGTACAAGTACTACATACTGTACTATGATGACGCTTCATCGCACGCGTGGACTGTAAATCTGCGCAAGAAATCTGCAGCGATTACAGCCACAAGGCAATTCCTAGCCATGGTAAAAACTAAATATGGAAAGACAGTGCAGAAGTGGTTGTCTGATGCAGGGGGAGAATACGTCTCCGCTGCATTCAAAGACCTTCTAAAGGATAATGGCATAGAGATCCTTCAGAGCTCGCCGCATACTCCTCAGGAGAATGGCAGAGCTGAGCGTTTCAATAGGACGCTCATGGACAAAGCAGAGGCAATGCGCCATGATGCTTGTCTACCTCCATCCTGGTGGGAATTCGCCGTGGATCATGCAGTCCATGTTTACAACAGGACGCCAATTCGTCGCCTTAATTGGCTTACCCCCTACGAATTGATAAACAGCGAGCCGCCATCTGTGGCGCATCTGCGCGTTTTCGGCTGCGGTGCGTATGTCTTCATACCCAAAGACGTTAGGAAAAACGGTTTATCGCCCAAATCGGAGCTGATGATTTATCTTGGGGGAGATGGCTCTACAGAGCGCACTGGCGGATGGCTCTTCATGAGAGCACCAGATAATGTTTTGTTCAGATCATCCACCGCGATGTTTGACGAAACTATGTTTCCTAAGTGCCCCTTGACAAATCGTCGGGGTACAACTCGAGTCTGGCCACCTCGAGAAGAAATGATCCCAGAAAATCAACCAAATACCACACCTCAGGTAGATGAGGATGACGACGATGATCATCCAAAACATCACCTTCCTAAAAGGGGAAACGGTCATGTTCATGACGATGAGCAGGAGCTGCAGGATGCGCCCGTAGACCCAGTACCGCCGCCCCATGCACCGGTAGAACACCCTGCGCCCCCAGTGGAGCCGCGACGTTCAGCAAGGGAGCGGAGACCAGTAACTCGTAGAGGTAATGTCTATGGAGAGCAGCGGAAGCCCCAAGACATAGTAAAGGACATCGAAAATCAGGGGAGATGGAAAAAGATGGTCGGTGAGGATGCAGGTAGCTCCCGTATCAAAACCGGACCACAAAGGCAGCAAAGACAACAGGTTCCCGGACCTAGTTCTGCGCCAAATCCTCCTCCACGCGACGAACCTGTCGAGTCCGCCCCATCCGATGAGGATGAAGCGCAAAGCGCTGAGTTACTACTGGCAGAATTATGCCGGGAAGGGGGGGTTAAGTTAGTCGAGTTGCTGCTTGCAAAAGCGCTACCCACCCTCGACAACGATCTACCAGACGGGACCAGCCCGAGAGAATGGTCATTCCGCGATATACTAAAGCTACCTAAAAAGGAGCTTGAGGAGTGGATGGCAGCGTGTCGCGAAGAACTTGAGGCACTTCGCAAACGCAATGTCTATGAACTGGTTGACCGTCCTAAGGGACGAAAGGTCACTAAAAACCGCTGGGTATTCGACGTCAAAACTGACGGTCGTAAAAAGGCCAGATTGGTCGCCAAGGGTTACTCCCAGATTGAAGGCCTTGACTATGATCAGGTCTTCTCTCCAGTCGTACGCTTTGAGACTGTACGTCTAATCCTCGCCTTAGCTGCGCTTGAGGATATGCACGTCTCCGGACTAGACGTCCGTAATGCCTATCTCTATGGCAAGCTCGACGAGGAAATCTATATGGAGCAGCCTGAAGGCTTCGCAGTACCAGGCCAAGAGCACAAAGTACTCCGGTTACTTCGCGCTCTCTATGGACTTAAGCAGGCAGGGCTTGCGTGGTGGCGCACCCTCAATGAGTCCCTAAAGGAACTTGGCTGTAAACGCCTCGTATCCGATGCCGGAATATTCGTCTATAGGACAAAAGATGGTCGCTTCGTGCTGATCATTGTCTATGTAGACGATGCCATATTTTGTGGCAAAGATAAGACCCTAGTCCTTTCATTAAAGGACCGCTTCATGAAGAAGTGGGAGTGTCGCGACTTAGGCGACGTCAAGGAATTTCTGCGCATGCGCATAACTCGGAAAGGCCGCGAAATCCATCTGGATCAATGCGCCTACCTTGAGAAAGTGCTGCAGCGCTGTGGCATGCAGAATGCTAATCTGCGCCAACTCCACTCCCTGCTGGATACAAGCCTGTTGCCAATACTGGCACGGCTGACCCAGCGCTTCGAAGCAAGTACCAGACTGTCATCGGTTCCTTGCTATACCTAATGCTTGGAACTCGACCTGACATTTGCTACGCCGTGACATTACTTGCGCAATTTGCAGCAAATCCGTCACAGGACCATTTGAATAGAGCGCTGTATATCTGCCGCTATTTAATTGGTACAAAATCCTATGCGCTAGTCTATGAAGGACAAAGCGGCAATGGATTATTGGCGTGCACTGACTCTGACTGGGCTGACAGCCCAGAAGCCAGAAAGTCACGGTCTGGGCACTTCTTAAAGTTCGCGAACGGCGCGTTCAGTTGGCTGTCTAGAAGACAGAAGACAGTTGCTCTGTCGTCCACTGAAGCTGAGTATATGTCGCTGAGCGATTGCTCGCGACAAGTAGCTTGGATAAAGATGCTCCTAGAGGAGATCGGCTACAAGCTTGGCCTGCTGCCTATCTGCTCGGACAATCAGGGAGCAATATTCATTAGCTCAAATCCCATCACGGAGCGTCGGTCTAAACACATTGACATTCGCTACCACTACGTGAGGGAGCTAGTAGAGGACAAAAAAGTCGAAGTCTTCTACGTAAGCACTGATGACAATCCAGCAGACTTGTTCACTAAGAACTTGGGTCGTATCAAATTCCTCAAGTTCAGAGGAATGCTCGGACTAAGATTCTACGATTAGGAGTCCAGCATAGTCGGCTGCACTATGCGCCATTTAATGCTTGCGCGCATCTACCGCTGCACTTAGCAAGGGGGAGTGTTGAACAATAGAGAGCGCCTAACTAGGCAGCCGAGTTCACACACCGGTACTTCGGGTAACAGAAGTAACACATGCATCGTAGATAGAATCACATGCATCAGGATTGGTACTATACAGTAGCTTAGTCAGACGGTCTCCTACATGTATATAAGGACCCCTGTAGCATAGTACAATCCAAGTCGCTCAACAGCAACTTTGTGTGCATCAAGCCTCACAGCTCAACAACCAGGTAAGTTAGCGTCCCGCTACACTGCGTAAGGAAGCCTGCTCGTCATTCTCAGCTGCTGTCGAGGAAGTGGTCTCCCACTTTGCTACTACCTCTGCTGCACATACTGCACAGTTGACAGGTGATGAGGTCCTAGCACATTCAATCTTGTTCATTCGAGATGCATTTGTCATAGTAGGCATGACCAGGCCCTATTTTTCCTATATTTTTACTATTTTATCTTGCTTTACAAAAGGACTTGTACTATACGTTCGATAAAGACTTCGCCTGGAACGGCATTCTGACTAGTCATGTGACGTAACCACATACTAGGGTTTCTCTTGTAGCACATGACTCATTGACTCATATCCCGAGACCAGAGTTATGGTAGATCATGTCATCTTGCATCATCAGTAGATAGCCAATAGCGTAAGTACCTCACGCATGTGACGGCTGTCTGATGTGGGAGTCCTGCCCTAAACCTCAGGGGTATAAGTAGTGTAGCTCGTAGTCCTAGCACTCCATCTTGTCCTCTTGGAGTGCTAGGTAAGCACCTGTATTTACTTACAGAACAGTAATATTAACTTGGAGTGCTAGCGTTCTAAACCTAGTCCGTGTGACAGTTGACTTCAAGCCCTTTTACACCCAATTGGTGAGTATCCCACTCACTCAGCATTGTCTGTACGGGGTAGATCCCGGCGAGACCTTTCTTGCTTCCCATGTGCACGTCGACCTAGTTCCGCGACAGCATTGCTGTTCCATGAGTTCTCCGAGGCAATTTGGGATGCGGATGCAGGGTGGATGTGGCTAGTCTATGACTATTGGGTGTTCATGATGAGGGGCGCTGGTTGTCACAATTATGGGAATGAGATACTTGAGATGTATTGGCTGCAGCACACCTCAGAGCGGTCACAAAGGCCTAAGTCGATCTCTCAGAAGTCTGATAATATTAGAACAGGCCAAAACACACCTAAGTCGATCTCTCAGAAGTCTGATGACTTCGAGGACGACTCGGTGCGCTGTCTACAGCGTGTGTTACGTAAGACGAAGCCACCTGTACAGTATCACAGCCACCAGAGTGAAAATCATCAAAAGGAGCGGAAAGCCGAGGGTTCAACTCCCATCAGAGGCAGAATTAAAAGAATTCAGAATGGCACGAAAATGATAGGGTGTGTAGAGTAGTGTGTAATAGACCGTTGTGTAAAAGAGCGAACACACCGAATTTAAATGCGAGGCTACAGGACATGAAAGAGCATTGGAACTCGGATTGAATCCAAGTTCAACACTCCCCCCTGATCTGTCAAGTCCCCAGTCCGAGCATCTTCACCATCTCCAGCACCTTCGGCTTAGCCAGCGACTTGGTGAGGATGTCAGCAGGCATGTCCGAAGTGCGAAGGTGTACAACCTCAATCCGGCCTTTGGCTACTTCATCCCTGAGCCAGTAGAAGCGCAAGTCGAGGTGCTTCATGCGTCCATGGTGCTCGGGATTTTTCGCAACAGAAAGCGCAGAGAGATTGTCAATGCGAAGCTTGGAGGCGAGGGAGACATCGAAGCCGAGTTCTGTGAGGAAGTTGCGAAGCCAGAGGATCTCCTGGCCGGCAGAGACTGCTGCAACGAACTCTGCCTCCGTTGTAGACAGTGCCACAATCGTCTGAAGACGACTCGACCAAGAAATCGCACCTGTGCCCATCTTAATGACGTATCCAGAGGTGGATCGACCAGTGTCAGGGCAGCCAGCATGGTCGGCGTCAGTGTAGGAGGCGAAAAGCTCGGAGTCGGATGAAGGGGAGTAAGTGAGCTTGTAGTCCAGGGTGCCCTTGATGTACCGAAAGAGGTGCTTGACCGCCTTCCAGTGCGCCATGCCAGGGTTCTTTGTAAAACGCGCCAGGTTGCCCACAGTGCGTGCGATGTCTGGACGAGTTGCAACAGCAAGGTAGAAGAGCGAACCTACAGCCTGGTCATATGGGATGTTCTGCATCTCCCTGACCTCGGACGACGTCTTGGGAGTCATGTCTGCGCTGAGACGAAGGCCAGGCTCCATTGGCGTGCCCACAGGGTCGCAGTTTGCGAAGCCATAGCGCTCCAGGATGTCGAGAGCATACTGCTGCTGCGAAATCGAAAGCGAACGCTTCGCCCTATCGCGCTCTATCTTGACTCCTAGGAGCCAAGACGTGGGGCCGAGGTCTCTGAGCTTGAAGTGCGCGCGCAGGTCGTCTTTGACACGCTGAATGGCGTCCTTGGATTTCGCTGCAATGGTGATGTCGTCGACAAAGACAGGAATGATGATGCACGCTCCATCTCGAAGGTAGACCCAGACACTGTGCTCACAAATGAGTCGCGAAAATCCCAGCTTTGTCAGAACCTCGTGCAGCTTCTCGTGCCAACAGCGTCCAGCCTGCTTGAGACCGTAGAGAGCCTTCAGAAGGCGCCACACCCAGTCTGGAGTTTTCTGCTCAAAGCCCTCTGGCTGCTGCATGTACACCTCCTCCTTCAGCTCGCCGTTCAGGTAAGCCGAAGAGATGTCCACAGACTCGAGCTCGAGATCCTCGAGGGCTGCAAGTGCAAGAATGGCTCGAATCGACGCCCACTTTGGTGTAGGAGCGAAGGTCTCGTTGTAGTCGAAGCCTGGACGCTGAGAGAAGCCCTTGGCGACAAGGCGACCTTTGTAGCGTTCGATAGAGCCATCTGCATTGCGCTTGACACGGAAGACCCAGCGAGAACCGATTGCCTTGCGTCCTGGAGGCAGCTGAACGAGCTCAAACATCCCATTTTCGACGAGAGACTGAACTTCGTCCTGAGCAGCTTTGAGCCACTTCTTTCGCTCCTCTGGCGGTCGCTTCATCGCGTCTGCAAGGGTCTTGGGCTCGCCAGAGTGGCCGTGCTCCGCCTTGAGTGCGTGCTGAGCTGCTGAAGCGAAGGCATAGGCTAGAGCGTCGTCGTAGGTAAGGATATCCTCGTGCTCATAGACGTGCTCAATGCCTGCTATCATCGCTTCCAGACTACACTCGAGGGCGTCACCACGAAGAAGGTCAAGCTCGTCGTCGCTCGAGGTAGGAGAGGGTGGAGAAACAGGCTCTGGAAGCGGAGCAGGTGCAGCAGCAGGTGGGGATAGCGGCGCATCGATGAGAGGATCAGGCGATGGAGAATTGCGCTGGTCTGGCTCAGGCATCGAGGCAGGAGATGTAGAGTCGACTCTGAATCGCTGGGGCAAGAGATTTCGCCGCTGCAGGTCGTCGTTGTTCAGGGAGCCTTGAAAACGCGTAGAGCGAGCTGGGAGTCGACGCGAAGGCGCAGGATAGGGCCTATATCCGTCGTAGTTTGCCATCTGCCGGCGGGCTGCTGGACGCGGCGGACCTGGCGCAGGCAGTGGAGGTGCAGGGGACTGCGCGGACGTGCTGGACGATCAGGGGAATTTTCGCGTGCATTCTGAGGCGCAGGTAACGGATTTTGCGGCGGAGGTGCAGGAGGTGCAGGATCATCAGAGTCGTCTCCCCCCTGATCATGCAGCTCTGGCGCATCAGGGACATCTTCAGCGTGCTCGCTATCGTCGTCAGCGGAGCCTGGGACATCGATCTGGTCGAGGGGAAGGCCGAAGACATTGATGAAGGGCGAGTTGCCAGGAAAACAGCGCTCATCGAAGACAGCATGCGACGAAATGACGAATTTCTTCGCAGCAGGGTCCCAGAATCGCCAGGCCTTGGTGCCTTCAGGATAGCCGACAAAGAGACACTTCCTGGTGTGCGGTTGCATCGCCTTGCGATCCTTCTTGCGCACCAAGACATAGGCAAGACAGCCAAAAGCGCGGAAGTAGGAGACATCCGGTTTGCGCCCATCGCCTTTCCAGGCAGTCCAGGGTACAGCACCTTGCAGGGACGATGTGGGCATGCGGTTTCGCGTGTGGACAAAGGTAGAGACGGCGTGGCCCCAAAACGACGGAGGGAGCTTCGACTGAACAAGGAGAGCAGTCCCACCCTCAGCAATCGTCCTGTTTGCTCGTTCTGCGACACCGTTCTGGTGCGGTTCATCTGGCTCAGTGTGCTGACGCTGGATGCCATGCTGCGCGCAAAAATCGACAAACTGCTTGCCCATGTACTCCCCACCCTTGTCGTCGCGTGTAGCCTTCAGGACAAGTCCCAGCGCGTTCTCAGTGTACGCCTTGAAGGCCTGGAAGGCAGAGAAAGCGTCGCTCTTGCGCTTCAGGAAGGCAACCACCCAGAATCTCGAAGCATCGCAGATGAAGGTCATCCAGTAGACATGCCCCTCCGGTGTAGGCGTAGGGAGCGGGCCCTTGAGGTCGGTGTGAACCAGGGCGATGCGGACAAACTTTCTGGACACAAAACGAGGGATAGAGTGTCGATGCAGCTTGCCAGCTAAGCACGGCTCGCAGATGGGGTCAGGTGTGCGCTTCGAGCGGATGGTGAGGCCGGAGACGAGGTCCTTTGAGTGCGCCAAGCGGAGGTCGTCGAGGTTGACGTGTGAGCAGCGCTGGTGCCAAAGCGCAAGGTCCAGATCGCAGGTCGTCGAAGCGGATGATGCATTCTTCGTCTGAGACACAGTCTGGCCTAGCAGATAGCCGACATTGTGCTCGTTGACTCGCGCCTCGAAGCGCAGCTCGCAGGCCTGGTAGAAGAACGCATTCGCAGCCTGCAGCTCGACGGTGTAGCCCTTCTCGCGTGTGAGGTGGAAAACGGACAATAAATTGCTGGCAAGCGCAGGAACATGCAGGACGTCGTGCAGTACAACAGCAGGTGGTAAAACTCCGTCCCTCTCCGCAGGTTGAAAGACTACAGACCCTAGCCCAGCCGAGTAGACGATGTGCGAGTTGGCGAGGCGAATGGGGATGGAGTGGGGCGAGTAGGAGCGAAACCAATGGCGGTGAGGGGTCATGTGTGCAGAAGCACCTGTGTCGGTGTTCCAGTTAGCTGCTGCCGGTGTAGAGAGCCAAGAGGCGCGATCCGACGAAGAAAGGAGGGCAGAGGCACAACCAGCACTCACAGTGGCGGCTCCAGCAGACTCCTGGGTCTCCTGCGACGCCTCCTTCGCCTGCTCCCTGAGTTTGCCCTTTCCAGAGCGAAACTGCGTGCGCTGTGATGCTCTCTCCCTCGCCTTGACACTGGCATCGCGCTTGGTGAAGCACTGCTCCTCAGAGTGGCCAGAGCGACCGCAGAAAGCGCAGATGATGGCAGCAGCGACCTGGGAGAGGACAGGCGTTGTTGAGAACGCACCAGGCTGGTTTTCGAGCGCAACAAACGTGTCCTGGAGCTTCTCAAGCGTGAGGGAGTCGTCCAGGAGAAGGGTCTGACGAAGAGAGGCGTATTCTGAGGGAAGGGCGCGGATGAGGGCCATGAGGACGAGTTCGTCGTCGAGCTTGGCGATGTCAAAGTCGTCAGGTCGAAGGGCTTTCATATCGGACCTGAGCTGCGATGCTCGCGTCGAAAGGGAGGGAAGGGACTCGTCTTCGAGCTTGGAGAGACTCAGGAGGGCGTTGTAGGTGTTAAAACGCGTACCAGGTCGTTTCTGCATGTGCACAGACTCCAGCTTCACCCACATCGCCTCAGGATCGTCTCGGATCGCCTCCAGATGTGTCTGCTGCTCCCTCTCCACACATCCCCAGATCTCCCCAGCTGCCAGATCCCTCCTGTTCTCGAAATCGCGCAGGTCTCGACGTTCTCCAGCGTCCAGGGGCTCGGCGAACGAGGGCCTTGATTCCTGGCCCTTCACAATGCGCAGGGCAGCGACAGTGCGAAGCCTGGCCTCCATGTCGAGTCGCCATTGCTGATAGTTGCGGTTGCTGAGCTTTGGGAACGCAGCTGGAGCGGGTGCCATGATGTGGACGAGAAAGCGGAGGATGTGACGAGTCGCGCAGTGGCAGAGCGGTAGAAAACGGTGCAGGAAGCGATGAGATATTAAGCAGAGAAAGGATGGGGTTGGCAGAGTGAAGGGGGACACCTGGATGGGCCTTGAGAGCGGTTGGACAGGCGGATATGGACGTCTTGAGGCTGTCAGAGCGCAGGGCTCATAACCTATTGGCTGCAGCACACCTCAGAGCGGTCACAAAGGCCTAAGTCGATCTCTCAGAAGTCTGATAATATTAGAACAGGCCAAAACACACCTAAGTCGATCTCTCAGAAGTCTGATGACTTCGAGGACGACTCGGTGCGCTGTCTACAGCGTGTGTTACGTAAGACGAAGCCACCTGTACAGTATCACAGCCACCAGAGTGAAAATCATCAAAAGGAGCGGAAAGCCGAGGGTTCAACTCCCATCAGAGGCAGAATTAAAAGAATTCAGAATGGCACGAAAATGATAGGGTGTGTAGAGTAGTGTGTAATAGACCGTTGTGTAAAAGAGCGAACACACCGAATTTAAATGCGAGGCTACAGGACATGAAAGAGCATTGGAACTCGGATTGAATCCAAGTTCAACAAGATGAAGGCCCAGTTCAGCATGGAGTTCCCGCCACAGCTCCGTGATGTTATTGAACATACATGGTTGGTCAATCACTGGGGAAAAGCTGGTCGGTCAATACCCATGGACCTGTACCTTGAACACAATAATGGGTTTCTGAAGGTCAGTTTATCTCAGAATTCACTACATGTGTCTCAAACTTTGAATAGAACATGTTTGCTGCAACCGGCAGCAATGCATCCATGGTCAACATACAAAACAAATCATCAGCATGTATCGAGGTTCTACAAAATCTCTCAACTGATGTCACAACATACTTCAATGTCTGTGACCATCATCGCTCACACCGGGAAGTCAATGTCGAAGCCGATCTTCAAGCATTGCTGGTCGACATGAAGGAGCAGAAGATTCATACATTCATCACTGACTGGTGCATGCCACCACCACATGCAAAGTGAAGCACTGGGAAATCAAAACATACTACATGGGCAACATGGACTACGGGAGTGCGGGATGTTCTGACGGAAGGGAAACAAAAGCTCACACATGGGGGCCTGTTTGAACAGTGGAAGAACCATGCCGTAGGATTGGACGAAATGCAGGGCGAGGAAGATGATAATGATGGAGATGATGTGGTGCTGATGGGCACAGCATTTGATGACTGACAGACAGTGGTTGGTTGGGATATTTAAACCCTTGTCAAACACCAGAGGATAGGTTGGTCCTGAGCAAAGACAAACTTCTCCCCTTTGTTCTTGGGAAGTACAACTATCAAATCAATACTAAGTAGGTTACTATAAGAGAAAGTAGTTAAGACTTCCTAATTATAGTATGGTGGTTTGGTTGTATGTTGTTATGATTTATACTAACCCTTAGTTAGTATGTCTTGTTATGTTACTAGACTCTTGCTAGTGTTCTCTTGTTACTTGACTAACACTGTGTTAGTATGACTTGCTATGGACAATAGTACTCTTGACTATTGATTTCTGTTGACTTGATAACTAGCACTCTTGACTAGTTCACTTCAGTTGCTGACCTTCCAGTTAGTCAGATGTAGCCCAGTTGGCTATTCAGTAGTTTCAGATGAAAGCTAGATTGTATTCAAGTAAGTAAGTAACCAGTCTCACTGCAGGACACTGTGTCCAGCTCAGGAGATGATGGTGGTACAGGTACAAGATGTCTCTGCCTGTTTGGGAAACAGGTGTCCTTTTATACCCTTTACCATGGGAATTTTAGGACAATAGGGATCTACTAACAAAAGACATGAACAAAAGAACAAATACCTATATGTGTCCATTTTGGGATAACAATATTACTTGCTCCTTATTGTTAGTGAAATCACATGCTTGTGCACCCCTTTTGTCCCTGCCTACCTTTTGTTAGAACAAAAGAAAGAAGAACAAAGACTCATTCCTGCTATGGTTGCAGGACAGTAAACTCCATCTCTATTATACCCATAACAGTCCATCTGCTGTGATACAAAAGCAAAGTCCTTTGGCGCAGTGCATCTTATGCCAACTCCTCCATCTCTACCTCCTCTGCCATTTGCTTCTGGCACCTAACAATGAGTTTAGTATTGCATCAATTCTGCCATTGGACATGACCCGAATGGTGTGATGGATGTTGATCTTGACCTCGACGAGGATGTGGATGAGGAGCTGGGGGCAGAATCACATGGCGACGATGATAAGTCAGAATAGCTTATGGCATTTGCACAAATATTGCACCACTTTGTGCTTCCCGTTAAGCTCCACCACACAACAACAAAGGGATCAGTGAGAAGAGATCAAA
This sequence comes from Fomitopsis betulina, assembly GCA_022606075.1. NCBI lineage: Eukaryota > Fungi > Basidiomycota > Agaricomycetes > Polyporales > Fomitopsidaceae > Fomitopsis > Fomitopsis betulina. The sequence continues at coordinate 121,918 of JABYQK010000031.1, forward strand.
TATTGGCAAGGTGCTGTTCTCATAGGAGAGCTGTGATGTGGCCTGTTCCTCCACTGTTGGGGCTCTTTGTTGATCAGCTTGTTTGCCACCTCTCTTCTACACTTCAATGGGTCGGGAGTCTGACAAGGGAATCTGGAATCTGTAGATACCATGAGACATGGCAGAATGACCTAGCTAGCCATGACTTACGACTGAAGCATCTGTTCAAAGTCCGGTGCACTTGAAGCCATAGGCAGCTCAGACCCACAGCTCCTCTCATCTGTGGATGTTCCTGAACCGCGTGAGCCCTGAAAGTGTCATGGAATTCACACACCACTGATATCAGAGACAGCATTGTCTCCTCATCTGCCATCCAAGTTACAAGCTTGTTGATTAGTGATGCATTGAGTGAGTGAGCACCAACAATGACGTGGGCCTTTGACACTAGAGTGCCTATGTCAAGGTTGTCCATGACCCAGTCTGGTGAGAGCAGAGGATTGTCTGCTCGTATTGCTGCCCATTGTCTGTCATGCCACAACATCAGGATGTCACGCAGCCTATCGTGTTCAGCCTGAGAACACCGGCGAGTCGGTGAAGAAGTGAGTCCAGGTGGCACATCTGAGGTAGGCTCTGCAGTCGAGAGTACTAGCAGGTGGTGTAGAGAGGCCAACACAGCTTGAGTCTGCAAGCAATCTGCATCAAGTCTGCAGCATTGTGCACTACAGCAGGCACCAGGCTGTGGCTGTTCGCTTAGTGTCTTCTCCTCCCATGAATATCCTGATGACGATTTGCTTGCCTCATCGCCATTGTCTGTCTCATCTTCACTTTTGCACCCTGACATGTATGTTGCGAATGCAGGCTGCAGGCATAAGCAATCCTTGCTGTACCCTCTCATGCACTGGTCGGATTGTGTGCAATTGATGTACGTGTGTGTCGCCACATCCAACTTTGCTCGTTTCTTGGCGTTGACATCCAAAGCAGGTTTTGCAGATTTCACGACCTTGTTCATCAGGAAAAACCTATTTACCTTGGCAAGTATGGTCCCACCATATTTGGCCTTTTGGTGCATTGAAAGGCAATTGCCGGCTTGCAGGCCTTGACAAAGGCAGCTGACATCACTATTCACTTTCAGGTAAATGAAATGCCATCAGAATGGCATGGAATGGTAACCATGGCATAAATCCCATGTAAATGCATTACATTTTGTACTTATGAGGACCATCATTGTTGCTGGTGTAGTTCATCTTTGTATTCAAAGTTCTGCTATTCATGTTTCATTTTCTATTCCACAGAATACAATATATTGATGCTACTACTAAGAGACTGTGACTAAACTACCATAGAGTTTGGTATGAATACTTAGAAGCCCAATTATTCAGTAAGAACTTCTGTGCTTTGTCGAGCACAGAGTCTGAAGTCCAGTCAGTTGGTACAGTAGCTACAACACGCTCTTTTGTAGGTTTTGGGAATTGAGGTATCAACTGACATGACTGGCGGATCATACTAAGGGGTATGATCTCACCAGCTGGTGTACCATCTGTGCGTAGAGGTAGCTTGCGGACCTCGTACATCATATGTACCGGGTCTGCAGAAGCCGGGAGGTTTGCGTACCATTCGACGTACGCTAGGGGTCCTTGAGTGGCCCACTCCTCAGGTGCGTGCATCTCATTGAGGCTGCCGTGCTCGTAGATTGTGTCCGGTAGCTTGAATATCACTTTGACGCGGCCAATACGCGTACCTTGTGGAGAAAATCAATCAGTACTTCCTTGCAAATGGTGGTATTGGAATAAAAGTGTGTACCTTGGACTCCTGTAGCCTCAGCGTTGTCGTCATGCAAGACAACAACTGTATCAAACCTTGCAGGCTCTGAGCCTATATGTGGTCTTGCCTTCACAACGTCGCGTTCTGGTCGATTATCGGTGAGTGGAATAGTTGTGAATTTGAGGGTATGGAAGGTATCGATGCGGCTGAATGGGAGGTAAGAGCTCGCATTCTCCTGCTCCTGCGAGGTAAGCGGTTGACCAAGCTTCATCGAATAGACATGTTGATTTAGGGCCTTGGTGAATCCAGGTGCGCAGTGGCGGTTGGCGATGGCATGAATAGATTGGCGAGCTGAGGAAGGGTGTTTGGGAAGGAAGAGGCCGGTCTTAGGAGGGGGAGGGGGAGGGGCGGATGTTGGCGTAGAGATTGAGGGTGTCTGTGCGTCTGTGTCCTCATCTGCATCCTCGTCTGCATCTGTGTCTGCGTCGGAGGTGTGCAGCAGCAAACATAGTGACTCGAACATGGCGATCTTCTCTCGCTGTTCGAGCCACTTGGTCATCTGCGGCCGCTCGTTCCTGTGGTTCGAGGCACGCCAGGCCTTCTTGGCACAGTCAATGTGCAGCCTCTCGAACATCTCTGTGTTGTAATTTTCAGTCGTCCCAAGGCTGCATATAGAGTCGGCGTAGTGAACGAGTGAGTGAAACTTTGGAATATTGAGGTGCTGACGTATACCAAGTGTCTTGAGGATGTCCTTGTGTTTGTGGTATTCAGTTTCCAATTATTCCATTTATGTCCTAACATACATGCAGACGTGTCCTGTATCTGCATCCAGGTTCTAAAAAACTGTGTCCCAGTTCCTCAGTGGCATGCACGTATACAGCTGCTGACTTGCCAGTGCAGCTGCATACTTGCATATGCCACCATCCAATTTGCTCACCATATACAGCCTATTTCAGTACATACCTTACATTTATCAGACCTACTAAACCTGTTCCAGCACTGTGCTTACTACCTCGAGTTGCAGGGCACATTGCGCTTCAGCGGTGGCTAATCCTGCCTGCTCGGACGTATTTTTGCGAATCCCGTGGCGCGGGATTCATTCTAAAAAGGAAATTAAGTGCTTCGTGCAGGGGGCGGGAGTCATACACTCGGAGCGCTGGCTGGCTGAATGCGCGGTTGCCCGTCGAAAGTCTGGCCTGTTCACTGTGTGGTTCAGTGGGAAGGTGAGTGTGATATCTTTTCTATCTTCAACACTATCTAGTACCTGCCATTGGATGCTACCACGGTGCGGACTTTGGCATTCATCTTCCTTTGCTTCCGGCGTCCTGTGGGAGCAAAGCCCACATGGACTCCTTGGCCCAGGTGGCGTCTGGACCGGCAGCCGCCTGAGGTTTTGCCTGCCAACACGCTGTGCAATCCGCTTGCGGTAGTCACTCGACCTCGTCACTCAAACTCGGTAAGTCCCACCTACATCTCTCCCCTCTTCTATTACTTCTCGCCACACAGATCCTTTCCCTCATGCAGTCCTCTCTGACTTGACACACCATTGGCCCCCGGATCGTGTCCTCTGAGGAGGACGACTACCCGCTCAACGCCCCCTCTCTCCTGGACTTCACCAAACCTGCTCCCTGCCCGCTCTTTGACAATGGCAGCGACCAAGGTTCCGACTGTACGTATACCGCCGCCTCAATGTAAACAAGGATTAACGCACCCACAGTGTTTGCTCCATGTCTGGTCGGTGAGTGGTACATTCAAACTGCTCAACAGAATGTAGCTGATGAACAATGACAGGTGGCACATTGCCCACTACCTCCGCTCTGCTGCCATTGGCGTCATCTGCGCCCGCCTCTCCTGCGCCCGCCTCCTCTGCACCCGCCTCCTCTGCACCCGCCTCCTCCATACGCGCTTCTGCTGTGCAGGCCCCGGCTGCATCTTCTCTCAACACAATGGACATCGAGGAAGAGATGGAGCTGGACTCTTGAGGCAGAGCAACGGCGCACAAACTCCAAGGTGAGTGCCCAGGTACCTAGCAGGTGTACATTGTCAGCTGAAATGTGATTGTCAGGTCTCACAGAACAGCTACAACGTCATGAATACCTGACCGTGAAGTGAGTTGTCTCTCATGTTCGTAGCTTGCGCTTGCGTTGGATATGTGATGTATGGCTTGTATTCGATGTTCTGTATTACTAGTGCACACATTATGGATGGATATCTGGCTATAACAAATTGTGTGACTGAAACTGAGTGAATTACAAACCATCTACTACTTGAGAAACCAAATACAAGGCAGCTGTGATGTTCAGAATGGTATTATTGGCAATGTATAAGCAGTGCTGGAGGATATATTGTACTAACTTCAGCCATGCTCAAGAACATACATTGAAAGCCAGACAATCAAGCAAGCAAAAGCTACCAAACTGGATACTTGAGAGCTGCAGGATCTACCATTTTGCTTTTTGTGCAAGCAAAGCAGTTTATTGGCAAGGCTTTGATGAAAGGGACTTACGTTGCCAAGGAGATTGGTTCAAAAAGGCTTGAATTGCCTTGTTATGGGGTTGCTCAGCTAAGAAGGCCATTATAGCCTTGTCAAGGTAAATCAATTTTTCCTGATGTTGACCATTGCCTTGCCACATGGATTTGTCTCCTGCACTGCATCTTGTACAACAGCAACAGCCCAAGGGCTTGGATCAAAGGCCCAGTCTTGAACAAGCCATACCATGGTCCCAAAGAGACCTGGTTGTCGCACTGCCTGGCCTCCTTTCTGAAATGCTGAAGGCAGGTCTTTGACACCATAGATGATAACCCATATGATATCAGGTACGTCACATCCCATGCCCATGGCATCTGTACATAACAGCCAATGCACAGAGCCATTACGGAATTGCTCTAGGACCTCCATCTTGTACTCCTCAGACAAGACAGACATGAAGATGTGGAGACACTTGCAATGGGCATGGGGCAGGAGGGTACGCAGGATGTGACAGGCTCTCCAAGCTTGGCGGCGAGTAGGGAAGTAGAAGATCATCTTTGGGAGGTCCTCCATGGTGAGTATGTTCTCTGGGATGAAGGCAAACAGTGAGGCGAAGCTATTGATAGGGTACTCCATTGGACGCACCCACTGCATGATTGACAGTTGATCCGCACCTAGATCAATGCCCCACAGAGGTCGTGTTGAACCCATCCACAGAGACTGACCGCAAAAATTGAAGATCTCCGTAGGGAATGTAGCAGAGAACAGGGCCCGTGGTATGTTGACCCCAGTGATGACACGTAACTGCCGGAGCTCTCCGTAGTCTATGCGGAAGCCCTTTGACCATGTATAGATCACATGTGCCTCATCAACAACGAACACAATGAGTCGTCTGCAGAACAACTCCTTGTGAAAGAGTTGTTTGAATTGGTTGTGACGGAGGAGGCACTTGGGGGAAGCATAGCAAAGTCAGGTACATCCATTGTCGAGTTCATGAAAGACGGCGGGCTCGTTATTGTCCTCGTTGATAGCGAGTGAGCGGATGCCTCTCGGCTCTGCAATATGTCTTGGTCCCAGTGCAACCGGAGCCGCCTGCTGGCTGCCTGCATTCAGGCGGCGGACCTGTCATCTGGAGGTGAATACAAGCATACTACTTTGTTGTTCACACTGACCTGATCTAATTGAAGAGCTTTCAGAGGGCAAATTACAAGCACCAGCCCCTCAGACTTCATCAACTCAGCTGCAATTGGGAGAAGCACGAACACCAGAGACTTCCCAGCTCCTGTTCCAGCAACAATCATGGTGTCATGACCCTCAAGAATCTTTATGGCAGCACAAATCTGCCAGGGTCTAGGTTTGTAGCCGAAGATTTCTTTTGCTGTGGCTCTGAGCTCTTCTTCTGACACTCGTCTCGGCAGGCAGAGCCAGGGGCATTGCAGAGGCACAGGAGAAATGGCAGAGGTGTTGTCTTGAACATGTCTTGTGGGAGTTGGTGAAGCGGAGGCTCTGTGCAATGGTGTCTTGTGCCAGCATGGTGTATCCGTGAGTAGGCTAAGAGGGGTGCCAGCAGGTGAAGCAGAAGACAATGCTCCATGATTCATAGGAAACGACATTGACATTGCAATGGCCGCAGATGGTGGGCAGGATCGCAATGTGTGACGATCGCTCGGACTCCATTACACAACCATTAGACTATGTTTGTTACAGGGTAAACCAATCAGGTAACAAACTTTTGTATTGACATAAGTCTTTTTTTTGGAACCCTGCAGACACATTCAGGACCCCAGACCTTGTGACAAACCCCTCACACGTGAGGGGTTTGTGCCAAACCTAGTTTACATATTGCTAAACCCTTTGATTGACTGATGCTGTAAACAGCCGTGGCACAGGGCAGGTAGCCACATGGCGGCTGATCATCATGGTCATGATCTTATCCTCCCTCCACCCAGACATGTTTCCACAATCGAGGTATGGCAAGCAATTGTGAGCAGCTTTACTGTCATGGGCATGACATCTCGTGATTCGGATCTCATGGATTGTGTGGATCCCGCCCGGTGGAAACACATTTTTGAGCTCTCTGAGGAGGGTGTTTTTTTCTATGTCTACAATCTATGCACCAAATATACATCAACCATAGTCATGTACCACTGCAGAACAGACAACTTAGATGAGCCCGGATGCACGACGATGAATGGGCAGCAAAGCAAGCGAGATCCGGATCATGATCCGCGAGATCCGAGTCACGGGATGTCACGTCCGTGACGGTAAACGAGGCTGAGTCAATAATTCAAATTGAGAAGCACTGTAACAATATGCTTCATGTTCTTGTGCATGGTTTCAAATGGTACCGCAATCAGTTTCGACGTCAAGTCACCCAAGGATATAAAAGGCTGCAGCCTGAGACCGGATCCTTCATCCCAAGTTGCGAATTCTCTGCATCCTCCACTCTGTCTAGGCTACTGCGTCACAGCCAACGATACCTACACCCATATTGACTGAGGATTATGGCCACGCTACATCCACAGACATTTCAGCATGGCACCGTGGATGCACCCGGAACGACCTATGAGTCGGAGGTGCCTTCCCTTTGTTCTCTGTTCGTGGCTCCACAAGTTTGCGACATCAACAAAGATATCAAGGTATGATTCACCACGTGGCAAGACTGAATTAGAGTGTCTCATTCCTTCACTCTTCTCGATAGGTGTTGAAGCAAGTACAGGCCACGGAGCCATTCATGACGCTCCCCCGCACCTTGCTCCCGGGTGTATTCCCTGGTTGGAAGCCCCCGCGAATGGTTTATGCGATACCAGCCAGTGCACTCTTTGGATATGCACGAGAGCATAAAACCCAGAAAGCACTAGCTTGTGAGGGCGAGCAGCGGACTGAAGACCTGGCACCACATCAGATCGATATACTGGGGACCTTGCATCGGAGTCTCTTTGACATCACTAGAAAGTTGTTTCCCCCCCCCGTGCAACCGTAGCCTGGTCGCGATCGCCGCAGTGATTAATTTTGTGTTGCCTGCTAGTGTGGAGGAGGATGAAGACGAGGAACAGGTGGACAAGGATGAGGAACAGGTGGACCAGGACGAGGAACAGGTAGACAAGGGCGAGGAACAGGTAGACAAGGACAAGGAACAGGTAGACAAGGACGAAGAACAGGTGGACAAGGACAAGGACAAGGGCAAAGACAATGAAAAGGAAAAGGTGGAGGAGGAGGAGAAGGTGGGTCAATTCGTCAATTGATCCGTGCGTCAACGATCCTAACAACGCTTGCTAGTTGAGACACTCTGTTTGGATGATCTCCTTCTTCTCAAACGACGATCTCGGCCACGAGGACTTAATGAGCCCCGAAGACATAGATCGGGTTCGTAAATTCCTCAAAATAAAGACACCTCCGAGATGGTACTTGGACGGCCAGAGACCAGGATGGCTCGATCTGAATAACGTGCCCTCTTATGTATGGGTCCAAATTCCGATGCCACGATATGCGCCTTGGTGAAGCGGGCAATATGGTCGGCGGGGCCGTAGAATCAATGTAGCAATGAGACTCTAATGTGACATATAATGTCGAGTTTGACAATGAACTATGTACCACGACGCATACCGAACACTATTGCTGACACCACCGGGCCATCGCCAGAGTCAGACACGTCTTGATTCCACTGATGGTGGAGACTGCGCTATCTCGTCGGCTGTTAAGACGTGCGCTGCCCGTGCAACGGTGGCGTCGGTGACTTGGGTGTACGGTAGCTGCTCGACACCGTCACAGACGGCCGCGACGCGCGCATAAGACCGCTCGCCGCTCGCCGTCACTGCCTCCGGAGCATACACAAAGTCGATGTGCACCTAAACAGGCCGCCAGATCACCGAGTGTCATGGGCAGCAGATGTCGACTCTATCTACGTACGATCCAGCGAGGGAGGGAGGGAGGAGGGATATTAGGTCTGCGTAAACGCCTACGGTCGGTCCGGGACTGGCCGCAGCTATCAACACAATCTCGCTAAATTCCTCAGAAGCTCGCAGGAGAATGAAAACATATTGTCAGAGGTAATCGAACGGTGCCGGTTTGAGGGTGTTCACCAAAGCACTGGAGACAGTCTCTTCAATTGCAGGTCACGAACGTTCCAGGCTCATTCATCACTGTGACTACTACATACAAATCATGAGTTGTTCATCTTGTTATTCTCGCTGACCCCCGCTGCGGCGGCCATGTGCAGTTGCCATTCATATGCTCGAGATACCCGTCATAGTTCTCTTCGTTCGTCGGCATCGTGAGTGACGCAACTTTGATGAACCAACATAATATTGTCATCCCGGAGTCAAGTCACGTCAAGCGGCGAAGTCTTCCGGTCTATCTACTTCGCGCCTTTACCGACCTTCGCACCAGGCGCAGCGCTGTGCGCAAGGGTAGCAGGCGTCCCACTGGGGGAGGTGTTACGCGCAGCAGCCCTCTGTATGCGAGACGTAAAGCTGCCTTTGCCGACGTCGCCGCCAGATTTGGCCTGCAGAATGAGCGATACTGTCAGATTGAAATGGGCCCGTCGCTGAACATACTACACACTTGGGTGGACTGGATGCGCGAGGCGTCGCTTGGAGTCGTCCTGGAGGTGGCACTGCCAGCTGTCAACAGCCGTCAGTCCACGGCGCGGCTAACGTACAGCGGGGAACACCTACCGGCACGGGATCCTGGAAATGGCATACTGGGCTGTTTGGAGGAAGGCCGAAGAGAGATGCAGTGCGGGGTTGGTTGAGTCGACTGAAGTGCTTTATCACCAGTGAACGACTGCTCCTCTTATAGCGTCGGCGCCGCAAGAGATAAGTGGTCTTGGACGAATCGCTGTGGACCGGTGAGGAGTGCGGAGCATTTTGCGTCATGGGTTCGCGGCTTGTTCATGCTGGCAAACGACCGACGCGGCAAAGAAAGTCGATCAACAGTCATACAACGACGTGCAGTCCTTTGATGAAGTCAGCGCCGCGTCGTACGCTTTTCCATGCCGCTCATTATCGAAAGGGGGAGTCCGCGCATCCGGGAGAAGGGAGGAGAAGTTCCACAACAATTGAAGATCAGCAGACATACGAGAACAATACCACGCACAAGGTTCGGTCAACACGGCTGATCTTCCCTCTCTTACGTCCCGCTCAGCGAAGAAGCTACCTCGGTCCGGGAAGAGCCATATTGTTTCCTGTCTAGCTATGTACACACCTGGAAAGGAGCAACGACGATCATAATACCATGCTCGTGCTGAGGAGTCACCGGTGCATATCATCCGTGGGCACGCCGAAGAGATCCCACATGGTCTTCACGCGCAAGTCCTCGACGCCATCGTTCGACACGATGGCGTTCCCTTCGGCGTCCTGCACTAGCTGCTTCTTCTGCACCAACCCCGCCTGATTAGTGATACGACTCGCGCAGAATGACCGGGCTTACCGTCCCCAGTGTGATCTTGATCGCCTGCGCGAGCACCCTGGGCTCGTACTCTTCAAGCTCGACACCAGTCCCAGCGCTCTCGATGAGCTTGACGATGTTTTTCACGGCGACTTCGCACTGGTAGTACGAGTTCCGTCCGGCGTTGTTCGCGCCGAACGCGTCCACCGCGTCGCCGACTGCGAAGAAGTGTGGGTACGGGATCCGCAGCGGCTCGCCGTCGCCATCCGCAGGTTCCGTGAGGCTAAGTCCGTTGAGGGCGCAGCTGATGGATCCGTTGCCGTTCGCCTTCCGCGACGACGGGATCCCGACTTGCATCGTCCGCGCAACGCGAGCCTGGCCTTTCTTCTGACCCTCGGTGATGATAGAGCAGGGGATGGCGTCAGCAAGGAGCCCCGTATTTGGTACCTGGCCTGTGCACAAAAGCTGAATAGAGAGGGTGAGCACACAACCTTCATGTGGAAGCCTGACTTACGATGAGCTCGGCACGAAGCTCGCGTCCGCTGATAGTGCGGACTACGCGCTCCTTTCTTCCGTCTGGAGTCGTCACCGTCCTACCCTCCTTGACAGAGGCGAGGTCGAGCCGATCACCGAGGATGGTGTCTATGTGCTGATCATCAAGCGTCGACATGATCTCATCGTGCATGGCCTTCACAAACGTCGGCAAGAGCTGTGCGCGTGAGTGCAAGAGGGCCACGTGCTTCTCCGGATGCCTCTCCTTAATGTCCGTCGAGTACTCTGATGCGCGCGGTTATAGATGTGGCAATATGTGTGTACAGAGGGGACACTCACGCACGCCAAGTGGACCACCTCCAACGACGAGGATACTGGACGCTTTCTCGATTCGCCTTCTGTACATCCGCAGCCAGTCGATCCCCTCCAGCTTCGTCCCCTGGTAGGAACCTGTCCGCGGCTGGCACTTGCCAGCGTCTCGCACAAGGCCCTTCGTGACAGCCAGGACACCGGGATTATCGCCCAGGGGATCCCATAAGTTGATAGGTGCAGGGAGGTGGCTTCCGAGGGCGTAAATCACATAGTCAAAGTCGAGCTTCTTCGCAGGTTCGTGGATACCATGCTCAGGAAACGCTCGTGACAGCGTCACCGAATTTGGTGTCAGCGAAGTGACGTGCGCGTGCAAGATTATGGACTGGGCTGCCGAAGTCGGGTCGTCCGTGCGGGGGAGCATGGGCTGGTAGGGAATGAAGGCCTCATGCTCGTGTCCGGGGACGACGGCGAAGCGGGGGAGGGCGTACAAGTGGTTGAAGTGCGTATTCCGGTCGATACAAATGACTCGCCAGCACTTGGGTAGCAGCCGCGAGAGGTTGCAGGCGGCGTATGCTCCTTAGACTACTGTGAGCTATGTGAATCTAGGATGGCGCGAATGTTACTCACCACCGTATGATACCCCCAGAACGACTACCGTCTTCTTGCGTGCCGCGGTCATCTTTCCTGGCTGCTCTGCAGAGTTGTATGAGGACACCATGCTTCTTGCTCCGAGTGTTTTATTGCACTGCGCGAGTCACGGCCACAGTGGGCCGACTTCAAGTGGTGAGATGGTTGTGGTGGTAGAAAATGCGACACATCCTCGGGTCATAGTGTGAGATGGTGAGTATAGGCGAATAGGAGCAGGAGGCCCGCCCGGATTCCCGTCGGCCAAATTAATTATCTGATAAGATGTCCAGCGGCAATCATCTGTCGCGGCCGCCAACCCTCGGTTTCATGTTTTGCCTCCAGGACGGTCCGCTCAGCGGCTCAGGTATCTCAGAGGCCATGGAAGTAGGTGCTATAAGTTTGGGACCACGAATATGGCGCCGGTAGACTGTAGTGTTATATAACTTGTACGTTGCGGAGAAGAAAGTGTGATCTTTAGACTCTCACGCCACAGCACCACTGGAGTATAGACACAGAGTGGGCCAACGGCAGATGGTCATCCCGGGTCATAATGTGGGATGGGCGAATAGGAGGAGGCCTTCCCGGTCGGCTCAATCAAAATGTCTGATAGGCTGGTGAACCACAGATCTCAGGAGTCAGATCCAAGACGTCGTACGTGGAAAACAGACGCGCACGAATGGACGTTTCTGCGTATCTTGTACTTACCAAGACCGTGCTTTATCTTCGACAACTTGAAGCCGACCACTGATCAGAAGGCGTCGACCTGCAACCAAGTGCCAATGTACCGACACACGTCTTTGTTGGTTTACTTGCTTTTGTCATCATACTCAGCCGCAATCTCCTGGCCCAAAGGCAATCCAGAGAGGTGCAAGGAAATGACGCGTCTAATCACGCTAGCATGCAGGAAGGTATGGTATGCAGTATCATATCTTAAACGCGTATCTCTCATCCTCCACGCCGCTCGCAGATGAGATCGCGAGCATCGTCCACGGGACGGGTAGGCGTGAATGTTCACAGTTGGGGTTACTTACTGAATGCCACCTGCAGAATCCTTGCAGGCGTACTCTCGCAAACCCGACTGCTTCAGGCGTGCAGCAGCACGTATACAGACTAGATGCGCAGAGCTAGACATGGATGAGCAAGAGCGCATTCGTGGTACGTGTCCGGTCTTCTTTGGATAATCATGATGCCAACGAGGCTTTAGCCGCAATCTCAATGACTATCTGTGAACTGTACACTGCAAGCCACTCGCCGCCTCTAGAATGTGCAGCGTTCTCGACCCGCTTGCATCCTGCGCATACAGCCGCCAATGGGGAGTCGCATACAAGCTGCGTCGAGTGAGTCGCTTGCATAGGCTATATGCGGGTCGATAACATAGAAGGCCGCACAGGGCGTTGTCGCGCAGCGCCCAGTATTGGTCGAGCTACTCAGGGTATCTCCGTGAAGTGTGTAAGTGACGTTGACATGCTATATGTGCATATGCGGGCTCATCATCCTTCCTCGCTTCCCAGCACAGCTCTGCTATGCTTTCCGACGATGGAATGATATAGGTATGCGGATTCTCCCTGTTAGTACCCCTGTCAAGTTGCGCATCCACTTTAGACACCACCAGGGATATATACCACAACGCAACGCTGGAAAAGCTAGCATTCCTTCAACACATGAATGCACGGGAGGTGACGCTGCACGCAACAGAGGAGAGTTCACGGGCCATTCTACAGGTGCAATGCCCTCATCACGGAACGAACCTCCACGCGCTTATCACGTTGTACAGGATGTATTGCATGGAGTGACAGAGCTTCGCACTGCTGCAACGGATGTGCATTCGGACTCACATCAACTGATTCTGGGGATGTCAGATGCGTTGGAGCAGGTTCGTTATATCACGCCAGCTTCGCAATGGCTATCAGTGATGTGTTGTCTCGCAGAGCACGCACGCCCTAGCAGATGCTAGCAACGCCCTTCTCACACGCGCTGAACGGGATCAGATGGAGGCACTCTCGCGGGTGCGTCTGGCGGGCTGAGTACGTCGCGCTCCCTGACGCTCCATGTTGATGTAGGTGAACTCCGCCGTCGACGGGGCGTTACACCGCGTATGTCGCTGTTCATTCTTGGCCGTGTGAATGACCACTTACGAGTGTTGCTCGCAGCACGCAACATCATTGGACCTCGTTACGACTTCCCTCCAGCAGTCGCTCGTTGGGCAGATCCATGAAGCGCTGTTGGGCGTAGGGCAGCAATTCGCGGAGATACTGAGCGTCGCAGTGAGGAGCGCTTGTGGTTTCTGCGTCAACAAAGCTTACTTCTTCTTCACTCCTAATAGGACACCGCTCACGCACGGCTGTCAATGGTAGACAGCGATTTGGGAACCATCCACCAGGTGCGTTAAGTCCCCGCACGCAAATGCCCGTTTCTCACGTGTCTATATGCACTCCTGCCCAGTCCGTCGCGACAGTTGCCTCTTCCCTGTCTGGCCTGAGCTTCGAACTTGGATCCAACCTCGCCGAAGCCCGCCAAATGCATGCCCTCCAAGAAGGGACCGCAGAAGCGGCCACCCACCTCAGCGAGACGCTCGCGGAACTCACCGAAGCCGCACATAACGGGATGCAGAACATCACTGGCACCGCACAGGGCCTCCGACGTACTATGATGGGTCATGACCGGCTCGCGTGGGGCAGGGAAGCTGCCCTATGGGTGTGTGGTGTGATCCTGCGCGGTAGGCTCCGCTTCGTTGGTGCTTGGAGAGGCAGCGGGTGGCTCACGGTTCTTTGTGCAGTTGATCGCACAGATTTGGAACGCCTCGCAGGAATCCCGGCCATCCGGGCGTTCATTCTCGTAGTCCGGGTAGTGGGCTGGTGCATACACGCGGCCGCGTCGTCATCCGTGGTTAGCCATTGCTCCCGTCCATTCATTCATACACAGTGACTGATTCACTACTCTTGCGGGTACCACACAGAGTATGCTGCTGCTCGCGCTGTCTGCCTGGCGATGGCTCGCCCATGTGTTCACGGCGAGACAGGGTCAGGACCTGGAGGCCCGGCGAAGGTGCGTCGCCTCGCGTTGTGCGGCCACACTGATGACGGAGGCAGACCACTGGGATCAGCAGCAGCGGCTACGCGTTCACCGAGAAGATACCGCTCTCCGGGGACGCCGCGCACATCGATTGGACCCTCCAGCAGTGCAATCGCCGCATATCCTCTTCGTCGCGCGTTCTCTCCAGCACAGGATATCCGCCGAACGTTTCCGCAAGGCGCTACCGCCCTCGGGTCTCGCGCATCCCAGACTGGCTCTGCAACCCGCCACAACACTCTGCCTGACTGGACCCACCCTGCAGCCGAACCTTAATTTATGAATCAGGAATGCAACCATCTCCGCTCGTGCCTCTTCCTCGTGGGGTCTGGCCCACGGACACCTGCCTAATGCGGCGCTCTCTGGTCTGGTGCTGGTGGTGTTTCTGCTTCTATCGCCGTCTTGTTGGGCTTCCGATGTTCATCCCGTCATCTGCGGGCGTGGCCTTGTGGTGGTTTCTGGTATCTGGGCTCCGTAATTGTGGGATCGGTCTCTGGGGTCGTTGCCGGTACCTGTGCAAAATTCGAGGGAAACGGCCACCACTGTTCAGTCACAGGTTCCGGAGGCCTGGGTTTTGTACAGATCGTCCCATATAAAGAGGCCTGAATTCGCGAAGGCACTGAAGAACAACCAAGCATTCCGTGTACCTAACTTTCGTTGTTGTTAAGAGTTGCCCGCTATGTCCGAAAGATGTCGTGAACTAGGGTGCCTGGTAGTGTCGAAACGATACAGTACTGGTTGATGTGCTAAGTGCGATCCACAAGTAATGACACTGCAGCCCGGTGCATAGTACTGCGGCTAGACTTTTTCTGTGGCCTTGACGTAGTACAAGCATGGGGTCCAGGCCCTGGATGTGTTCAGTGGCCTGTACTACCGAGGAGTCCGTCACCGTCAGTCGTGAGTCGAGAGATCGGGGTGTCCGGAATCCGTCGAACGTGATTATTGGCTAAGCTTATTGACTGGATTAGCCCAAGTAAGTAAGTATGTAAGCCCCGAGTCTAATCCGTAGCCGAACCCTAATCACAGTGACTCTGACGGGGCGGGCGCGGAAGCGACACCTTCTCTCCGCGCGCTGACAACCCCTTCCCTCTGCGTGCCCTCCATCGCACCCGTCCCATCCCGCTCTCAGACGAGCTAGACTTGAAAGCTCACGAGCTAGATATGGCCACGTCGCGCGGCGCCACCGCGACCAAGCGCTCGGAGGCCGCCACTGTGAAAGCAGGCGACCGCACCGGGCGCACAGTTGGCGAGGCGGCGAAAATCGAGAAAGAGAGTCCTCAACGGACACCGAAGGCCGCTACCGTGAGTCAATGCTCGTCCGGGGTTGACATCAGCCAATGGCTGTGTAACGTCATTTGGATAGGTTGCGAACGCTACGGCCGGCCAGACTTTGAGCGAGCCCAAGCGGGCTCAGCCATCAGCAGCTGAACCGACTCCGAGTTCATCTTCAGCGAAGCCTGAACCGAAATTATCTTCGTCGAAGCCTGCACCGAGTGTGCCTACTGTTGTGAAGGCTGCTCCTGTATTACCTGCATCGCCACCTAAAGTTGAGGTATGTCCTATTTTGGCTCCGCAGTTGCTGGCCGCTTGACCATTATTCGTCAAGCCTAAACGCCGAGAGAGTAAACCCAAGCCTGAGTTATGCAAGAAATTCCTTGCCGGTCGATGCATCAAGAAGAGCTGTCCTTATATACACGAATCTAGTGAGAGCCCCGCTGTTGTAACTTTTGAATTGCTTTCTGATCTATCGCTCTCTCAATTACCGGCATTTAGAAGATTCACCTTCAGAGCCCACGAAGCAAGTCACCGCACCTGCTAATGCGGACCAGCCTAGTCCGTCAATCATCACACCTACGAACGCTAATTCCAAGGCTCTCCCGAGGCTCTCGGGAACCACCAAGAGCGGGGTAAGTAGCAAGGAACACATGATCAAACCAAGGACTACAGTTGCTGATTTGGCATCTAGGTATCGAAGAGTCGATATGTATGTCAGCGATACATCCAGGGTAAATGCCACGATGAGAACTGCCCGAGGAGACATCCTCGTACACACGACCCAAAGCGAGCCGCAAGCCCTAGCGCGGTCGCTTTGGACGAGGACGTAACCGAAGGGGACACACCTGATGCCTCAGTGCTAGTCAAAGAGGCAACGAAAGTACCCGCCCCACAGACCAGCGTGACAATGCCTGCCACACAATCCCTGTGTGCACTACTTTCGGCCGAAAATCAACCCTCCGTTCCTACTCAATCCCCCGCTTCCACTCAGTCCCCCGCTTCCACTCAGTCCCCCGCTTCCACTCAGTCCCCCGCCCCTACCCAGCCCTCCGCTCCTACTCAATCCTCCGCTTCTGCTCAATCATCTCTTAATCCTCCTTTTGCACCTGTCTCATCACCGCCTGCAACTTCGTCCGCTAAAAAGCTCGCAGCAGTCCAAGGTGGACCACGTCCGGTTGGGAGCGTCGTAGCGAGAAGAGTACCGCCAAATTGCGACCCGGTTAGTCTCTATACACCGATTCTCGAACCTCGTTGCTCAATACAGGTCTCCTTAGTCCATCTGCCGGAATTATCTCCGAGGTCGCTGTCAATTACACCGCCGTTGTCGCTTTCGACACATTGATCCTGCGGAGATGCGTGAAGTGGCTGCGCAGAGCGAGCAACAACGACAGCAGTCTACTGCTGTTGATGCTGTTGACTCTGTTGTAACCGGTCCTCCGCTCTCGGTGCCGTCAGGCAGTGGTAAATCTACTGCTGAACCGAAAGTCACTGATAACAAGGCGCACCGCTCGCCGGCTGCTTCTTTGCCCTTAGCCTCCAGCAAACCTGCAAATCTAGTGGATGCACCCGTGCCTGAGGTCAGAGCAGAACCACAGGCAGTGGAGGAGTCCAAGGGCATCGGCGACGCCCCGCCTAGAGTAGGTGCATGTGTATGCGTGCGACTTAGGTTGCTGACATCTTCGCTCAGGAGAATGGCGTGTGCAGGTTCTTCCTAACCGGCCGGTGTATAGCCGCTCGATGTCGGCACGCACACGAGCTTCCGAAGTCGACTCTTTCGAAGGCGTCCCCGTCTGTGGAAGCACCATCTTCGGCGAAGAGTACCAGCTCGCTCTCCCAAGCTAAAGCTGCCCGAGCCAGTCGAGCCATCGCCGCTCAGCTACCTTCCGTTCTCTGACGTAGCCGACCTCGGTATCGAAGCGACGACTTCGTCTGCACAAAGAGCAGACAACGGCCTTCCTTCGGAGGCGCCTCCCAAGCCCGAGCCACAGCAAGATAGCCAGCCCGTGCGAAGGTGGCTTCCTGACCCTAGGCCAGCCCGAGTAGGTTTCTTGCATACGTCATCCGGAATGAAGGCTCACAGATGTCATAGTGGTACGATGACATTTGTTGGCGGTACCGCGAAGGGTTTTGCCCTCAAGGAGATCTCTGCCACAGAACCCATACTCTAGCGATGGATGATCGGCGCGCTAAGGTGTGATCCTCGTCGGTACCACGGGAACATGAGCTAATATTGATGGTGTCATGTAGAAACTTTGGGTGGTGTGCAGATTGTATCTCATTGGTGCATGCGACTACGGCGACCGGTGTCGGCGCACGCATATATCCCCCGATAGTCCCACCTTGACTCTCCCGAAGCAGCAGTCCGACTCTGCCCCGCAGCGCGTAGGCAATGTGGAGCCTGTTGATGGGAATGCACTCCCATTGGAACAATGCGATAGCCAGACGGACGTTCCTGTCGCCACGTATCCTAGTGATGCCGAGAGGACGCGTCCGCAGCCTCGACCTGCTGATAAGTCGAGGGAGGACGAGAGCGCGATCAGCAATGAAGCCGAAGAGAAGGTAGGCGGATTTCATGGCGTTTCGATGCTCACTGATAACAACCTCTTGCAGACAATCACAGTAGAACAAGATCGTGACCAATCGCCATACGCTGATCCTGCCAGTTCGTCAAACATAGTTGACAATAGGCCGGCTCGGGTACGTTGTGTGCCAGATAGCGCCCCTCACTGACTAATGCAAGACGGTAATTAGCGCTGGTCTACTATATGCATCCTTAGCGGCAATGTCAATGATGATTGATCTATAGCACCCTGGGACTAAGTAAATGGATGATCCAGTGTTGTACAACTTGTACAGCGATATGGTCTTGTCGACAAGTAACAAAACATCGCAAACCCACACTGGTAGACTGTCCGCCACAGTCGACGGGTCGCGTGGTTTTAATATTGAATTGCTACAAAATACAATAATAGCCACTGCAGCGAGCCTCGGGTAGTTGTCGAAGGTCAGGAAGTCGGACCCTGCCGCGACGTCCAGTACCGTACCAAACCCCTGAATAATCGGACCCAACAGCAGTGCACATCTTCTTGATTGTGCTGGATGTCCATCATGGGCTTGAGTATGCGGGTGTTGGTGGGAAGCTTGACGTTGTCCAGCGCCCTCCTCGCGGCCCTAGCAATTTCGGTATCTTGCTTGCGAGGAAAGGGAGCCGATGCAATAAGCGTAGACTGTTTCACCAGGCTTCCCAGTCCCATGACGACTCGGGGAGGAACCATGCCGGAGATTCCTCAACGCCCAAAGCCTTCCGTACGATCTCGACTGCCTCCTCCGAGGGCAAATCTAATCGCTTCAGATCAAAGTTGGAGTACACCGTGAAGACGAGATCAGACTTCTCTTGGTTCCCGATGACCGTCAGATATAAACCGAGCATGTCCATCGGTACGGCCGACGTCCTCGTTGACAGCGATCATCATCCGCTCTAGGAAGGTGAGCTTGCGGCGGCGCAGGTTGCCTCTGTTCTTGGACTGCTTGTCGTAGGCCAGGAGAACGTCTCGCGGCGCGCCAGCCGTAGTACATGAGTGGTGGTTTATACGCGGCTGCGCGAGAAGGGACAAGAAGGCGAAGGAGCGTCGGGAATGGCTTGGCTATAGCCAGATACGGCTGAACCTGTGGGACTAACTAAGAAGGAGTCAACGTTGAAGATGGCTATATGCTGACCTCTTTATATGACCTCGACTGACCAAACGCAAAGGGCCTCCGCAGTCTGCGTTTCGTATTTGGTGGGTCGAGGGATGGAAGGTCTAGGGTGCGAGAGGAGCATGCTCTTTCCATAGCTATATAAGGTACAACGAAGGTGCACTGCAAGATGATAATGGGCGAGAGCAAAGTGATTGAGAGGCCACACCTGCCAAGTCGGCTCACATGCGACAGTAGACTTCGTCATGATGCCGATGAGGTATGCGTAAGCGCCCTACGGTCGATGGATTGAGCTATCGACACTATGTCGACACGGGCCTCATACTTTGCTGGATTCAATGGAACCTCACAGGAGAATGGAAAACATAGTGTCACAGGTCTTCGAACGGCGCCGGGTTGAAGGTGTTCACGAAAGTACTGGAGGTTGAATTTGTAGGGTAATGTTGTGACTTGTACCGTGCGCGCGCATTCTGCTCTCATCTCTAGGACGTATACGGACCAGCATCAATGCACCTGGCCATCGTACCTTATGCGAATGTGGAAAGAACATGCTCCTCTCGCACATTGGATTCTCCATCTCTCGATCCACCAAACACAAATCGCAGTTTGCGTTCAGTCAGTTGCAGACTGCATATTGAGAGGTGAGTGTATGACAACATCTATCATTCACTCCCACTCAATACCCTCACAAGTCCAGTCATATCTGACTGCAGCCGAGCCGTTCCGGACGCTACCCCGCCTTCTCATCCCTTCCCGCGCACTTGTATACAAACCACCCCTCATGTACTATGGCTGGCGCGCGCCACGAGACACTCTCTTGGCCTACGCTAAGAAGTCCAAGATCACAGGCAACCTGAGTCGTCGCAAGCTCTCCGTGCTCGAGCGCATGATCTTTGGGATGATCGCTATTAACGAGGGCTTGGGCCGTCCCGCACCTGGGGACATGATGGGGATACATATGACAGTGCTCGGGAACCAAGAGACGTGGAATTACGTCTTCACGGTATACTCCAAGTCGATTTACCTTCGGAGGATGCGATTGAGCGCATTAGGGAGGCTTTAGGTGTTGAAGAAGCTCCGGGATGGTTCCTTGCAAAGACGCATTGGGACTGGGAACTCTGGTGAAGCAACAACAGCCCACGGTACGCTGCAGTTTCATGCTCGCTGCTGATGCGTACCACCGGATCTGCAGCTGTCATGCCTTTGTCGCACATACCCCATGTCCTAGTCCTGGCTACCCCTGCTCTCACACCATCTGTATGTATATCACAGCAGCGTTGTTACAGACATCCTGAAATGTATCATGCGTGTTTGGCTTGCCCCATCGAAGTGTGTAGTTGGTGGCGATGGGGAAGACACGGTTATGCAGAGCAATAGTCATTGGTACAGAGAGGCATATAAGTACAAGTATAAATGTCGTTATAATGAAATTGGGAGTCACAGCGAGTTTCACTTCCATGGCCGGCGTATAGGGGAGCCCGGTGCATAGTGGAGTCAAGCGACATTGCTGCGGGTACCACCCGGCGGGATGTTCGGAACCCAACGAAGGACGTAGCTTCTCAATATCCTCCGTGCTGGGCATCCCCTCGCGGTGAAGGTCGTAGTTTGTGTAGAATGAAGCAATCAGTGAGCTGGTGCGTATCGTGCTCCGCTGGACCCCGATTCGTACGTCACCGGAAAAGTAGGGCATGCGTACCCCGTTCTCCTTCGCGATCACGCGCAGGGCAGCACGCATGCATGCGACGCTATTGAGATCTGACCCTTCTTCCTCGTCTGACTCCTCGTCTGATTCCTCGTCTTCCTCGTCCTCCCCCTCGTCTCCTATGTTCTTGCTAATGTTGTCTTGTCCATCTGATTTGCTGCTGGTGATGCGATTCGTTCCATCGGCTTGGCCATCGCTCTGTGTCGTGGTAAACAGCCAAGCCATGCTCCAAGGCATAGTCGACAAGAATTTTCGGGACAAAGTCAACGCCGTAACACATGATGGGCGGAGCGAGAGGCCTTGCCTTGCTGGGACAAGGGTATAGGGCAGAGTGGGGAGGGGGTCACTGTCATCTTTCCAGTCCTGAGGTGGAGATTATTTGAGTTACAGGCATATGCAGTTGACCGCTGGTACGCACCTCATCGCTCAGGGGCCGGACCCACGGCTTCAATGCACGTGGGAGGCCGTCGTGCTTGATCTCAGGTGCATCAACGGTAGGAGGTAGGCATGCTGACATGGCTGGCGTGTTCAACGGAGGAATGGTGAAACGTTCACCGCAACAATGACAATAGGTTTTGTGTGCTGCTCCGTGTAGGCTCAATGCACCCAGTATGCCTGATATGTTCAAGACTATGTCACGCGTCGTTCTCAAATTGCGGGTTGCGTAGCAGAGCAATGATGAGGTCAGGGAGGGAGGTATCTTGCGAGCTGAGCACTGTGAACATCGCGTCAATGACATCGAGATCATGGTCGCAGCGCGCTGAGCGTCGCACTTGCTCTGGTCAGTGCTTGAGTGTGTAACGGGCGCGTGGCGTCTCGTCACGCTTTCCAGTAACTGAACTGTTGCATTCTTTATTTCTTGCTGTACAGCTCGCTCGGTCCCTCAGGACCCCAGTAGTACCCTCGCTCCTGTATGTAAGGAGCCCCTGCCCGTAGCTGTAGAGCAGCGAACGTTGGAATCAAAAGAGCAGCCTTTACCTCTGTGATCCGCTTCGCGTGATTCTCCCTCTCGTGTGACGTGACCGTTTCCTTTCGGACTCGCCAGCGTCACAGAGTGCTTCACCTCTCCTCCAGAGCTCCAGCTAGAGCTCCAACTTTGAACGCACCTAATGGTGGAAGGTTCGCAACATGGCAATGTGTGCGTAACACTTACAGCCCGTAAAGGCAGTATAGGTACGTCATATGAGCGGTGGCAGAGCCGTCGGCAAGGCTAGGGTTTGAATGTTGGGATGGCCACTCCCATAAAAAATGCAACACGATTAACGTCGTCGCTGGACGGGTATTACAAAGTGCGAGGCGGCTCTAGTCACCTGCACGCTAATTACATGAGGTTCGTAATCACCTCTTCGACCGTCAACATCTGCACCATGGTTCAGGAGGTATTGACGGCATGTCCCTATATAATCCCTCAGAGTTCATTGACGGGGGCTATGCCTACATGGCACTGCTAGTAAGTACGTATCTTGACTGACCCCTGCCTATCTAGCAATGCTCCCGGTACTACGTCAACGGGCCATAGGATGCGGGACGCTGCGCAGGTCGTCTGACCTAGCTGAGCGGCGGGATGCAATTGCTCAGCATCCGGAATGAAAACCCGCGAACGATCGTCCAGTGCGCTTTCAGTGCGTCCGGCGCGCATCCCACAGTGCCCAACGGCGAATACCTCGCAGCTCGGTCCGCAGGATATCAAACTCTGCAGCTAGTGTGCTGGCTCGACAGGTATAAAGCATTCTCAGCTCGGCGGTGGATGCTCAGCAGCAGCTACATCCACCACTCACCAAACCACCTCCTCCAACACCATCTCATTCAGAATGCCAGCGAAGGGATCTCGTGCTAGTGAGTCCACTCTACAATCTCCCTAGACGTCGCTCACAAGCTGCTCATCGCCCACAGCTGGAGGCGCCTCCTCCAACAAGACGTCCAGCTCGGATGCGTCCCGCATACAGTCTACCCAGGTGTGCGCTCTATAGACTCACGTCCTCTCTGAGCGGTTTGCTCACCTCCGCTGCTAGGCGAAGTCGGGTGGCGATACCGGCAAGGGCAGCTTCCCCGCCCGCGCCCAGGCCGCCGCAGCTAAGAACGCCACACCCAACCCGGGCCCGAAGGTTGGCAAGGGAAGCAAGGCATAGTCGCGTCCAGGGCGGAATGGCGAGCGCGGTCGCTTAGCCTCGGTGTCTCCACTAGACGTCGCTATGATCGTGATAAGCTGTAGAGGAGTCTCGAAATGTGTTGTACTATATGCAAGTTGTGACATACCAATCATTTGGTAAACCCCGGAGCCCATGGATCGAAGACTTAGGGATGTAGCCTACCTGAGCCAGTGCTTGTTCAGAACCAAATAGACGTTTGGATATCGTGGACTGCTGCGTACTTCTGTACTTGCAACTTCTCAAGATTCACGCCGCGCGTAAACGAAAACCATATCATTACATCGATGAGCAACGATCCCGGGCATGGCGCAGGATTGTGTTTATCGTTGCGATTAAAGACATATATCGTCAATGTGTTCGTACCGATAATACTTCGCTCTGCACAAGACATGGAAGGTGTGGATGATCACTTTAGCCTTGCGCTTTCAGCGACTGCATCTACTTTCCTATTCACCCCGCAGGCATGCTGGAAGGGCCGCCAGCTCGACAGGCATATGCTTGATCAAGCTCTCGCGGTCATGGTCGCTCACCATTCGCCCTAGACCCGAGCAAACATCTTTACCTTCCTTTACCAATTCATCATATCCATCTGAGAGCAATCTCCCTAACTTCGCATACTCTGCCTCAAGGTCAATAAGTCGATTGAAATGAGCGACACTGAGATTGATGTCAGTCACAGCAATGCTCGAAATCTGATGGGCTTGACCTTTGATTGCGCATTTGCAAAAGGTCGTCGTACGCTTCAGATAGAAGCATGTTGCGCCCGAAGCGCACATCTTCCTTGACGCCTTCAAACTTCTGAGTAATGCGACAGAGGAGGGCCTTGGGACAACGGTGAGATGTGAATGAGGTGCGGACTAGCTAAAGCGTACCTGTTGAAGCTCTTCGAGGACCTCAACTATGTCATCCATCCCAGCATCTTTGCGCGGAGCCGTAGTTCTCGCAGCCGAGCTCGCAGCCTTGGCTTGTTTCCCACTGGGGTACGCCTGGGAAGGTAGCTTGGTCGATTTCACTGTCCACGAAAACATCGTCAATGAGCGTTTGACGTCAGCGTTATGCAGAGACCCGTACCGATTTGTGGCTTGTCTTGATGTTTGGAGCCCATAACATGTTTCGCGGGCACCTCGGAGGTCGCGAATGAGGCACGCGCTAAAGGGGTTGGCGAAGGCGAAGAACGTCTCTGTTCTACATCCGGCGCAAATGTCACGCAACGCGCGCTCTTGACCGTCGAGCCTGCAGTAGGCGCTGAACGAGGTGTACAGAAGGAAGTTGAGGCAGCAAAGTGAGGAGGGTCGACCAATGTGTCGTCAAGCCCGAGCTGGCGGGGTGGCGAGGAAAGCCTCTTTGTCATAGGCGGAGGTGCCTTCTTAGGCTTGACGGGACTATCGTCTGTCGTAAGGTCGATTGTCTCACCGCGAGGTGGTGACGACATCGGCTCCTGGTACGTCATAGCAGGGACCTGCCAGCACTATGCATAAGCCCAACGATTATCGTTGCACAGAAACGTACCTCCTGTTCCATGACGAATTGAAGAGGTTTGCCGCTGTCCCTTTCAGCCTAGGCAGATACAATCGAACGGGAGCAGTATGACGCATACGAGGTACGTACTACTTTGTTACGAGCGGGCTTCCTCTCTGGAGGTTCCACAGTCGTCGTGGCCACTTCGGATTGCGCCACCTTGCTCCCTAGGTTTCCCGTGTCCCGTTTGCCCACGCCGGACGAATTCTTGAGACTATCTCTACTGGATGGCGTTGTTGCAGCCAACCAAGGCATCTTGTTCGATTTCCTCTCACTGGTCGTCTTGACCTTCAAACGTCATTGTATGATACTCCACCGCTCAGAAGGTGACAACTTACTTCGTTGTTCTTGCTAACAATTTGTTTTGCCTTGGACGTGGATGTGATCGTAGGTTCGACAAACGGATTCATCTTGGAGGCGGTGGACGCAGCCGACGCCTTCAGGGCCTCAACGATGGGCGTCTGGACGACGATGACGCTGGGCTTCGATGGCTTTGTTAACAGCGTGGTGACTTCTTCCTCATCTACAATGTCTTCGACGTCACGATATTGGTCAACCGGGAGGTCCCCGTCTTCGATAGGCGGCATAGATTCGAACGGAAGCGGAGATTCATCCCTGGTCTTCTCCATCGTTTTCTCTCTTACAACCTTCGCTGCCCGACGAGTAGTGCGAATGGGAGGCCGCGTCTTATGCTTGACATCTTCCTTCTTAACACGCCTGGCTGGTCGGGAAGGAGTTGGGGATGATGGAGCACGTGCGTCCGACGTCGTGTCGTTAGGTAGCTCGTCGTAGTCTATCACATCCGCCTTCGAGACGGGAGAGGACGCCTTCTCCTTCTTTGCACGATACTTCTGAGTCACCCGGGGAGCAGCAGCACCGGTAGGACGCAATATACGAGAGTCAGTTCTACGTCGAAGTGGCTTCGGTGACGACACCGCTGCACGCGGCTTCTTGAGAGGAGGCTCAGTATTCTCCTCGTCTGCTTCAAGATGATCTACGGCTCCTCGCTTCCTCTTGGACGTCTTGACGTGTGCGGCAGTCTTCTCCGAGGTGAGAGTCTGGCCCTTCTTGCGAAGCTTCGCCTTGACCGAGGAGTGCCCTGGCTTGACCACGGGGACGGGGGACGAACTGTTTATGACTAGTAGTAGGGTTCAGCGTACGAAGCGAAAAGCAAGCCAGAGGGTGTACCATGATCGCTGAGCTCAAAATCTATTGGAATGGGGTCAACTGTCTTAGTGGGTTTCAGCTTAGCTCGGGATTCGAAAGCGTGTCCCGCATCATTCCTTGTGTTCGGAGTGCGTTCGGTGAGTACGTTGTCGACAGCAGAAGTCTGGGCATCCGAAGACGCAACGGTAGGCTGACGAGCAATCTTGCGGGAGACAGAGCGAGGCATATAAGAGGAAGCAGCCACAACAGGCTCAGCAGCATATTCAGCGATAATAAGAGGTCGACTAGGGGGTCGGTTAACGTTCTCAGGCAGCGTCAATCCAACATCGAGGGACATAGCGACATCAGAAGCATCGACAGCAGGGGAGCTGGGCTCTTGTACAATAGGGGGCCGGCCAACAAGAGCTTTCGTCGGAGTCACAGGAGCTGCAGCAGTATTCACCTGAGACCTAGGCGGGGTAACAAAGCTTTTCTCCAGCGGGTCTGGGTCGATGTCAGAGACATCGGGGGTAGGAGGCGCAACCCGTTTCTTCCTGGGGCTTATAGATCGCAGCCCAGTATCACCAGGACCTCGTTCCCCAGCCTCGTCATCAGAGTCAAGTACGCGTCTAGCAGCACCACGGCGAGCCTTAGTGAGCGAAGATAGTCTATCTTCCGCAATGTCGTCCTTCGTCGCAGCGGTCGAGCGCACAGGGAGCTTCGGGTCCTTTGTCGCCGTCAGCTTAGTACTAGAAACAGAGGGAGCTGCGGTTGGTGCATCATCCTCGTCGTCGACCTCAGAGAGCTCCTCATCACTAGCGCCGAAGACTTCCTCCCGTATCTGAGCCGACCGGGTGCGACCGAGTGGCTTCGTGGACTTGCCAGCCGACAGGGCCTTCTTCGCCGTAAGTTCAGCAGCTTTATCGCCTCTTGCCATCTTCCGCGTGGGTATTACCGGTACTTCCTTTATACCCTGGCTCTTCTGAAGACGGACTTCCTTGTTGCGCGGGGCCTTCTCCGAAGAGTGTTTTGCTTCACGTCCCGTACTAGCAGCCTTTCTCGTGGAAGTGGACGCGTCAGGGGACAGTCTGGCGTCATTACGTACAGAAATCAAGTCATCGGTGGTGTGTCCTGATTTTAGAACCTGATCCTGGGGCGCCGCAACGGAAAGTTCGTCGCTGCTTTGCTGATTCGTGTGATAAACTACGCTCGCAGACAACAATCAAACCCATGGCGGTCTCGGGATGGAGGAAGTGGTGGACTCACACATTTCGACATTCTCAACCCTCTGTCGAATCATTGTGAGACACGTACGCTGAGTAGCTGCAAAGTCTAGCGCACCTCGGTTTGGCTTAGTTCCTTCACTAGCTTACCCTCTCCGTCGAAGTCAAGCCGGGCTGGCGATCTTGCCAAGGATAGCTTGGTAGGAGCATCTTTGAACAGTCTTCCCTGTGCGTGGCTTTGAAAGACTTCGAGCACAGCAGGCGGGACTACTCACGAATTTCCTGCTTTGCACTGCAGCACGGAACCTCTCCACATCAGTGCTCGCAAGCGTGAATTCAACACAGTGGGAACCACTGCTCGAGCTCTTAACGGGCACTTTCACTTTCCCGACCAGAGGTGTGGTTACGCGAATCGTCACGACCGACCCTCCCGCATGTTTCGGAACAATCTCGATCTTGCACATTGTGATGTACGGTACCTCCAGTGCTTCGCATTGGTCGTCCTACAAGGGAGACCGCATACAGTCAGCGCAACTGCATGGATCGCGGCGACCCAACTTCTCACCCCAACCAAAACATTGACCAGAAGCACTTTATCGTCCACATAGAGCTTGTCGCACTGATTCACCTTGTCGGACGCCTTCACTTCGTGAACCGAGAATGGCTGCGGGCTTCAAATCACCGTCAACATCAGTTTTCTTGGAGTCGCCTGCGGAACTCACAATGCCAAGTGTGCCGTTGCCAAGGTTTCTACAACTTTCTGAGACGTAGCCTCCCATTCCTTCGACGTGTCCTGCTCCAAGAGCATTGCAATGCCCTGTCCGACGCTAACATGCTCCGAATGTTGCGATGCCAAGAATACTTCCTGGATATATGCGGTGCGTTTCATTTTCGCCGAGGGCATAGCGCGGCCGAAGAGGGTAAGCAACGCTTCCAAGGCAAGGTAATCTTGGGAGCGAGGTAAGGCTGCAGGGATGCACGGCCTGACAATGCTACTCACCTTTCGTGCGCCAAAACATGCTCCCGATACGTTTTCTGCACGTAAAATGAGCAAACACCGAAGACAAGGATAAATCGCTCACCCTCCGAGGATACTCTTGTCGCGGAGCTTCTGCTGGTTTGCTGTATACGAAGCAGCACTGTCGGAGAGCAGCGTATACGCCTGCAAAGTGTACAACACCAATCTGCATCTGCAGCGCGCATATATGAGACCAATGCACGTACTGTGCACCGTAAACCAACTGATTGCATTGGGGCGGTGAGGGAAAAGCATATGTCACAGAGCGTCGGGTATAGAGCCGTGGCAATAGCATCCTTAGCTACAATGCATTTTCCCGTGTCTGCGACATCTTGTTAGATACATCTTAAGGCCAGATGGGGTATTCACCTGATGCTGTCTCGTCCAAGAAGTCCTTGTGTGAGCGTCAGCCAGCCTCCGGGTTAAATGTATTATACTAAACATACCAGTATGCCAGACAACAAGCTGCTCAGAACGTCCTCCCACTGTCTCTTCTCCTCAAACATTCGCTTTGAAAGGGCCGCCAGTACCCTCTCTTGATATACGCTGTGAAAGATCGACGCTGCGAACTGCATCGCAGGTAGCGTGTATGCTGAGTAGATCGGTCCAAGTGATCTCCGCAGACCATGTACGAGCGTCTTGTACGACTTCTCCGAAAGCTCCTACATGTCTTCAGCACAGATAATGTAAGCCCACGTTCTCAAGGCACAAACCTGGGTGAGTAGCATATGAATTTGCTGGACAACTTCCGCATGTTTGCGCCTGTCCACAACCCTCGACTTTGATATCGCATTCGTCAAGGCTTTGAGTGACTGATCCATGAGAGGGGGACACGATTTCTGTTCAGTTTACGACGTGAAAGGATTAAGTAGCGAGACGAAAGTGAAGAAGCATGAGCTAAGCAGAGTCGAGGACTGGTTATTGAGGAGGGAGGATTGAATCTCCGATCTCCGCATTTGGTGACGACGACGCGCCTGTGGCGCGCATCCTCCTCCTTGATAGTCAGAAGCACCTCGTCCTGAGTCCGAGGATGGAGATGCGTGGGAGCAAAGAGGCAGAAACCTGGGTCTGAGTCAGCAACACAGCGACCACATATCAGCAGCAGGAGGAGGAGGAGGAGGAGGGGGTCCATTGAGCCATGTCACACGTACTACGTATATGCGATCCGTGACTGCGCTCACTAACTACATATCAGCCGACCTACTCCATAGATCCCCACTCCCACTACCCTGTACACTACGTCTGACTGCTCCTTTCCCACAACTACACTACCACAGTGCAATCAAATACCTCGGCCCACTAGCGTCAGCGGTGGTCCCCCAGCTCGCCGACATAACTCACCACGGGCCAGGTGACCGGCACTGCAGCGCTGCTGCCATCCGTGATTGTGCGAAGGGTGCGTAGTATCCACCCTTCTTATCTAGGGGCAGCCCGACGCGTATCCAGCGCAGACGAGAGTGTTGTCCGCGACGGGACGTAGAGTAAGCCGTCTGCGATGATATAGTCGCACGCTCGGGGGCACCGCCAACCGAATTCACCGCATCGGCAATGAGTGGTATTCCTCAATGCCCGAGATCTCCACTATGGGGACGGCGTCACAGCATGCGAATACGTCGCAGACGTACTGCGCCATCAACTCCTGCGTGCTCGGGTCCGCTATCAGGGCAGCGATCAACTCGAACGGTTCCTGCTGCTCACTTGCCCTCCAACTTTGCACGCTCCGCACCGCGGACACCGCCTCCAAGAACGGTGACCGGATATCCGCGATCAGGAGTATAGTACTGTCACTAATTCTTGCTCGTAACTCAGTAGGACCCACGCCTCTCCACCAAAGGTATGGCCAAAGTTTGCGTTTCGAAATGTCCATATATAGTAATAAGCCTTGTCTCTCCTTGCGTTTTTTGCCTTCCCAAAACGGATAGGCGCCCTATAAGCGCCCGTAACCTTGGCAAAGACTTTGCGTGAGGGAGGGCCGAGGCTAGCGAACGTCGCATGATCGAGCACCACCGCAGGTGTTCCTGATCGTCAGACTTAGTTACCATGCTCCTGTACTAGTCATATTGAAATTGTGTTCAAAACCAACGTCGTGGAATGAAGGGCGATCATTTGTTCTCCCATGGATGCACTGCCAGACACGCTTATGCGTCGCATACGCAACATAGACTTCTGTAGTCAAGAGTTAGAGACACTTCTTCCAGATCGCACCCAGAAGATAGCCGGGACGACACTGGATGCCTTCGCCGCCGTTGCCCAAGATGTCGTTGAGCACTCGTCGCTGCGGGAGAGCGACTTCTGCATATTCTCATCGTGGATTCCCGCAATCGTGAGCGGACAGGTGCGGGATGGAGGCCATGCAGGAACCATTGAAGAACACCTACTTGCAGCAGTAAGATACACAATTTCGCAGTTATTATGACTCAACTCACCCACCTGTGGTCCCAGTGTCCAAACAACGACCGTGCATATGCCATTTCGCGTCCAAGATGGGCGATCCCACTTTGCGGTGGTGACCCAGCACACTGGGTTCTCGGCTGGATCGATACTTCGGCGCGAGAGTGCGGTATTGCCGACAGTATCCCCGAGCTCGAGTCTGCTAGATGGGCAATACCAGTAAGTGCATTGTTATTGATCGCAAAAATGTCACTTACATCTGCAATGTCTGTTACCTAGCTCCTGAAGCGATGCATCGAGCACCTACAGGGGCTCCTTGGGATGTCAGCCATGGACTGGAAGTCTATGAAGACGACTGTGTGCTCTCCGGAGCCATCCGAACGCCAAATTGACGGTTGGTCATGCGGTCTGTTCACCATGATCGCTCTCCAAACGTTCGCGGATGGCTGGAGAAGCCCGCTCCTCGGACAGAGCACTGTAGAATCTGTACGCGCCGGAGCTTTGCATGCATTGCGGAAGGTACCGTAAGTATCAATCTCGAATGCAGATATGTGTACATGTACTTACCGAGACTTCCACGCAGCGCGCGGCCTGCCCGCAACTCTGCCGCACCGCATACACCGAGTGCGCGGATAGCCGTATCGACTCCTTCCACGGACACTCCAATGCCAGAGCAACCCTCTGATGAGGGAGAGCTGAGGGAGAAGAAACGAGTACTATCCGATGTGCTATCCGACGCCGAAGATAGCGAACCACCGAAGAAGGTGAGTAAAATCGGCACAGGTCCAAGCCGGGGGCCAAGAAAGACGGACAGTGAGTGGGAGGCCGCACTTACCGAGGATAAGTGGGCGCACGTGGTGGAGGCGCATCACGTTCAGTGTTTTGGATGCCGCAAATGGGTCAAACTCAACAAAACACGTAAATTTGAGTGGGGTAACTGGGAGAGCCACCGGCAAACCTGCAGCCACATCTCTGGGGTTAAGACGTTTCGTATGGGAAGAATGGTGAACGGAAAGATTACCTTCACCCTGAAACTAGTGACTAGTGTGGGGACTTCCTCGCATTCTAGAGTGCCTTACTATGTGGCTGATGAGCCTTTGCACAACGCAGACACCGTCCGTTACCCGTTTCTTCCCTGTGGTGCAACAGCCCGACGCGATCGTCCATAGCACTTCAGCCACAGGGAACCGCTGAGAAAGTCCGGACCCGCCTCCTGCAGTGCCGTGCCAGCATCTTCATGGCGAGATCTACACCGAGTACGTGCTCCGGACGCAGACACGCACC
Source organism: Fomitopsis betulina (assembly GCA_022606075.1). NCBI lineage: Eukaryota > Fungi > Basidiomycota > Agaricomycetes > Polyporales > Fomitopsidaceae > Fomitopsis > Fomitopsis betulina. Next base: position 153,419 of record JABYQK010000031.1, read on the forward strand.
TTGGGAGGGATTTCACCTACTTGGCGGGGTTGTACCGCACAGCAGCTATTCCAGTACAAGCCTTTCCTGCCCTACATGGCGAGCCAGTCACAGAACCTGTGAACGCCCATCCGGAGGCACCAGAGGATGGGAATATTGAGTGCGAGGAGAGGAAATGGACACTCAAGGAGCAGCTAGCCTTGGACCATGCATTGGCGTGCTGGGCGCGTTGGACCATCGACTTTGGCCGCCGCACAGTAAAGTCGACGAAATGCGAAGGTACCACAATGGATAAGAGTGGTGTCTGTGATGCTTGTTGGAAGCTGGCGAAGAAGGATGCCGGGTTTAAAAAGGCCATTGCACGGGTAAGAGTTTGCAGAGTCCCTTGTTGGACCAGTGTGATGGCTTACATGCAGTTTGTAGAAGAAAAAGGAGTCCAAGCTACCAGAAGATGTGCAACGGCACAAGTATGCACAGAGAGAGAAGTATGCGCCTGGAACCCTCCGAGCGGGTGAAGCGCGCACACTGCGGCTCACGATGGCAGATCCCGTGATCTTCCCTTTGGTACAGCAACTCGAGCGCGGGAACATTGCCGGTGCCTTCTTCTCCCTCTACCAGCGAGGGAGGGAGGGTGGTCTTGCCAAATATGAGACATTCGTCAATGTCTGTACCGTTCTAGAGGATCAGCTCACTCGCGCAGATACCGGGCCCGGCGCGAAGAAGGGCATTCGGTATTCCCAGGATTACCTGAACTTCATGACCATGATGCGCTCATACGGGCAACAATCATCGCAGCAGTATTCCATATTGACATCTCAGATTGGTGGCCCATCCCCGCGCACCCTTCAGTAAGCCCTCGTAGCTACGAGTCACGACTTGTGGTGTTGGTCTGACAGAATTGTTCAACAGGAAGGTCATCAAATGCTCTCCCGACGTCTTGACTAAACCCGACCTCGACTTCGAAAATGTAGCCCGCGTAAAGCGGCTCATGGATATGCTCAAGTATGACGGTCCAGTTGCCATTTGACGAGCAGGCTACTTTTACGCAGTGTAGCGGGACGCTAGCTTACCTGGTTTGTTAGCTGTGAGGCTTGGTGCACACAAAGTTGCTGTTGAGCGACTTGGGATTGTACTACGCTACAGGGGTCCTTATATACATGTAGGAGACCGTCTGACTAAGCTACTGTATAGTACCAATCCCGATGCATGTGATTCTATCTACAATGCATGTGTTACTCCTGTTACCCGGAGTACCGGTGTGTGAACTCGGCTGCCTAGTTAGGCGCTCTCTATTGTTCAACACTCCCCCTTGCTAAGTGCAGCGGTAGATGCGCGCAAGCATTTAAATGGCGCATAGTGCAGCCGACTATGCTGGACTTCTAATCGTAGAATCTTAGTCCGAGCATTCCTCTGAATTTGAAGAATTTGATACGACCCAAGTTCTTAGTGAACAAGTCTGCCGGATTGTCATCAGTGCTTACGTAGAAGACTTCGACTTTCTTGTCTTCTACTAGCTCCCTCACGTAGTGGTAACGAATGTCAATGTGTTTAGACCGACGCTCCGTGATAGGATTTGAGCTAATGAATATTGCTCCCTGATTGTCCGAGCAGATGGGCAGCGGGCCAAGTTTGTAGCCGATCTCCTCTAGGAGCATCTTTATCCAAGCTACTTGTCGCGAGCAATCGCTCAGTGACATATACTCAGCTTCAGTGGACGACAGAGCAACTGTCTTCTGTCTTCTAGACAGCCAACTGAACGCGCCGTTCGCGAACTTTAAGAAGTGCCCAGACCGTGACTTTCTGGCTTCTGGGCTGTCTGCCCAGTCAGAGTCAGTGCACGCCAATAATCCATTGCCGCTTTGTCCTTCATAGACTAGCGCATAGGATTTTGTACCAATTAAATAGCGGCAGATATACAGCGCTCTGTTTAAATGGTCCTGTGACGGATTTGCTGCAAATTGCGCAAGTAATGTCACGGCGTAGCAAATGTCAGGTCGAGTTCCAAGCATTAGGTATAGCAAGGAACCGATGACGGTCTGGTACTTGCTTCGAAGCGCTGGGTCAGCTGTGCCAGTATTGGCAACAGGTTTGTATCCAGCAGGGAGTGGAGTTGGCGCAGATTTAGCGTTCTGCATGCCACAGCGCTGCAGCACTTTCTCAAGGTAGGCGCATTGATCCAAATGGATTTCGCGGCCTTTCCGAGTTATGCGCATGCGCAGGAATTCCTTGACGTCGCCTAGATCGCGACACTCCCACTTCTTCATGAAGCGGTCCTTTAATGAAAGGACTAGGGTCTTATCTTTGCCACAAAATATGGCATCGTCTACATAGACAATGATCAGCACGAAGCGACCATCTTTTGTCCTATAGACGAATATTCCGGCATCGGATACAAGGCGTTTACAGCCAAGTTCCTTTAGGGACTCATTGAGGGTGCGCCACCACGCAAGCCCTGCCTGCTTAAGTCCATAAAGAGCGCGAAGTAGCCGGAGTACTTTGTGCTCTTGGCCTGGTACTGCAAAGCCTTCAGGCTGTTCCATATAGATTTCCTCGTCGAGCTTGCCATAGAGATAGGCATTACGGACGTCTAGTCCGGAGACGTGCATATCCTCAAGCGCAGCTAAGGCGAGGATTAGACGTACAGTCTCAAAGCGTACGACTGGAGAGAAGACCTGATCATAGTCAAGGCCTTCAATCTGGGAGTAACCCTTGGCGACCAATCTGGCCTTTTTCCGACCGTCAGTTTTGACGTCGAATACCCAGCGGTTTTTAGTGACCTTTCGTCCCTTAGGACGGTCAACCAGTTCATAGACATTGCGTTTGCGAAGTGCCTCAAGTTCTTCGCGACACGCTGCCATCCACTCCTCAAGCTCCTTTTTAGGTAGCTTTAGTATATCGCGGAATGACCATTCTCTCGGGCTGGTCCCGTCTGGTAGATCGTTGTCGAGGGTGGGTAGCGCTTTTGCAAGCAGCAACTCGACTAACTTAACTCCCCCTTCCCGGCATAATTCTGCCAGTAGTAACTCAGCGCTTTGCGCTTCATCCTCATCGGATGGGGCGGACTCGACAGGTTCGTCGCGTGGAGGAGGATTTGGCGCAGAACTAGGTCCGGGAACCTGTTGTCTTTGCTGCCTTTGTGGTCCGGTTTTGGTACGGGAGCTACTCGCATCCTCACCGACCATCTTTTTCCATTTCCCCTGATTTTCGATGTCCTTTACTATGTCTTGGGGCTTCCGCTGCTCTCCATAGACATTACCTCTACGAGTTACTGGTCTCCGCTCCCTTGCTGAACGTCGCGGCTCCACTGGGGGCGCAGGGTGTTCTACCGGTGCATGGGGCGGCGGTACTGGGTCTACGGGCGCATCCTGCAGCTCCTGCTCATCGTCATGAACATGACTGTTTCCCCTTTTAGGAAGGTGATGTTTTGGATGATCATCATCGTCATCCTCATCTACCTGAGGTGTGGTATTTGGTTGATTTTCTGGGATCATTTCTTCTCGAGGTGGCCAGACTCGAGTTGTACCCCGACGATTTGTCAAAGGGCACTTAGGAAACATAGTTTCGTCAAACATCGCGGTGGATGATCTGAACAAAACATTATCTGGTGCTCTCATGAAGAGCCATCCGCCAGTGCGCTCTGTAGAGCCATCTCCCCCAAGGTAAATCATCAGCTCCGATTTGGGCGATAAACCGTTTTTTCTAACGTCCTTTGGTATGAAGACGTACGCACCGCAGCCAAAAACGCGCAGGTGCGCCACAGATGGCGGCTCACCGTTTATCAATTCGTAGGGGGTAAGCCAATTAAGGCGACGAATTGGTGTCCTGTTGTAAACATGGACGGCATGATCCACGGCGAATTCCCACCAGGATGGAGGTAGACAAGCATCATGGCGCATTGCCTCTGCTTTGTCCATGAGCGTCCTATTGAAACGCTCAGCTCTGCCATTCTCCTGAGGAGTATGCGGCGAGCTCTGAAGGATCTCTATGCCATTATCCTTTAGAAGGTCTTTGAATGCAGTGGAGACGTATTCTCCCCCTGCATCAGACAACCACTTCTGCACTGTCTTTCCATATTTAGTTTTTACCATGGCTAGGAATTGCCTTGTGGCTGTAATCGCTGCAGATTTCTTGCGCAGATTTACAGTCCACGCGTGCGATGAAGCGTCATCATAGTACAGTATGTAATACTTGTACTTATGATAGGAATCTACTGGGAAGGATTTTAAATCCGAATGAATGAGTTCAAACGGTACCTTTGCCCGGTAGTTGGACGGCGGGAAAGACTTAGAGTGCATTTTCCCTTTTGCACATCCTTGGCATATTGGTGAGTCCTTAGGAATCTCCACCTTTCTGGGAAACCCAGATGTATGCTCCTTCGCCTTTGCAAGCACGTCCTTAGAAGGGTGCGCAAAACGGCGATGCATAGTCGAATAATCGACTTCATTTACGTTCACATAAATATTCTGAACGTTTTCACCCGATTCAGCCACGAGGGTGAAGGTGGTAGTGTCCGGGTGCTGCGGTGTAAACCTGAATAAAGGTTTCCGCGCTCCTGGTTCATACAGACTGATATGCTGCGCTGTTGCGCGCAAGTCTAGTCCGTCTTGGAGGAACATCCCCAATGACAAGAGACGAGCCGAGCAATTCTCCATATAATAGACAGGGTATAGGCGCGTCTGCAGCCATTGTTCGTCTATTTGGTAGTTTAGGAACACAGTTCCTTTAGCAATAATGCTTCCTACCGCTCCTTGTTGTGCCGTTTGAGTACGGATAGGAGTCTGGAGATACTCGAATTCTGAGAAGTCTCTTATGTCATTTGTAATGTGCAAAGATGCACCTGAGTCCAGTAGCCACTCATTCGCTGAAAAGCGACTTTTTCCTTTACCCTTACAACGTGAGCACGCAGCGTAGTCGCGCGAATGAATACATTGTATATTTTTTAAGCCGCTACCAAGTACATTAACTAATGTCCGAGCGTCGTTGTGCAAGTTAGAAGCGGCTGTCAAAGCGCTGTTAGTAACTTGCTTAGGGTTAGGAATTTGAGTGACATACTCATTACCCCAGTCGTCGTAGCCATCATATGGCTCCATGCAGCGGAGCTCACCCGTTAGCGGGTTCCGAAAGCTTTCGTCGACGATAGGGGGCGCAAGGCCCGCGGCCTGCGCTATCATGCCGTTTAGCTCGGCGTCGTGCGCGTCGATGTCTTCTTCGTCTGTTGCCCAGACGATGGACTTTTCTTCGGCGTCGCGGAAGTCATCGTCCTCGCTAATGTACTCGTCGCGCATGACTTCGTCGATGCGGTCGGCCATGTCGTCGTCACTGAGCTTGCTGCGCTTTGAAGCGCGCGACTCGGTGTCCGAGGGGACTTCTTCGATGTGAGCAGAGCTCACGACTTCTTTCAGCGCGCGGATTGTTTCCGGCGTGCCGGCGACGTCCAGGTCCTTGGCGAGCTGGAGGGCTTCTCCGAGCCAGTCACCGCGGGCGCGCTTCTTGCCCTTGTTAGGGGCAGGTGCTGCGACCTTCCGAGTCCTGCTGCCCGAAGGCGCTAACTCGACGACGGTGCTGGTCGTCGGGGCGGGGATCGACACGGTGTCGGCGATGTGCATTTCTGCGTGCTCGTCGTGCGAATGCGGCTTACCACGGTTTTTACCGCCGCGCTTTCCCCGAGGAGTAAAGCCCTTTGCTTTCTCCTTGCCCTTGTCCTTCCACTCCTTCTTACCCGCGCTGCTGCTGCCCTCAGGGCGCTGCTGCTGCGAGAAGGATGGGTTGCCCTTCTTCTGCTTGATAGCAGAGATTTTCTGGGCAGACGACTGCCCTTTGTTCCTCGACTGCTCCCAAGAAGCGACTAAGGCTTCCTGGGCACCGCTTGGTGTGAGTTCTTTGATCTCGATCCCGTTGAGAGCGAGCTGTATTGCCGTCTCGTAGCGGGGTGGAGCGGCACCGAGAATGATCAAGGTTCTCATCTGCGGGGGCAGAGAGAGACCCGCTCCGTCGAGTTCATCGAGGTTGCTCTGGATCTTTGCGATCGCAGGGCCAGGGTGCTCGGTTGCTGGGATATGGACGTTAATCGCTGCCTTAAAGAAGGCAAATGCCCCCATGGCGCTGGTTCCTCCGTAGAGCCCATAAAGGGTGTTCCAGATCGACTTCGCAGTCGTCTTAGTCCTGACGAGCTGCGCGACTTCGACACTTAGGCGCAAACGAATGCTGCCCATGGCCTTCGACTGCATCTGAATCCATTCAAGGATTTCAGCGCGGTTGGACCCGTCCGTAGCCTGTGTAGGCTCTGTGAAACCGTCGGGTAATTCGATCAGAATCCAGACTCCCTGCGACTGCAGGTATGCTTTCATCAGGTCGGCCCATCGGCGGTAGTTCGCACCGTCAAGGACGGGGACGAGGTTCTGGAGGGAGTTCGACATTTTTGTTGTTTTAGGTGGTGGTAGAGCGGTTGTTGATAAGGTTCTGGAACGCATTATCAGCGCTCTGACTTATGCTGCCGAGACGGCGCTGACACCATGCTGGACTCATTGTTTGGGATGGCGACAGCGAAGCTGTGCCCGACCTGCAGCCATATAGGCGCAAAGTCTCCCCCTGACGTCAAAGCCCCTAAGGGCGACGTCCAGGCAAGCTAACCTGACCCGCAGCGGACGCAGCCATAAAGGCGCAGTACCGCGCAGTGTTCAGGGCTCATAACCTGACGAGCAGGCTACTTTTACGCAGTGTAGCGGGACGCTAGCTTACCTGGTTTGTTAGCTGTGAGGCTTGGTGCACACAAAGTTGCTGTTGAGCGACTTGGGATTGTACTACGCTACAGGGGTCCTTATATACATGTAGGAGACCGTCTGACTAAGCTACTGTATAGTACCAATCCCGATGCATGTGATTCTATCTACAATGCATGTGTTACTCCTGTTACCCGGAGTACCGGTGTGTGAACTCGGCTGCCTAGTTAGGCGCTCTCTATTGTTCAACACCATTGCAGGCGACTGCACCAAAGTACACCAACGTCTCACGTACTCAAACGACCATGGCAGCCACATACTCGGCTCGACACTCCCGTTGGATGAGTGCATCGTCAATGAGACCGAAGATATCTCTCGTTTAGTGAAGCGCATTGGGGACGAAAAGCAGTACGCTACACAAGTGCGAGCTATTCTAATCAAGGTGAGTGCTCATAGTGACATGTCGTAAGCTCAGGCTCCTGACATGCTCGATGGTATGCATCTTCAAGATCCCCTTGCCCCAGATACCGCCTATGGTGATCGCTCTCCACCCTACAAAGGGAAACGACGATGCTCCTGCTATCTACGCACTCCATCTGCAGCTCCTGGCGATGGCCGAGCAACTCGGTATCAAGGTTGTCTCGATGTCTGCAGATGGGGCGTCCTCCGAGCAAGGCGCGCAGAGCCTGATGGATCACACCCAGACTGTCCATGTGCCTATATCCTACAAGTTCAAACCCTACGGCGTCCAGCTTCGTGCACCAGTACTTGCAACTGGGCCACTCATCTCGTGCCAGGACCCCCAGCATGCGCGCAAGACATGTCAGAACCAACCACAGCACGGAACACACACAGCGAGCCTTGGACGAGGTGTCCTAGTTAATCGCTCGCTTGTACTCCTTCAAGAGACGGGTACTGCGGGCTTGATGCGCCGAGATGTCGAGAATGTGGACAAGCAGGACGATGGCGCCGCCCGCCGGCTTTTCCACCCCACAGCACTCCAGGCTATGACAGTCAAGGATGATTCGGGGGTTCTGCGCGTGCAAGACGAATTCCGCGGACTCTTTGTATATCTATTCATCCTCGGTACGTTGCGCAGCCGTCTGCAAACAGCCCAAATATTTTCTGACTTATAGTTAAAGGAGAGCTCTTCGACGCATGGCTTAACCGTCGCCTCGCCACCCATGAGTGTGTACTTGCGGCATTCCGTGCTTGTTTCTTCCTCCACATCTGGCATCAGCACATCAAGGACATGGAACTCCGTTTCCCTGACTTATACAAGCCCCATCGCGCATTCATCTCCCCGGCTAGCTTCAATATCTTTAACCGGCTGTGCGACTCTCTAGTTCTCCTCGTCCTTGCCTATGACCGCTTCTATCCCACTCAGCCATTCTGTCCATGGCTGCTCGGTACCGAGTTTGTCGAGCATTTCTTCGGCCTTGCGCGCACTTTGCTCCCAAACTTCACGTATGCGGAGCTCCTGAAGCTGGTCAAGCATGTGATGCTCCGCCAGACCATCCTCCTCTCTGGAAAGCTTACGGCGAAGAAGGAACGCACTACGTGCACGGGTTATGTCCTAGACTACGACCCTAGTGTGCTCACTCCCGACGAGCTCAAGAAAGCGCCGGTGCGCATGCCGAAGACCCTCCTGGATCAGCTTGTCGAGCTTGCATACAAGGAAGCCGCCCAAATCTTGAAGCAGCTCCTCAGAATACCACCGCCCACCGTCTTCCCCCTGGCTCTCACTCCCCTCCGCGCCCCTGCCGCTGGCACACGACGTCGCAAGACAAAACCGGCCATGGAAGATGAGGACAACACAGAGGAACTCCACGACAATGAGGATGAAGACAGCGAGGACGAAGAGAGCGCTGCTTCGGGCCCGACCGCAGACATCCCGATGACAGAGACCACACCCAGCTCCGACACGTCTTCTCTGGTCGACTCTCACCTTACAACACTTGCAGAGCAGACCGCCGACGCTGCAGGATACACCGCGCGCTATGCAGTGTTGTGTGAGGACTTCGATGCGAGTTTGCAGGAGCTCGATCCGGCTTCAGAGGTATCGGACTTGAGTGGCGAGTGCGCTCCGGGGCCCAGCCAGGAGACTGTTGCCATGACCAAACTCGAGGCACCATTCATAGGGCCTCTACCACTTCCCCTTCCCACTGCATCGTCCAGTTTCTCTGACAACTCCTCAGGCTCTGACATCCCCATTATTGCCAGCCAAATTCTCGACGTCAAGAACAAGATATCAGTGCAGCACATGATCGACGTGCGCATCGACAACCAATCGGGCACGAGGACGCGTTCCGAGCGCATTGTAGTGCTCGATCCAAAGTTTGCTCTTGCTCGGCTCAACAATCCAGACAGCAAGATATCTTTGCGCGAGGGGTCGCATCATGTACGCATCGCACATGATCTCGCACCCGCTGCTGTGAAGCCTGTCAAGACCGCGCGCGAGCACCGATGGGTAGAGACTGCACAACAGGTCCAATTGATCATCCGAGAAGAAGGTGAGTTGATAAAGTTGTTTATCATCGCTGTGCTCTATACTCATCACAATGATACCCGTGCTATTGCAGACTTGCCTAACTTTTACAGCAAGAATGTCACCAGTATCAACCCGCTCTGCCCGGGGGCACTTCTCATCATGAAGAACAAGGCTCGCACCTATCTCAGAGAGGTCCTCGACCTGTACAAGAAAGCAAACGGCCACCACGGGTCACTCGACAAGGCAGCGAGCATCGCCGGTCTCTCATATCTTTCACTTCGGGTGTATTTACCCTTCACACTGGTAAGTAAACTAAGCATTTCTTGCAGTCCTGCAGACACTTATGAGTGCTACTCATAGCAGTCGCACCATGCGCAGCGCAATCAAGTGCTCTCCGATTCGGACTCGTCAGACAGCGACGATCAAGATTCCATCCCCCCGTTCTCATGCCGCAGCGCATCGGTAGACATACATACCCATGCTCCGGCAGACCATCTCCTCTACAACCTGGGGACTCAAGCTTCATCAGGGCCACCCGACTTGCTCACGCTGAAACCGTTCGTGGCCTGTCGCTGGCGCACACTCACGCAGCCGAAGGTGCAGGAGAAGCTTGTCATCAGGATCCCAGCCAAGTTGAATGTGGCGGTGGCGGCGGCGGCGGCAGTAGCTACGGTATGAATCTTGCTCTGTGTTCCGTATATTGTGTCTGCGTAGAGCTATCCAAGTCCTTCTATACGACAAGCTCTAAACGACGTATGTTCTTTGCGTGACATGGCCGGATTCATTTGATCCGTCGAAGGCAGAGAAGTTCGCAGAAGAACTGTACAGAACGTGGCAGTACAGGGACACTGAGGAAATTCGGGAAGGCAGGCGCGAAGCACTTGAACGTAATGAGATAGTGAACGAGCCTTTTGTCCACATTCCCATCTGCGGGGTCATGGAGCCCAAATACGGAGTACTGGGAGAGGAAGTAGTTCCTCTGTCACAAGCGGAGGAACATGAAATTTCCCCAGTCGATCACGAGGACCCCACCCTCGACTTTGCCCCTCATGCTTCTCAATTAGAGGAGGAGGAACTTATTACTGCACATCTAGACCAAGGGGTGGGTGGACCTTCCTCATCGGGGGTTCATCTTACCTGAAGGGCGGTTGTTAGACGCAGAAGAGAGAGATAATGAGCAATTTCTTGATGATTTCGGAATGCTTTATGTCATCACACCGCCTCCTTCGGAGGCGGAAGGAGAAGACTGAAAGATTCAGTAGATACTCTGCATGTACTTAGAGTATGGAGTATAAACTCGTAGAATTAAATAAAAATAAAAATAAAAAAGTGACATGGCCGGATTGGGCTGTCACATTGTGTGACCCCCTGTGATATTGGTGACAATTGTGACAAACCTTGTCCGTTTTTGCGTTTTTGAGACCCAAAAGTTAGCGTATTTGAGGCCAGAATTGGCGGAAAAAATGGCCATACCTTTGGTGGAGAGGCGTGGGTCCTAACTCAGTACAAGCAGTCATCGTCGCTCACTAAGTGCTACAATGTTGCACCTGAGCGACTAACGGCTCGAAAGGTTGTCTCTACTAGGGATGAATACGTGGCACCCTTTGGGTGTCAGAGGGGTTGAAGGAATTGTCTACGTCTGCCTGGGGAGACTACTTCTGCGTCCCTTCGGCGCGCCGACAATGTGTCAAAACCTTATTGTCGACTTGCTGCCCGCTTTCTCCAATGATCGAAACCTCACAGGCTGAGCGAGCCTAGGCTCGGGAGCCGCACGATGGTGATAGCGATGCTCTTCGGATAGCTGGGAAATCACCCTGCCTTCAACACCTTAGGCCTTAACGAGGACGTGCGTTTTGATCAGTGTGGGACCTATGACTTTTTATTGACACCCGTCCGACTGGATGTGCAGGCATCGGATCACTAGAGTTAAAATGCGTTCAGCAGCGGTAGTCACAACGTTATGCGTGGCGAAGGTTTGGTGGCATCTGTCTCTTGTTGCGTCTAGCAACGGATCGCCGCCCTATTGCCTCGACAGCCAGTGATTGCTCACTGTAAGTTCATCTCCATATGACCGCTTACCGTGAAAATAATGACGACTAGAGGTGACCACGACCCTTGGCGACGCGAGACACGCAGCGTTGACCGGTGTTTCTCAGCGCAGTACTCAACCGTGCGCTCCGAACCATTGGTCAACCAGCTCCGAAGACCACAGGAATTTATAGACTTGTCCAATAGAGCCGCTGGGTGCCCTGGCTAGGTATTGCTTTGTAAGGTCATCCCTTGGCGCTCCGATTGTATTTACTACTGACCCTTCATACTTCCAGGAGCCTAGCGGCTCATGTTGACGTCTACGAAACGACTGTGGAAACACACGAAGACGCGCGCGACCGGAATTTGAACAAGTCTTTCGTCATTGGTTTTGGATAACTACCTCCGTGCATTGGAGTATGTGTGTGGCCTTACGACCGGAAGGCGATTTAGCTGACTTTCGCATCCTTACACACTGGCGATGCGATGCTCATTTCGTGCCCTGTGGCACTCTGGGATCTAGGGTAGATCCTGGAGAGCTGGAGAAGCCGGCCGTGAACTCATACGGGGCTGACAAACTGCATATTGATTCTTAGAATTAGTCCCCTCATGATGCAATGAGGCTCGGTGTCGATAAAGTCCATGAGATGCCATATATAAGCGGCACTATAGGGTGGGTTTGCTCACCGCCGTCAGTCTCATTGAGAGTGTCTCATCCGACATGGAGCCCTTCCGCCTACTCTTACAGTGCATAGTGATCTATGGCATTAGTCGTCTGATCTACGGATGCCTCAAGTGGAACTTTGTCAAGACCGATCTGGACGACATACCTGGTCCCCCGTCACAATCCTTCATATCCGGTACGGCAATGTCTTTCTCCACTTGGCCAGCACTAACAACCCTATTCGCTCTCTAGGCAACATGGACCAGTATCGCGGCCATGGGGCAATTGAATTCGTGCATGGTCTCATACGTAACTACGGACAACTAGTCGTGAAACTTCACTTTCTGTTCAACGTAAGTGAACTTTGGTTAGTCCCTTCCAAGCTGAACGGCATACAAACAGCGACCGGGGTTATACATATTCGACCCCAAAGCCCTCCATTCCATCCTCATCAAGGACGAAGCAGTATGGGAAGAGTCGCCGGTGTTCATCGGGTGAGTGTCCCTGGGTATCTCGCGCTTGAACCACAACTTCACGGGTTACCAGCATAAACCTTGCACTGTTTGGACCTGGTTTAATCTCCACGCTAGGTGAGTGCCCTACTTGCACACACTGGGTCGCATTTTCTCAGCAAGAGCTGAACAGGCGAGCAACACCGCAAACAGCGGAAGATGCTCAACCCCGCTTTCTCAATAAACCACCTGCGCGTCATGCTACCTCTCTTCCAGGACACAGTCGAACGGGCAAGTCGAGTGATTGCATATTCTGCCACCTCGTTTATAAGAAGTATGCAGCTGCGCGATGCCCTCAAGGCGCGGGTCAGTAGCGGATTGCAAGAGCTGGACATGGCCGCTTGGATGGGGCGAACAGCCTTAGAGGTCATTGGCCAAGGCGGTCTTGGATATTCATTCGATAGTTTTATGGACGATAAGAAAGACGGCCTAACAGAGTCTCTGAAACTCCTCTTGTGAGCCTAATCTCTTCCAATTCATTACACACGTATTCAACCCCTCGATATCAGCCCGACTGTTGCAAGGCTCAAAGGGCTTGTCCTGATACTCCCCTACGCGCAAGCAATCATCCCTGCAAAGCTATGGGGGTCCCTCGCGCGAGCCGCACCGTTGTCTGCGGCTCGGAACATGAAGCAGCACGCCGACATTGTAGCCCAGAAACTAAACCAGCTTTTCGATGCAAAGAAGCGTGCTCTCGAGGAGGGTGATGAAGCAATCGCGCAGCAGATAGGCGGAGGGAAGGATCTGATGAGTATCTTTTGTGTGTCGTCTTTTCCCTGGACGAGCCGTGGATACTCATATGCTACGGTGCAGTGAAAGCGAACACGGCTGCCTCCCCAACAGAGAGTCTCTCCGAGGATGAGCTGAGTGCGCAGATGTCGTGAGTCACAAGGCATGCTTTCATGGTGATACTAACGCGAAATAAATTCGAGAACGATCGTTGCTGCTGCAATGGATACGACGTCCAATACGCTCGCGCGTACTCTGCAATGTCTCGCTGAACATCCTTTGGTGCAACAGCGCCTACGTGCAGAGGTGTCCGAGGCGTTCCACGGTGGCAAGCTGAATTACGATAGCCTCATGAGCTTGCCGTATCTGAACGCTGTCTGTCGAGAGATATTGCGATTGTGAGTAAATTTGGTTGTTCTGCGATAGGTCTGATACTACTTTTGCCGCACCTTTAGATATACGCCGTTGTTTTTGACCGGCCGCGTGTACGTTTCCTTGTTTTGAGTGAAGTCTATTGCACCGAACTGACCCGATGGTTCGCAGGGCGAAGAGTGCCACTGTCTTACCGCTCTCGAAACCCATCGTTGGGACGAGCGGCAAGGTCATTTCAGAGATAGCTGTACCTGCGGATACGGAAGTCATCATTGGGATACAAGGCTGCAACACGAGCGAATACTTCTGGGGGGAAGACGCACAAGAGTGGAAGCCCGAGCGTTGGCTATCACCGCTTCCCAAATCTATCACCGAAGCAGGCATGCCCAGCGTCGCAGGAACATTGTGAGTGTGTAGGTTGTTATGTCAGCGATCCGCGACTTACACGCTTGCATAGGATGACTTTCTTAGGTGGGAAGCGCGCTTGCATGTGCGTCAAAAACTGAGTGGTTGTGCATATTGCAATGCTGATAAAGTATGACCATAGAGGCTTCAAGTTCGCAGAGCTCGAGATGAGTGAGTCGAATCCATATTAATCGCAAACTATCGTTTCCAATGTTGTTGACAGAAGTCGTTTTGGCAATTCTCTTGCGTGAGTTCAAGTTCGAGCCGTCGGACAAGGAAGTCACTTGGATGCCAGCCCCTGTGATGTACCCCACTGTGGCTCCCGATCGTCACCGTTCGCAGCTGCCGCTCCGTGTCACCAAATGTAGCGATTAGTATCGATGGGTAGCACAGCACCTGCTATAGCACATATCGATGTATAGGACGCTCAAACTGCTACTAGGTACTACTAGCTAATCACCGGATACTTGGACGACACCGACTACGCGTCTAGTGCATTCGTGGGCTGAGGGTCGTCAGATCAGAAGCTCGCATGTGCCAATGAACGTGGTACATATTGAATTTAGTTCGTATGCATTTGCAGGAAGAAGTTAGCGTCTCCGCGTCTATGCGTGGCTCCATTAGGTCTTTGATATTCAGCTCGACGCTCGTGCACGTCGATGGGGGCTCTGCCGAAAACTCAATTGCGCAATGAATGCAAGACCCTGGATCGAAGGGCTGAACCTAAACGGCACAATAGTATGACTCACACATCGGGTCTACTGTGAGTCGTTCTATTGCTATTCCTGATCTTAACTCTATTTATCTGTGGGCGACTGAAGGATTCATGTTCTCTGGTTTGTATTACTCTCGTACCCTACATGTTACAATTCAAGTCTGAGACAATCTCGCAGAAGCAGTGAGACTCCAAAAACTATCGGGCACCCTGACCTTCCATGCTTCTCCGGTCTAGACTATTGACTCTTCGTCGACAGCCTGAGGTACATCGCCTTACGAGTCGGAGATGGTTTATCCGGATGACATGTCCTTAGTCACTCCGCCGGGCACTCTCTATCGCGAGGGAAGGCTCGACGTCAAATGTGAAAGCAGTCTCACATCATGATGACGCACCATGGCCTGGCCTGGTGCAGAAGCTGACTCACAGAGCATGGAGTAGGTGGCTCAGTGGCAGCGTCTGCGAACAGAAATTGTCAATGCATTCAAAATTCATGAAGGGGAGCTTGCCTATGGTCACCCCATGTCGCTACTATCTTGTCTGAATTTTGGTTTCTAGAAGAAATTGTGCCTACTATGAGTAGACCTTGCTGATTCCGAGGCCTCTTCTTGACGGCCGCCACGAGCCTCCGTACTATGTCATATTTAGGCACGCATACCGGCCGAATGTGGCCAGACAAAATCCTCGTAGCGGCTCAGCTTGATGATCTGACGGTCATGATCTGTGACGCGTCGCGGCACGCTCCACTGATGGGTCCGCCGCTACTTCGTCTTCGAGATGTCTCCTAATGTCACTTGTGCTACTAGACCCACTGTCTACCCTGGTCTAGACGATATGAAACCAGGTGAGTGCCGTGCACAGTATATGATACAAGTCACGGCACGTACGGTAGGCTGTCATGGGGCTGTGAATAGCGGACCCTTGCATATGTGTTTGGCAAGTATACCCAGCACAATGATTCAGTATCACAACAGGATAATACGATGGCTTAGGATGCAGCCAACCCCGATGCCAGAACGAGATGTGTCCGGAGACCCTCCATGGGTGCTGCGAAAGGCACAACCCGCCATGCACGGTTACCTCGTGTAATACAGCGGAGCACGCAGAACACTTAATCAGAAGGTAGATAGAGGAATCTGGTATGCACACCGCGGAATCCGGATGCAATCGAAGTCCGCAGCCGTGCAGTGAGTTTTGGTTTAGTCCACCTCGGAAAGTAGGTATGAGGCACAGGCTGGTCACATTGGCAGGATCTTTCAGCTTACCGTGCGTACGCAGTACAAACGCCTGTTCGGTTCCGGTACTTGCAGGGAGGTTGCAAAATTGATACGCAATAAAGTCACAACTAGATAAGCTGTACACGCGTCAGGAACGACGCACAGTGGGAAAACAAAATATCATGTATGTAGCACACGGAAGCGTGGGATGAACGAGACATAGCGGAGAAGGTGGATGAATAGACAAGGACGGGAAGCGATAGCGATGAGTCGAGAACATGTTTGAGCGACGGAACTCGAAGGCAAGAGCGATGCGAAGTGATAGCAATGTGACAATGATAGGCGCATGAGGGTGAGACTTTAAGGCGGATTACGTGCATAGGAACACAAATTCAGGGAACACGTCCAGCGCACCCAATGGCACGATTCGAGCCCTTGTAACAAGATTAGTCCTGAGAAGACGAGGGCGGACCACTAATGTTGTGTGCGTGGAATTGCGGGGCACCGTACGCTCTTGAACCAAGGGGAAATAGGTAGCCGAACGCCTGGGGTCCAGACGGGGCGGTGCCCCAGGTAGGCGGTCCCTGTGTCGAAGGGGGTGGCATGTAGGGTATAGGCCAAGGGCGCGTGTGTTGACCTGGGTACGACGCAGCGCCATCGAGGAAAACATCCCGACTGGGGTGCGCCGCTGGATGGGTCCGCGGAACAGCTCTCGCCTGGAGAAGCGCAAGATCGATGCCCATCCCATCCGCGTAGACCCGCTGGCCATTAAACGAACTCGCGGATCCATTATGACCCTGCGCCGGTGCCAGCGCGTCATTCTTGCTGCTGCCCCGCGCGACTGCCTCGCGCGCCTTCGCCTCATCAGAGGCGGCAGCCTGAGCGCGCCTCGTCTTCTCCGCGAGCCCCGCCCGCTTCGTGCGCCGCCGCTCGCGCTTGTTGCCCTCACCCGCAGCGAAATCGACCGTCCAGTAGCAGCCCTTGCCCGGCTCGCTAGCTGGTTTCTCCAGCCGGCGGAAGAGCTTGTTCAGGGAGAGGTTGTGGCGGATCGAGTTCTGTGTGGATGGAGCGTCGCGTCGTCCTTCATTAACGGATGAAACGCGGAAAATTGAGGAACTCACCTTCCACCCTTTCTCGTTCCGGTTCATGCGGAACCAGTCGAACCTGCTCTCCAGCGCGTCGTAGATTCCTTGCAGCGTGAGCGCATTGCGCGGGCTCCCCAAGATGGCCGCCCTGATCAGCGTAGGGTATGGATAATCTGGCTTCTCGCTCGGAGATGGAGGGTCGCGGAGCATGGAGAGCATTACGCATTCTCCCAGATTGTCACTCGAGGGTGGGGCTAACGGCAATGGCTGGTCGATTGCCCGTGCAACGGGTTGCGGCGCATCATATGATGTCTCGAAATGCTCTTGAATTTGAGCACGAACGTGCGGAGGGGGCCGTGGAATTGAAGGCAGAGGAGAGTAGCCCTGTTGAGTCTTGTTTGCTAGATTGTTGAGAGCTCGCCATAGTAGCGGCTGCCCCGCCACGAATCCAACGGGGCTGCTCGAGTCACTCCTCTCAGTTTCCGAGAGCTAAGAGGCATGGCATCAGCCCGTTATCTTTCTGGTCAAGTCTTCAGTTTGCGTACCTGCGACGACGCCGTGTAGGGCGAGGTAGACGACACATGCATGCCGTAGCCCACGGACCCATCGTACTGCAGTGAACAACCAGTGTCGCCCAGCACACGCAGAGTGTCTCGCATGGACGGGGAGTATTTCATGGGCTCATGGTGACCCCAGTTTGTGGCGTTCGCGGTGTTGTATCGTTGTAGGCCATAAAAATCAGAGTTTTGTGCGAATTCGTTGGCGCGCGTGAAGTCCTGACCGGGGAAGGGCGGCTGAGGGTCCCACAGTTGCCGAGTATCGCTCAGACCGTCAAAATATACAAGATCATCCCCAGGGACATCAGGACAAAATCGAGGTGCAGGGTGGTCGGAAGGGGCCTGTAGATGGAGTGTAGGAGGCGCAGGGAGGCGCCTGGGAGCGTCCGTGTTGACTATACGCGGCATGTGGACCCACAACGTGGATTAGGCAGTTGGTTCCGTGAGAGATCATCGTCGCCCGTTTGCCGCCTGGATTACTTCTCGCTTGAGTAAAAATCTCAGGGGCGATCGAGGTGGAAAGATTAGCTGATGAGGACATCCTGCCGTGTGCGGAGCAGGCTCGAGATGAGCATGCCCTCATCTTCTCCCCGGCGCGCCTGCCGCCCTTCGTGAAGTCAAGAAGTTGCTCCGGGGATCTGGATGCGTAGGAGACCGCGACTGCGAAGAGCATAGCTGCGGCATTGACCTGGTGCTTCTAACGGTCGTTCAATATGACAGTTATCAGGGAAAAGGTCTCGCCAACACATGACTGAATATTACCGTGACCTGCAAGGACGCCATAGCTCGCTGTAGTCAGCCATTGTTCACCTGAGCTGACCATGGTTAGTAGCTCCTCCATCATTGACGGCAAATAGCCAAGATAGTCTTCAAGCGGGTCGCGTTCAGGCTAGCCATGAGCCCCACTGGCATACCTACGAAGGTATGGGTGAAGTCTTTCTGATCCTTCCATAGCATTCATACTAGCACATACCAGGAAGCAGCATATTTCATGTCAAAGTCCTAGCAACTGTCACTCCTCCGAAGCTGGATAACACTGCGGGCCCGCTGCCAGTGAGTGCATACTCCAGTAGATCGCATACTGCATCAAGTGCGTCTCCCTCGGCAGTTAGCCAGCGGAATACGCTACAAGCGAAGAAACACAAAGACAAGGAAGCAGACGATGCAATGCTCGACCGGACGGACACCAATGTTGTCGTTTGTGGGTACGCGCTTGTTCCGCTGATGTTGCACTCCAGGTTGTCACCAGTTTGCTACAGCTAGCAAGCAAAGTTGTGTTGGTTATCTCTTGCAAGAGGACCTAGCCTTGGGCACGGTCGCAAGTGCAGACAGTTCGTCCGATACTATGATGCGACGAATATGGTGGGATGACATCATCGCATCCTTATAAGGCAATACGAGAAGAGGAAAGAGAAGATATAGAGAATGGGAAAGAGACAGAGAGACGGGGAAGAAGACAGGGAGACAAGGAGGGAGACAGGGAGGAGAGTGTGCTAAACAGGTTGGAATTGAGGCAGTCGGCTCAGAGATCTCGCGTCACTTAAGTTACCGTAGAGCACGTAGTTCACGTCACTTGCAAAAGCATGCTTAGCTCTTTTTTATTTATTTAAATTCTACGAATTTAAACTCCATACTCTAAGTACATGCAGAGTGTCTACTGAATTCTTCTCTTTCCGCCTCCGAAGGAGGCGGTGTGATGACATAAAGCATTCCAAAGTCGTCCAAGAATTGCTCATTGTCCCTCTCCGCTGCGTCTAACAACCGCCCTTCAGGTAAGATGAACCCCCGATGAGGAAGATCCAACCACCCTTGGTCTAGATGCGCAGTAATAAGTTCCTCTTCCTCTACTTGAGAGGCGCGAGGGGCAAAGTCGAGAATGGGATCCTCGTGATCGACTGGGGCAATTTCTAGTTCCTCCGGTTGTGACGGAGGAACTACTTCCTCTCCCAATACTCCATGTTCGGGCTCCATGACCCCGCGGATGGGAATGTGGACAAAGGGCTCGTCCATTATCTCGTTTCACTCAAGCGTTTCACGCCTGCCTTCTTGAATTTCCTCAGCGTCCCTGTACTGCTGTTACGAATGTCAGGATGCGCGCTACTGCATCCTGGAACACGTGACATACACCTAACCCTACCACTCTCTCGGACCGGTTCCCTTCCCCTTGCCGCCATCGCGTCCCACATGACTGGAGCCCGGCCCGATCCCTCGGCCCGGCTCCGCACCTCTTTGTTCTCATGACTCCCAAGGCTAGGTCATTCCCCTTCATGACTCGAGCCTGTACTATACTTAGATAGGGACTGGTGTGGTACTCACACCGAGGACGCTTCCCATTGGCCATTCACTATATCCCTCATGCTTCCCATGACTCATTCCTGCGGACTCTGACTCATCCCCTTCCCATGACCCCTAGGGTTCTCCCTACCTTTCCCCTGTGTTTCTCCTATTGGCCCCACACTGAGCTCAACCTCGGTGACCCTGCCCTGAACCATAGAGACGCCCTAGGTCTCTCGTGTATATATACTGCACTTGGTAGATGGTCGAAGTCCCAACTTCGACCTGGTTTAATCTATACTCAACCTTCACTCGCATCCCCTGCAGTGCAGCCTCTGAGTTAGCCGACACCAGACTCAAGCTCGCTCGATCCTGGTGGTAGCATTGTGCTCCCAGGTATCCACCGTCACTCTCATCAAAGGACAGGGTTTCCTTCGTGTAACTCGCTAGGCCCAGGTAGGTAAGCCCTAGGGGTTAGGTTGACTGACTATTCGCGGAATAGGTCAGTGGTCTCCAGAGTCGACCTTAGTCGAGTTAGCGCGAGTCGTCGCGTAACATTAGGTCGAAGTTTCAACCCTCCCCACCTGCCCAGGTGTAGGGATACCCATCCCCGCCCCTGTGTTCCCTTTCCCCTTTTCCCCAGAAGAACTCGCTCTATCCAGAGGAGTTAAAGCCGACGAAGACCGGCTCCAGGCACCATTCCTATTCGCACCAAGGTCGACGCGGGAAGCGTAGGGCTCCCACCACTCAAGGACCTCTGGTGGAATACCGAAACCAAGCTCTTCCAGTTTGAAGAGAAGGGAGAGTTCCGCGACGTCGAACTCCAGAAAGAAGACAAGAAGGACCTAAGTTGGTCCTGGTTTCCAGAAGATTGGACAACCTCACAGAAGCAGAAAGACACCAGAACAACACTTGAACTGCACGCGCAGACAGCATTCGATCACGTACGATCACTCACCAGACAGGCTAGGAAGTCTACCCCGAGAACCACCCCCGTTGTCAGCCCGACAATCACCCGAGAAGTTTCATTGGAAGCCGCAGTTTCTCCGACATCCCCGCAATACGTCGGATCACCTCTTGCTTCGACCTCAGTCATCGCACCAGTACCCACTCCGCCGGAAGAGGAACCAACCAGAGCAATCAAACAGCATCTCGAGGGAACCCATAGCTCGACACCCCCTCAGCTACTCTTCCTATCCCATCTCTGCCCACCATGTCATTTACCAAGGAAGACCTTAAAGCCGTAGCAGCGGAAGCTCTTCGAAACATAGCGCTGGGCCTTGACCCAGAAACGGCGGCATATCTCGCGATGGATTTTGCCTAGGGCCTCCCGTTTCTGTGCAGGGAGGACCCCGAACAAATTCTCTTTCCCAGACGAAAGCCGCAGAAACCGAAACCCTCATCGATATCGGATCGATGAAGAACTTTGATGCTGATTCACCGAACCCCGAATTGCCTTCATCCTACTTTGAAGACCTAGAATCGCTAGGGCCGACACCCTGGCCAACACCCTTGCTCAACCCACCAGTACCTGAGCAGAAGGAGAAGATGCCGCGTAAACGCGAAGTATCGACGGATCTGTTCGATGATCCACCAACGAACCCATGGGATGACCTTGCCCTCAAATACGGAGGGTATTGGAAGACGATCCCTGCAACAGCAACAGAAGAAGTGACTGACCAAGAGCGTCCGTCACCAAGGACTCTTCACACTGCGACCCCTACTCCATCCCCGCGATCTTCGGAGGAACAAACGAACCTCCTGCCCACACACCCAGCGATAGGGCAATGGAAGACTAGTCCCCGCGCAGAGGAGGGAGCTAACCAAGAGCGACCGTCATCAAGGACTCATCGTATCACAACCCCACTCCCTGAACCCGTGGTGGATCAGGAAGATCCATCACCACCCCCGAAAATTTTTTTGGGCGAAGCGAACCCCTCGACTACCCAACTCCGTACCGAATCACCCCCACCGAGCTGGAGGGGCATGCTGGAACGTCTTCGACGTTCACCATCTCCCATTTACCAGAACCCGAGACCCCCCCGAGGAGCTAAGTCGTCGGGGGCGACGACCGTTAGGAGGGAGCTAAGGGCACGGGGGTCGACGCCACCCCGAGGACCATTCCGGCCAACGCCTTTGCCCAAGGCGTCGACATCAGAGAAGACAACCCGCGCAACAGTAAAGGAGGTGACAGATCAGGACGATCTGTCACTAAGGACTCCTTGTACTGTAACCCCAGAACAACCCCAAGAACCCGTGGTGGATCGGGAAGATCCACCACCACCAATCAACCCCAACCCCAACAAAGAGCGAGATCAGGAGATGCTCCGCCAGAGGACCATCTCTGATCTGAAGGAAGAACCGTCTTGGCCAACACCTTTGCCCAAGACGCTGGCACGGGAGAAGGAAGCTCCCTGTGCAACAGTTGAGGAAGTGCCAGATCAGGATGATCTGCCACCAAGGATTCCTCATACTGTAGTCCTACAACAATCCCCAGAACCTGCGGAGGATCTGGAGGATCCACCGCCACCACCGCTCTCACTCGACCCGAGTGATGATGAAGAAGAAGATCTGGAGAAGCTCCTCGAACGGACCTTCTCAGAAGAGGACGAGAAGCTCTCCTCGTTCATGGGGAGCGACCTCTTCACCGTCTACTCGCACATCGAGTCGCCACCCAAGGACGAGGAGACGTCTCGCCACCACGGTAACACCCCGTCGACTCCAGTCACCACGGCCACGGAACCCGCGCAGGTCAAGGACAAGGAGAAGACGTTGGAGGAAAGGATCCCTCCCAATCTCTTCGACCTACCGTCCGCCGAACCTCTTGGCATTACGGAAACCACGGCGGCCGAACAACGAGTTTCACGTTGGCCGGACAGGGCCGCGTTCATCTCCCGAGACAAGGAAAGCGGGACGCCTTATCAGCAAACGAAACCCCACACGGAACCCCCACCGCCCGGTACGGACCGATCGGTCCCTAGTGATGTCATGGTGGACCATGACTGTACGAAAGGGGCGAATTTTACGGTTGGTCTGAAGACCACGGACAAACTCGGGACGGCACGAGCCACTTTCGATTTGATCGAAGGACCATCGGAGACTGTTCGGAACCGAGATGAGGCCGTCGCCGACACGGAACAAGCACGGGAGGTCATGGGTCAACTCGTTTTCGAATCAAAGACCCATGATTCGCAAAAGATTCCCCCTGCACTCCACGATGACTCCCCATCCTCGCACACGGAAACAGAAGAACTCGAGAAAAACGACACGAGGTTATCTCCTGTAGAGATAAAGGGAACAAGGAACGATCGTCCCTCCCAACCAGATGCCCTCATCATCCCTCCTTTCGTTCCTTACTGCTCTCCGGGACTTCCTCACCCAGTACCTCGATGGCCAATGATCCCCTACATCATTCCCCGAACCATCGACACCATCCTGGGATACGCTCCCTCGAAGGCAGCACACCCATCACGATCCCACCTTCTCCTGGTGCCCTCACTGCAGATATTGTGTTCGTATCGAAGGACACGAGGCTCGGCGCGACCCATTCCGCAAACAGTTGGAAGGAAACCAACTATCCTTCGATCCCCGTCAGCCAGGAACAGACCGGTCCAGCAATCGTCTAGAACGACAAACCCCCGTGTACGAGCACATCGGGAACGTCGAGTACTTCCCACTCCAGTTACTCGCAACCTCCCCGACGCCCACCTTAGTCTCCCCGGACGAGTCCGTATCCTCTCCCCCGACCCCCGAAGGATCCGACAACGATTCCATCCCCACCGCAAGAAGCAGTGCACGAACCGGCACCGCCGAGAACCCACACGAGGAGGGAGCTAGGTCGTCGAGGTCGTCGACCATAGGAGGGAGCTAATGTTACGAATGTCAGGATGCGCGCTACTGCATCCTGGAACACGTGACATACACCTAACCCTACCACTCTCTCGGACCGGTTCCCTTCCCCTTGCCGCCATCGCGTCCCACATGACTGGAGCCCGGCCCGATCCCTCGGCCCGGCTCCGCACCTCTTTGTTCTCATGACTCCCAAGGCTAGGTCATTCCCCTTCATGACTCGAGCCTGTACTATACTTAGATAGGGACTGGTGTGGTACTCACACCGAGGACGCTTCCCATTGGCCATTCACTATATCCCTCATGCTTCCCATGACTCATTCCTGCGGACTCTGACTCATCCCCTTCCCATGACCCCTAGGGTTCTCCCTACCTTTCCCCTGTGTTTCTCCTATTGGCCCCACACTGAGCTCAACCTCGGTGACCCTGCCCTGAACCATAGAGACGCCCTAGGTCTCTCGTGTATATATACTGCACTTGGTAGATGGTCGAAGTCCCAACTTCGACCTGGTTTAATCTATACTCAACCTTCACTCGCATCCCCTGCAGTGCAGCCTCTGAGTTAGCCGACACCAGACTCAAGCTCGCTCGATCCTGGTGGTAGCATTGTGCTCCCAGGTATCCACCGTCACTCTCATCAAAGGACAGGGTTTCCTTCGTGTAACTCGCTAGGCCCAGGTAGGTAAGCCCTAGGGGTTAGGTTGACTGACTATTCGCGGAATAGGTCAGTGGTCTCCAGAGTCGACCTTAGTCGAGTTAGCGCGAGTCGTCGCGTAACAACTGCCACGTTCTGTACAGTTCTTCTGCGAACTTCTCTGCCTTCGACGGATCAAATGCCGCCGCGTATTTCCTATGGGCTTCCTTATGGGTCCTTTTACGTTCCTTTTCAGAAAGCCCATCCCATTCCTTCTGGAATTCCAGAACTTTACCAGCGCGCCACACAGTGTGCGCTTCTAGTCTAGCCCACGCCATCGTGTGCTCATTGCCCTGGGCGCGATCCTCCTTGCATTTGGAGAGGATCTCTGCCCATTCAAATGTGCCAACCATAGGGTTGAGTTGAAGGAATTTCAAGATATCGAGCGAGGACCACCCCCGTTGACGCCTAGAGTACCAAGACTTGCCTTGCGCAAGGTCCCGCTTTGAAAACGGACCCACAAAAGGCTTACGCTCATACTTCTTATGCCTCATGTAATATGGGCATTTGAAGAGTATATGATCCCGGGTTTCCCTGTACCCGTTTCGAAGGCGGCACAGACATTTATCCGATTCTCCCGGTTGGAGAAGCTTAAAGCGCTTCTTGTATTCCCCGATTGGGAAGTGTTCAGTGATAACCCGCGTGAATCAGGCTACCTCCTTATTGCGAATCTTAGTGGGGAACGCGAGTTCCTCATAAGTTTTATCCTCGCCGTCTGCATTTGTCTTGCTCAGATCGACTTTCCCTAAGGAGAGGAAGGGTGATTTACCCGTGGTGCGAGGCTTTAGCCCCTCGTCCCACCATAAACCATACCCTAAATAGGCACTATGACAAGTGCGAATGGATTTGTCAGGGACTCCCGGTACTCCCGCCACCGGTGTGCGCTTAACTTTGTACTTGAGGCCGGCAATATCCGACCAATCATCTATTACTTTCTGGCGGATCTCTTGTCCCCGGAAAGCAAATGATTTGTGATCAGGCAGAGGTTCGTCTGATTTATTTATGTCAGAAGCGAGTTTGTCCACATACTCGTTCCATTGAATCCCAACATGAGATGGGCTCCATAGGAAAGCAACCTTGCGGTTCATTTCCTTCAAGTGCTCGCTAATCCACACACCGTGGAGTTGGCCGGAGCCAACCCCACTAGGTTTCATAGCGCGCCGCAAATTACCAATATTATCGCTGGCAATTACTATAGTGTGATCCGATGGACGGATCACTTCCATGGCTGCCTTGACACCGAGATAGCATGCCTGCACCTCCGCGTCAAAACTCGTGCACTTCCCGGACATCCAAGAGTCCTCCAAGACCATTTCGTCATTGCGCGTAATGACATACACGCCCGACGCCCTCGTTTTTTGCAAGTTTGGCTTGCCTTTGACCTGGAGATAATCGTCATCTTTCCCCGGGATGACAGACCCATCCGACCATATCATCAGGGTGTTTCTGTCATGCATGTATGTGGACGCCGCAGGCGTCCATGTGTTGTGAATCCAGTCTTTGAAATCATAGCTGACTTTTCCATTTTCTCCGCCCTTTTTCCTTGGGATAGATTTGATGTCGTTGTCATGATTATCCCGCTTATCACGATGAAACAACACATGTTTGATGGCGTCATCTCCATCACGGTCGATCAACCTGTCACCAGGCCTACATACCAATGCTAAGACATGGAATCTCTCATCCGTTGTCTTGGCCATTTTCTCAAAGTGCACCATAGGGGACTTTGATTTGCTGCGCTTTCCTACTCGGAACGGCATTTCAGCGTTGAGATCAGATGTGGGGACATCCGAGAGCTCCCACTCATGACTCATTAACGCCTGGGTGGGATGACCCGGGTGAAGAGTTTTGATACGGAGAGCGTGCTTCTCCATGTATCTTGTGATATTCACTTTCACCGGAACCACTCCGGCAATCAATTCCATGGCTCCAACCGGGGTCGTTCGGAACGCCCCCGTGATCCATCTAACGGCTCGGGATTGCGCCCCCTGCATCTCTTTCGCAATCCAGCCAATTCCTTTCCACCCAGGTTTCCACCACAGGTGTGCGCCATAACACATGAGCGGGAGCACATGCGCTATGTATAATTGTCTCTTTTGCATGGGGGTGAACCCCCGAAGAGAGTTGCCTAGCATGGTAAGAGTGGACACCGTGCTGGCTGCTTTAGCCGTGTAGAAGCGGATGTGAGATTTGAATGACAATTTAGGATCCAGATAGAATCCTAGATATCTCATTGACACCTTTGGAACGATGCAATTGATCTTTCGGTCAATCTCGATCACTACATCTGGGCCTGTGGGCTTATCCGGCTTCCACGGTTTCCGCTTCTTCCAGAAGTGCATGACTTCCACTTTATCAGCTTCCACTCCCAACCCGACCCGTAATAAGTCGCCATTAAGGGAGTGGAACATAACCTGCAGGTACTCCACATTGAGTTCCACCTGTGTAATATTGCGCCGAATCGTTGATTTCAACGGCGCGGCTACCATGAATGCACCGTCGTCCACATAGAACTTCAGTGTGCCATTCCCAGGCATCTTTCGATCCACTGGGAAATGTTTATGTAAGATAGGAGCAATATACAGCCCCGATCCCATCGGAGAGAAGGCAGACCCCTGACCCACTCCCAACGGTGTGGGAGTGGCATCTGTGAGCTTACCATTAAACAAGTACCGGGTAAACCGGCCCTTTAGATAATCAGCAAAGAACTCAACCAAGTCCTCCGCGAATCCCTCCCGCCTCAGCATCTCAACAAGAATGCTGTGATTTAGAGACGGGTAGAATTGAGATACATCCAACAGCAACATCGAAGGAGTGAGATCTCGTGCCCAAGCTTCGTGCACAAAGTGCACAACTTCAATGCCAGCGTCAGTGGTACTGTGTTGCATTGTACCGCCGTACTGGCATGGATGCATGATGCCAAATTTCTGAGCATCAAATTGCATGCGCTTCGCAAGTATCTTTTCAAATAGCTTGCCAAACACGCTGAGTAGACATATCGGACGATATGCTTTGGCTTTAGTGTAGTCCGGCTTGTTGGGCTTGGGGATTACTACCGTTATAGACCGCTTGAATGCAGTAGGGAATTTATGCTTTTTAATGCACACATTAAAGAAAGCTTTAAAGAATTGGTAGACCCTAGGTCCCCAATGGATGTACGTGACGTTGTCATTTTCGTCCGTTTTCTTTTCTATGCAATGGAATATGGTCTTAGCCCATAACCAGTTGATGTGATCTTCACCGCCGACAGAAGTGTTACTGTGTCTGCAAGGTTTTCGGATATCTCTTCATTGGAGATGTCGTTGAATGTCCGAGTTTCCCATTTGGGAAGTTCGTCCATAATGCTCATGTCCACTTGTCGGGGAAACAACGGAGTGAATTGTTCTCGGAATTCCGTTTGAAGGTCTTCCTGACTGTCAATGACGGTGCCATCAGCGCGCTTGATTTGCACGCTGGAGTCAAGCCGTCTAGGCCGCGTCCACGCCACATAGTTAGATATGAGTTGCGGGTGCGCGTGAGCGATGATCTTGTCAAAGAAGACCCTTTTAGCGCGCTTAGAAGCAGCTGCTACCCATTGGCATGCGGATTTCACGCCATTTTGCATGGTATTATGTAATTCATTGTACCGTTCATACTGGCGCTTTGACGTCCAAGGTGCGGAAAGCTAAGCCCCTTAGCTTTCGCAATATTTTAGTCCTTTTACGGGCTAGACGTAGACTTTTGGAGGCCTGCGCGCACTCATCATTCCACCACAACTTGGAATGGCCAGTGCGATTGGGTTTGGAAGCATGCTTCTTCCATAGCTCTTGAATACCGGAGAATAATGCTTCCCCGGTGTTCTCAATATCTTGCGCACTCTCCCACTCAAGTGGGAGGCCCGCAATTAATTTAGCCACATCTTCGTTGAATTTCCAAGATTCCTTAGAGACCCGTCCAAGTGTAGGTTCAATGTTGGGCGCTCCGCCCGCAACCACTTTCCAGACCAAGGGCGAATGATCGCTCTTGTGCCTGGCTCCGTGCTGGACCCTAAAGTCCTGTATTTCATAGTCGCCTCTCTTCCACACCAAATCCAGTGTGTATCGAGGCAACGCTGCATTGTTCGACTGCCATGTAGGCGGTCCATCCTCACTGTTAACCAGGAGGAGTTGGAGCTCGCGGCGAGGTCCATTAATTCTCCGCTCTTCTGAGCATGAGGCGGGTTCATGTTGTGTTCCTGCGTGCGCTTATCCCACGAGGCATGGCGCAAATTGAAATCTCCGCACATCATAGAAATGGGAGGAAGGTGCGCCGAGACATTTAGCAGGTGTGAGACTGCCGCATGCTCATTACTGTCATTGTACACGTTGAGAACCGTAAACGGCCCGTCCGGTGTATTGATGCTGACTAATAATGTGTCATTGTGTGACACATTACCTGTGATGACATGGGGCAACGCGCCCCTCCATTTCCGGTTGACATAAGTTGCCACCCGTGAATCTTTGCTGGCTCCATAGCACGCGAAATTTCGGTGCGCGCATGTTTGTTCATACACATCGCCCTTTTTATTTTTGCTGGAGACGACCATTTTGATCTTTCCCCAGAATATTTCCTGAACACATATAATGTCTGCATCCCGATACTTTTCGAGAAGCTGGGTAGTGTTCTCGTGGGACTTCTGTACGTTTGCTGATATGCACTGAATAGTATACTGTGGAGCCGCTTCGGCTTCCACTTCCACATCCTGATGTACATGGTCCGGTGCACCCTCGTGCCCGTATAAAATATGATCTAAATTTGGAACGGGGCCGGCTTCCACATCGCCTCGCGCCTCCGCTCCCAACTCCTGATCCAATCCTGCCAATAGCCTTTCCGCGGCGGCTCTCAGCTCTGCATTCCGGTCAAGTGGCTCCGGTAGAGAAGGGGACGCGCTGCGCGCTGAAGTCCCCCGTTCAGCCCCGTTGTAGGTTGTCATTGATAAGGCAACTACTCACGAGTTTAAGCGTCCATGACCATTCCGGTCACTTCCGCGAGTCCTTGAGACACCTCCTCGATGAAGGCGGTCTCCGCTGTCTGCCTCGCCTCGTCAGAAGCCTTCTTGGCTTCCTTGAGCGTCTTCTTGATGGAGTCAAGCTCCTTCTTCTCGCGCGCGAGCTGATCCTTCACCGACTCCGCTCGCGCAGAGTGGTTTTCGATCCACTTCTTCTCTGACGAATGTTGCCAGAACTTACAATTGATGCGATCCGAGGGGACGTGACCCTTCGTCTTGCAGTTGGGGCAGTAAGCGTGCTCCGGCGGACATCTGTCCGGAGCGTTGCCACTGTGGAGGCGAATCCCTGCGCAACAGAGAGCAGAGCTCTCGTGCGCGAGGTCTTGATGTTTGGAGCCGCAGCGGCCGCAGAACAGGCCCATTTGCGAGCACTGGCCGGCGGAGTGGCCCCACCGCCAGCACCTCGTGCAAGAGGGCATCGAGTTCCGGGCCAAGAGGCGCCGGATGCGGTAAGCACGACCGAATAATTTGATCGCGAACTTATCTGTGCAGAACCGCTCCGAGATGGAGCCGCGTACCGTGTCCTTGACGTAGCAGGCCCAGACGCCTGAGCCGCCTGGGTTGCCCTCGAACTTCGCGACCGGCGCAGAAGTGAACTCTAACACGAAGTCGGCGAACTCCTTCGTTCGCTTGTCCGTCTTAGCGCTTGCTTGGAGTTCCGCCCACACCTCGTGCTGCGAATACTCCCCGACCGTGGTGCGGCCGCCCAGAGTTGCAATCTGGCGCATCTTGGGGAATCCCTCGATTCCAACCCGCATGAGTGGGGATGCAAAGTCGACCGAAGCCACCGTACCCGGCAGCCTCAGCGCTAGCATGCTGATGACGGAGTTGCGTACCCCGATGACTTCCTCCGAAGAGGGGCGCGCTAAGAACTCCAGGATGGCGTCCTTACCCGAATGTTTGATGACGGCCTTGAGGGGCACGTTCACGGTGGCGGCGGTGAGGCCTGACTTGGCTGCGGCGATAAGGTCGTCGCTGGAGACGCTAGGAACGCCCCCAGTAAAGGCTACGGAGCTCCTCACCACTAGAGTGCGGACCATTTGCTGCCGATTGCCCGCATATTGCACGTGCTCGACAGGCTTGCCCTTCTTCTCCTTCTTCTCGGGCTTCGCCTTAACTTCCGGGCCGGCAGTGATCGCCTTCTGACCCGCTGGGGTAGCGCTGGTGCCCACAGGCTGCGCAGCGGCAGGGAGATGAGCGCCCGCAGGGCGCGAGTTGAGGCCGAGACCTCGCGCGATGGCCGACGCCTCGCGGAGTTGGATGGTGGCAGCGGCGCGGAGACGGGCCCAGTCAGAGACTGACTCCATCTTCCACTCCTCCGCAACTTCTCCGTCCTCAGGGGTAGACGCAGCTGCTTGCGCAGCGCCGTTGTCACCACGTGCCTTCTTAGGGGGCGGGGACCTTCCTTGGACGCGCCGCCAGGGGCAGGCGTCGGAGCGGGCGCTGGGCGCTTCCGCGGATCCTGGGTGGGAGCAGAGGGCTCCGCAGGCTTGGGACCGGCGCCCTTGGGCGCAGAGACGCCGGCGTAGCTCGTGCTAGCCGTCGTTGCAGCCTTGAGGCTGCCGAGTTCCTGGCGAAGCTCCTTCATCATCGCCTTGACGTCGACCATGTTCTGGTTCGACCGCTCGAGCAGCGTCGTGAGCGCCGCAACCTGAGCCTTGAGTGCGCGATTCTCCTCGCCCGCACGCTCCACCT
The DNA here is from genome assembly GCA_022606075.1 of Fomitopsis betulina. Taxonomy (NCBI): domain Eukaryota; kingdom Fungi; phylum Basidiomycota; class Agaricomycetes; order Polyporales; family Fomitopsidaceae; genus Fomitopsis; species Fomitopsis betulina. The sequence goes on from JABYQK010000031.1 coordinate 184,430, forward strand.
GCATGTGGATAACCTTCCTCATGGACTCCATGGTGCTACCCAAGGCTTCCATGTGTTGCTGGACGGCCCCCGGCTTGCCGAAGGTGTCCCTGCCGATCTCGCACATAATGTCGCGAGCGTTGTCGAATCCCCTCACAATCAGATCGCGATCCTCCAGAGCCTGGATGGCCTGGTTGAGAGCGGGGCCGACGACATTATTGTCGAAGCACCGGTTCATCTCAGCGATGTGCTCCTTGGGAGCCACGCTTGAATACTTGCGGGCAAGCGCTGCAATGCGCTGTCCGATCTGGACGGAGTGATAAACCTCCAGAGGGTAAGCAAGCCGAACGCTCTCCTTGACATCGTCGAGCATGGCCTTCTTGAGCTCCGAGGAACCGGAAGCTAGGATCTCACAGGCGTCACGGAGCGTACAAGCAATGGCCGAAATCGCCGTATACGGTGTGTTACCTGGAATGTCTTGGTAAAGAGCGTAGTTCGCAGTCTCGATGACCTCGATGTCGCCCTTCAAAGAGACCGCTGGAGTGGCCTCTCGAGAGGATCCCGCATAGGAGACCCCGCTCGGCGTCGTTACCTCAGAAACTCCTCCTGAGATCGCTCCCGACGGCTTGCTACCGGACTTGCCCTTCTTGCGAGGAGCAGCCCGCAGCGTGCGGTCGTCTTCTTCGTCAGTAGAGTCGTCGTCACTACTCTCGTCGCTCTCATCCTCTGCGTCTTTGATTACCGTGTCCACGGGGGACGCGGCTCTCTCCGGCTGTTGAGGCGTGGGAGGGAGGTTGTCCCAATGCGCTCCTTCGGGGAGCGACGGGACGGGGGCTTCCGATGGAGCCGATGGTATTCCATAATCGAAGACAAAGTCCTCCTCCGCCTGAGGGAAGGTAGAGGGGACTGTCTCCGACGCCGACTGGGTCGTCGCCGGAGTGTCTGCGACCATGACAACCACGGTCTCACCAGTAGGTGGAGGGGGGTTGTAGCCCTCCCCGAGGGGAGAGCCAGGACTGCCCCTGGTGCGTTCACGCCACGAGGACGTGCGAGTTATGCCAGACGCGCTGGCTTTGCGTTCGCTGCCACTAGGGCGAGCGTTGTAGTCCGCGGTTCGCGATGTGCCTGCCGCTGCAGCACTCGTCGAACCGGGTCGAGCGGTCGAGGGTGTCTTGTCGGCAGGAGGGCCCTCGTTGTGGGCGGGGGGACGGGGGGAAGTGGTCGGTGGGGTTGGGCGTCTCTCGGACATGATGGTGGTACGAGGTCAAGGTGCGGCGAAGCATGCTTAGCTCGCTGGCGGTCAATACACACAGGCTGAGGAGTATATATATATATGATGCACTCGCCGGTATGTCGTCGACCCCCATTCCCCTGCCTTGACCCACCTGTTCCCCGTCCTCGTCGCCCATATCATGCCAGTGCGATGCACAATGCCCACCTGCCTGGGATTTCCTCCTCACACCTCGAATAACTGTCTGAAGTTGTCAGAGGAAAGCCTGGTCCTGATCCGGACACACATCGCGCGAACAGAGGCTTCAGGCCTCATCCCGTCCGGACAAAAGTGGGCGAAGGGCTGATGGCATGTTCGGACGTTGAGGAATAGGCGGTGTGCGTCCGGCCACTGAGCTTGGCCGCGGAGTGCTTCACTGCGGGTGGAGGCTGTCATCCGGACTGGGGTGACCCCAGTCCGGACGCATCCCGCAGTGGTCCGAGCCATCCGCATACGGCGCTGGCGCGTCGACCTCAGCATCAGCCCTCCCCACCAATCGTCAGGTGTCGACCGCATATATATTACTCTGTACGTCCGAAATCTAACAACTTCAATCGTCCGCGCTCATATAAGTTTCCTCTTGACTCTTTGACAGACGTCGGATCCGGCGGCCCGGTAACCGCCCCGGTGAGGTCAGCCACCCGTCGAACTTCATCGCCCGTGGACGTTGCGTATCGGCCGCAGCTCTCGCCATGGGGAGGTGTGAGACAGACGGGTGGGACGACTTAGGGCCACAACAGCGACCAAGAGGACATGCCACCGGATCTGAGATGTCTGTCGTCACCAAAAAGAGGCGCGCGCAGCAGATGTGTCCGCGTTCTTTGCGAACAGGGGATGCGCAGTGCGCAGCTCTCTCCCGCTCAGCAGGCCTGACAGCCTCCAGGTACTGGACAGCACCCGGTCTGCCAGCACGCCCCCCAGCTGCGCAGCCGCTATAAGCCCTCTTTTTCTGTTCACCTCCCTCTCGTTCTAGTTTTGACTTCGTCTATGCGTTGTTGACGTTGGAGATAGAGTGCTGACACCATCGCGCGTATCAGACCGGACCCCATCGTCATTCGGTCTCACCGCACCCGGACTTCTAGGCTGACAGCCGCCGCCTCGCATACACTGGTCGTGCGCAAGTCCGCAGTCACTTTGTTCGCTCTCCTACACTCCTCCACCGCATCTGCCGGCCCAGCGCCGCACGATTCTCTCCTTTCAACCTAATATCCCTCGCCACCATGGCCTTGGGTATTCTTCGTGTACTGAAGGCCAACCGCACAGCTCGCGCTGCGCTCCTCGTCTCTCTCGGAATCGCCTTGCTTTACGCTGCGCTCGCACTGTCTACATCCTCCGCGCGCGCCCCGCATCTCCTGGAGTCCGTATCTGCCTTCCTTCACAGCCCCATTAACGGCGCCAGCCCCAACGCAACGACCTCCGCGCCACCTCCCAAGCCGACTATCTACGACCCGAAGCTAATCCTCGGAGAGACACATAACACGGAGTACGCGGGTCCGCCGGTGGGGTTCAACGGCACGCGCCGCGCCAACGCCACCCTCCTGATGCTCGCGCGGAACAACGAGCTCGAGAAGGCAAAGCAGAGCGTGCGCGAGCTCGAGGAGAAGTTCAACCGCCAGTTCGGGTACCCGTGGCTTTTCCTCAACAACGTGCCGTTCGACAAACAGTTCAAAGAGTGAGTGCGCTGGTGGCAATGCAGGCGGGTCGCTAACGGAGGCTGGTGTTACAGGGAGATGAGCGCGCTTGTGTCAGGCCCGGTCACGTTTGCGCTTATCCCGCCACACCACTGGTACCAGCCCGACTGGATCGACGAGGACAAGGCAAGCCGGAGCAGAGATGACCTAGTTGACCAGAATATCATTTACGGCGGTGCGTGGCCCTGGGTCGTTCGCTATCGTTGCGAGGCTGACGTGTTTCAGGGAGCGTGTCGTACCGCAACATGTGCCGCTTCAACTCTGGCTTCTTCTACCGCCATCCACTCCTGCAGCAGTACCAATATTACTGGCGTGTAGAGCCCGACGTCCACTTCCACTGTGTAGTCGATGAAGACCCGTTCTTATACATGGAGGAGCATGGCAAGGTCTATGGTGCGTCCCTTCGTCCTTCATCACTGCTGCTGCATAAAGTAACACGCGCAGGCTTTACAATCACCCTGCTCGAGTTCGAGAAGACAATCCCTACCCTCTGGCCTACAGTGAAGGAGTTCATCGAGGAGAACCCGCAGTACGTCGCGCCGGACAACGCCATGGGCTACCTCAGCGAGGACGGCGGCAACACGTACAACTTGTGCCACTGTGAGTACCAAAGCTATTCTTAGCGCGAGTGCGAGCTCGATCATAGGTCGCGGGGAGTTGGCCGATCGTCTGCGAGTGGCAGGCTTGGCGCCCTACCTGTCGGCCAAGCTTCCAAGCTTGGTCGCGTCAGCTTGGCTTTCCGGCACCGATACTTTCTCTTGGTAGTTAACTGACACATGTTTTCCCTACAGTCTGGTCGAACTTTGAGATCGCGAATATGGACTTCTGGCGCGGAGAGGCGTACACGGAGTTTTTCAAGCGGCTCGACGAAAAGGGCGGGTTCTACTACGAGGTGTGTCCCTTCTCTCCCCCGACTGACACACTCTGACCGCTCATGCAGCGTTGGGGTGATGCGCCGGTGCACTCGATCGCCGCGGCGCTGTTCTTGAAGAAGGACCAGATCCACTTCTTCGACGAGATCGGATACGAGCACAACCCGTTCACGCACTGCCCGCATACGCCAGGGACGATCAAGAAGAAGAGCTGCACGTGCCGCGGCTGGCGCAGCTTCGACTACCAAGCGTACTCGTGCATGCGCAAGTGGGAGCGCATCTTCAAGTAGTCGGCTGCCTCTGAGGTGTGATCCACGCTTCTGTGCGGTGGTGGGTAGATGGAGAGTAGGCGGTGACTCGAATAGGTGGTTGAGCCACGCTCACGTCCGGCCCTCCTGGTCTGTGTCCGGGAGCGTTGGCCGGGATCTTGCCCACGTAAGCCGCATAGTGCAAGCCCGTCGGTGCGAAATGCGAAATGCGTCGCGCCCGCGTGATGACGAGCTGACTATGCGTGCGACGTAGGGACACTGGCTCGGCGGACTCCGTATTCCACACTGCAGTTGCCCATCCATTACTAGCATACTACATATATCTTGTATATAGTCTCTTTTCTTTGTTCACATTTAGTAACAGCTAGCATGCATGTTTGTATTGACACTTTCTGTTTGGGCTGAGGTCATTGAAGGACATGCCATCTGCGCAGTCGTTCTCAGACGTCATGCGCGTCCTCGTCGAAGGTGCCGAAGAAGACGAACTTCTCCCAGGTGCACTCGACGACGAGCCTTTGGACCTTGAAGCCACGGTGCCAGCCTCCGGCGCGCGTACCGCTGCCGGTGCCAGCGGTAGCTCCCAGTCATCGCCGACAGGCTCTGCTTCTCGACCCGGATCGACCTCAGCGCAGCCACAGGCCGCTCGACTTCGCGTCCGTATCCGGATCCCCCAACATCTCATCGAAAAGGAGGCCCTGAAACTTCGTAACCTCTTCCCTCGCATTGATGAACTCCCCTCGTCGTCCCGCTCTATCTTCAACGAGTTCTGGTCGGTTGGGCAGAACTTCCTGTCGCAGGAAGCATCAGCAAAGCGTCATTCACATCTAACTTGCCTAATTCAGACAATGAGACACTGGATGTCTATCCGTAAGCCTTTAGACGCGATTCGAGGGTTCTAAATGCGAAAATGGTTGTTAATGATGGGCACATTGACCGCCGTAAAGTTGCTGAGTTCGAATGAATCTTCACTCCGAGAACACAAAAGGCATAGTGTGATGTTGGCCGAATGGCATATAGTCAATCGAGATTGGAATAAGTATTACTCGGGATCAATGCACAAAACAGAGTACCAAAAGGCCTTAGAGCTAAGCTAAAGCCATGAATCTAGGTCGGGGGGTGCACCCCCCGAGCTAGATTCGTGCTTGTGCGCAGCACCTCTATCCTAATATGGCTTCCCGTCTTCCTCATTTGGCCTAGCTACCACAGGCAATGTATAGCGAGACCAATGCCTAAACTATGGGATGTCAGCCTATTGTTGAAAAGGAGTGATAGGGAGTGGCTGTAAAGGCTAGTGAATGAACCTATGAGGGAAGCTGCTAGAGGGAGTCCTGTCAGGCACACAGGAAAGCAGAGGAAGGAATGATTATATTAGAGGGCATCTGAGCCCAGTATATATACATGAGAGGAAGGCATTATCTGATTTTACAGTAAGCATATCAGATGAGGCCTGAGTCATGTCGAGTCATAATCATAAACTATGTGAGTCATCATGAATCAGATTATGAGTAATCATAAGATCGTAATCTGGATCACCAAGTGTATACCAAATGGAGTCCGAATGGATACACCAAATGGATACCGAGAGGAATCCAAATGGAGTCCAAATGGATACACCAAATGGATACCAAGAGGAATCCGAATGGAGTCCGAATGGATACACCGAATGGATACCAAGTGGAATGCCGAATGGAACTCGGTATAATCAACTATCTAAAAGAATGTAATCTATGTATAGTAGCGTAGCAGAACACAATGTAAGTCCATATCAGGCAAGCCTGATAATGTAACATATGAAATAGTAGAAGTTCAACACTCCCACTTGTTCAAGACACTATGACCATGCCAGTTGACATTCGAAGTTTCTCTATTCCAGAGAGGGGAACATTCTTGGTCAACGCATCTGCAAGCTGGTCTTCGCTTGCAACAAAGAAGATATCGGTTTCACCCTTCTCGTAGAATTCTCGGATGAAGTGATACCAAATTTCAATGTGTTTTGTGTGGCAGTCCACGGCAGGATTAACCACAAGGGAAATGCTTCCTTGATTGTCCAGACACAAGGGAGTAGGAGCAGTCATGTTGTCACCGAGCTCTTGTCCGAAGTTCCGAAGCCATGCCATTTGACGACATGCATCTGAGGCAGCCTTGTACTCTGCTTCTGTTGAAGAGAGGGAAACTGTGGGTTGGCATCTGGAAACCCAAGAAACGACACAATTGGCCATGAGGAACACAAAGCCGCTTGTGGAGTGCCTATCGTCGTGGTCTTCTGCCCAGTCCGAGTCTGAATAGGCAATTAACCTGGAATTGGAATCACCATCGTAACAAAGCACATAGTCTTTTGTTCCTCTAAGGTAGCACAAGACATATTGTGTGAGGCGCATGTGATGCTTCAACGGGTTCGAGGCAAACTTGGCGAGTCTCATTATGGAAAAAGCAAGATCAGGCCGTGTACCGAGCATAGCATACATGATGCTACCACTGACGCTCTGGTACTCAGTACGGAACACATCCGTTGCAGTTTCCGTGTTCTCCTCCAAAACTGAACCAGCAGGTAGAGGTGTCTTTGCAGGTTTGCAATTAGACATTTGAAACCTCTCCAAAACGGTCTGAACGTATTCACATTGATCAACTAGAATCTGTTGCTTTTGACGATTACGACAAATCCTAAGTCCTAAGAAACACTCTACTGGTCCAAGGTCGGTCATCTGGTACTCCTTCTTGAGATGATTCTTTATTTGTTCAATGAATGATTTAGAATCCCCAAGAAGTAATAAGTCGTCGACATAGAGTACTACATAGCAGACTTGACCGTTGGCTTTGCTGGAGTACACATACACTCCAGCATCCGAATATGTCTGTGTGAACCCTTGGTTCAGAAGAGTTCTGTGGATCTTAGCGTTCCATTGACGAGACACTTGCTTGAGACCATAGATGGCCTTCTTGAGGAGGCAGACCCAATCCTCCTTGCCTGGAACTACCCAGCCTTCAGGCTGTTCCATGTAGATTTCCTCTTCGAGTTCACTGTTGAGGAATGCTGTCTTGACATCCATAGAGTCCATCTCCCAGTCTTCGAGTGCAGCATGTGCAAACATATATTGAAGTGATTCAAAACGAGCGACTGGTGAGAATATCTCATGGTAATCTTCACCCCAGACTTGAGTGAAGCCTTTTGCTACTAACCGAGCCTTGTACCGTCCATCATGCTTTCACGTGTACACCCATCTATTCTTGACTATCTTCCTGTTCTTGGGACGGGGAACCAAGATCCAGGTGCCGTTCTGCTCATGAGACTTCATCTCAGAGCCTTCAGCGGCGTGCCAGTGGTCCCACTCAGGAGATTTCCTTGCGTCTGAACGCGAGGTAGGAACTGACTCAGAGTAGCTAGCTTCCTTGAGAGCCTGCAGTATCATAAACACTTCCACGCGCTGATCTCCATGAGTATCAGTACGACGGTCAATCCGAGCTGGAGGCTCATCACCATAAACATTGTCCCTATTCCTGTTTGGGTTCCTCCCAGCATTCTCACGACGAGGGCGAGCATATGTGGTCTGAGGAGGTTGTACAGGTTGTGGACATTGTGCAGATTCAGGGAGCTGTCTCTCTGGTTCTCCCACTGGTTCCGGTTCGTCAATGTCCTCATGAACATCTTCGCTCTCTACCGGTAGAGGAAACAGTATTTCGATCTGTTCCTTGTCATCATCCTCAGAATCAGAGTCTACAGGATTGAAAATTGGTGGCCCCAGAGTCTTTGGATTGGCCAAATCTTTACATGCCGGAAAGGAATCTTCATTGAAGGTCACATCACGAGACACAACGATCCGTCAACTGGAGGTATCCCAGAACTTGTAGCCCTTGGATCCTTGCTCATATCCAACAAAGATCATCTCAACAGCCTTTTTGTTGAGTTTCCCTTGTCTTCGTTCCTTTGGCACATGCACGAATGCCTTGCAACCAAATACTCTGAAATATGAAATATCTGGGATCGTGCCATCCCAGAGAGTTATCGGGCATTGCCATTTAAGGTGTCACATAGACTGGCGATTGTAAATATGAACAGCGGTATCAACCGCAAGTTGCCAAACACCGTGACTAAGACCAGTGTGGTGAAGCATAGCCGTAGCCTTTTCCATGATCATGTGATTCCAGTGTTCAGCTCACCCATTTTGCTGAGGCAAGTGTGCTACCGTCTTTTGGTGAACTATTCCATAGAATTTAAGACGGGCCGTGAAAGTGTCAGAAGTATATTCCCGCCCTCGATCCGAGCGTACATTGATGAGTTTATAACCAGTAACATTCTCAGCCCATGCCTTAAAATCCTCGAACACTTGGAGTGACTCAGACTTATGACAAAGGTAATAGGCCCGTCCTAGACTAGTGTAGTCGTCCAGGAATGAAATGAAGTACTTGAAACCACCATTGATTGCTTGGGTACGCATAGGACCATCTTCGTCAGTATGAACCAACTCGAGAGGTTTTGTAGCACGTTTGTAAGATGTGGGGAACGGAGCACAATGAGATTTGCCCCATTGACATCCTTCACAAGGAGATTGATCTTCAACTCCTACTGGATCTACACCTTTGGTATGATCAGGTAAATGGCGAATAACTTCCTTGGACGGATGCCCCATCCGGCAATGCCAGGTACGAAAAGGGGTGGACAGCAGTGCTGCCGATTTCCTGTCCAGGACGTCCATAAACGAAAAATACAAGTTGTTTAGGAAGTTGTACGGTGCTTCCATAACAACATTGCCAGAAACTTTGCCATGCGTAAATGGTTGGTCATAAATGACCATCTGACCTGAACCTTGAATGAGCATATGTCCTGATTTCTCCACAATTCCAGTAGAAAACAAACAGCCAGAAGCTTGAGGAATATATGCGACATTAGATATAGCAATCATCATGCACTCTGTTCCAACTGTTGTTAAACCTTTGATGGTGCCAGATCCTAGTGCTTCTATCTTAGCATCTCCTGCTGTACCAAAAACGATGGGAACCATGTACAGTTTGTAATCCCAGAGGTATTCAAGTGAATTGACGACCGTCTGACTTGCACCTGAGTCCATGAGCCACACAATGCGCTTGAATTGATGCGAATGAGACTTATTCACACCAGGGCAATAGAACGACGAGCTCAATTGTGCAGACCCAGCATCAGCAGATGCACCATTATGTACAACAAGAGATGAAGCCACTAAAGAACCAGCAGTACGAGGGGGACAGACTCTACATGAAGGGTCCGTACAAGTTATGTACTTAACCTCCTCGACTTCTACCACCGAAGCACCTTGTCCGTTAGACAAGGACGAACTGGACTGAGTGACCTTTGTCCCATCTGTGGTAGTGTGAACAACTACCGTGTTCGCCTTTTTACCATTGCCATTGCCACCCTTGCCTTTCCCCTTGCCCTTAATGCCACCCTTCTGGGGGCGCAGGTGCGGGTACTTGATCCAGCATTGGTCCGAACCATGTTTCTTGCCGCAGTGAGAGCAAGGACCGTTACCGTTGTGTACTTTGACCTGGGACGTCTTTGACGCAGACTGTCCCATACCAGACCGGCGGAGAGATTCCTCGGAGAGAATCTTGCTGACGAGAGTCTCGACCTTCAGCTCCTTGAGAACGGTAGTTGCCATGATGGCTGACACCATTGTCGAGTAGCTCTCCAGGATTTTTGACATCAGAAGGAGAGCCTGGGTTGGCTCATCCAACATAATGCCGCTGTTGACGATGTCCTTAAGTACAGTTTGGATCTTAGAAATTTGATCCTGCATCAGTTTGTTATCGTCCATTTCTCTTGACTTGATGAGAGCCGAGAACTGTGACCAAACAAATGCTGCATCCGGGGTACCAAAATGTGTCTTGAGCGACGACCACATGTCCTTAGCTGATTTCATGACCTCAACACCTTCTACACTCTCATAGAGGAGGTGGTGGAAACTTCTGTCCGTGTGCATAAGAATGACACCCTTGGCTCGGGTGTTCGCCTTCTTGTAATCCACATCTTTGAGATCACCGGCCTTGAGAGCCTCATCAGCCTCAATGAACGTGAGGTAGCCGCGCATCTGGCTCGACCACACCTTGTAGTCCGAAGACTTTTTGAGGACAGAGATACTGTCAGCCTTCATGTCCGACATTGTGGATGTGAGAATATGAAATTCGAAGAAGTCGGAGACTTCTTCAGAAACGGAGGGTGGTGGTAAACTTTCAAGAATGTAAGCGAGGTCAGGAGATAACCTTGATTCCTCTACTTCTTCTTGAGACGGTGCTAGTAGTTCCTCTATGTCGTCTTCTTTGAATAGATTTGATAGATCAGATGGTAAAGTAGTAGGAACAAACAATGGAGATAGATGAACAGGAGAAACGTCAGGATTTGGAGAAAATGCTCTAGAGCCAGGGATAGATGGAGACACGTACTCTGGGATTGAAGCAAGATGTTGAGGTTCAGGTTCAGAACCCTCAAAGAAACTTGAAGAAGCGAATACAGAATAAGTGTTGGTCTCTTGCCAGTTGTTGACTGGTATACCCCAGTCAGTACCTTTGATGTAAGGACCGGACCACCTATTCTTACAGACTGTTTCTTCGCACGACCAGAACTCGAATTCAGTTTCTTCAGGTCGTTGATGATAGTCTCTCCTTTCTGTGAAGTCGAATAGGTGCTGTTGACCTGTGCAGTTGAATGGAGTTTCTTCTGCTGATGATTCTGCTACTTCTGCTTCCAAGTTATCGTCTAGCAAATGCTCAGATGAAGCCACAATGTGATGCTTGACTAGATGTGTGACGACCTAAGGTCTAGTCACAGCCTAATAATCTACTTCAAACCCGGGACGTTCGACTTACTGATTCTTATCTGAAACTGAAAGGGAGTCAGGGACTCAACCTTAGGGCTAGAGACAAGTATACATTAGTGTAGAAGAAACTGGTACAGGGGGCACCCTGCTCACCTAGAGACAAGAGGTCGAAACTGAGTCTCTAGGGGAGCAGGGGGTGGTCTTTATATACAGCCCGTGTTTAGGGCAAGCTATCTACAATGGTCTGTGCGCAGAGCGTCGTGATTGGATCGGAAGGGTGTGGAATATTGTGGAACTGTCTTGGCATGATGGACAAGGTCGCGAGGCTTTGGCCGATGACCGAGGCTGTGCCCGAAGGCCGAGGGTAGACCGAAGGCCGAGGGTACGCCGAGCGCTGGGCGCTTTCGTCAACTCGTGACAGTACCCCCCTCCCAGGGGCGCATGACCTCATGCGTGGCGCCCAGCCCAAGTTCCCAACCCGACCGATGGTGAACTGATGTCAGGGGTTCTGGGACTGGCTTGAACTGCAGGGCTCCAAAAACCGTTGCCGACACACGGCGTGGGGCGGATGGGTGCTGGTGATGGAATGCCTCTACTAGGCGACGAGCATTGGCCACGTTGCGTGCCGGTTCCCAGGATGTGTGCGAGTCGTCATAGCCTTTCCACTTGACCAAGTATTGGAGTTGCCGTCTGAAAATGCGTGAGTCCTTGATGTGTTCAACCTCGTATTCCTCCTCTCCTTCGACTTCGATTGGTGGAGGTTCTGTGGGCATTCGCCCTGGGATAGGGCTGTTCTTGTACGGGCTGATCAGTGACACGTGAAACACTGGGTGGACAGGTACGGATGGGGGTAGTTTCAGCTCGTAATCCAGGTCACCAGTGCGGCGAATGACCTTGTAGGGTCCAAGTCGCTTAGGGCTAAGCTTTCGACTTGGTTGCCGAATTTTGAGGTTTCGAGCATCCAGCCACACTTTGTCGCCTGGTTGGAATATTGGTGCCTCCTGTACCCGCCGGTCATAGTACCGTTTCATCCGTTCAGCCGCTAACTCGAGGGATGCTTGGCAGTCACGACGGACTTCTTCAAGCAGGGAGAGGCGTTTCTCGGCTGCAGGGACTGTGGACATGGGGCCGGATCGTGCCATGGCCGATGGGTGATATCCCGTCAGCATGAAGAACGGCGAGTGACCAGTAGCAGAGTGTACTCGGTTGTTTAATGCGAACTCTGCTATGGGCAGGTGTTTGGCCCAGTCATCCTGTCGGTGGTTGACAAAGGCACGCAGATACTGTTCAACTTCCTGATTGAGTCGCTCCGTTTGTCCGTCTGTCTGTGGATGAAACGCCGTGGACAAGGCTGGTTTGATCCCCAGGCCCTTGTAGATGGCTTGAAGGTACTTCGATGCGAACTGGGGGCCTCGATCGGAGATTACTTTGGCTGGAACCCCGTGGTGTCGGAATATGTCGCGAATGTAGAGTTCCGCCGCACCTTCGGCAGTGAGTGTCTCATGGCAGGGGATGAAATGTGCCTGCTTTGTAAACCGGTCAACAACAACAAGGATGGAGTCGAACCCTTGCGATTTAGGCAACCCTACGATCATATCAGTGGTCATGACTTGCCAAGGTCCTTCCGGAATCTCGTTTGGCTTGAGAGGTCCTTGGGGTTTCGCCGGGAAGGTCTTGGTTCGGTTGCACACGTCGCAGGTGTCGACATAGTCGTTGATAAACTTGGTCATCCCTGGCCACCAATAGTTCCTGGATACCAACTCGAGTGTTTTTGCCCGACCGGGGTGACCGGCCCCCGGGGCATCATGGTGCATTTGGACAATGTCGCGACGAAGCGTCACGTCCTTTGGTACATAGATGCACCCCCTAAACAACAGGAGACCCTGTTCAGCATTCCACTCGGTGAAATCTCGTTGAAGGCGTGGAGGTCCAAGATCCTGAATCTTCTCGAGAGCCTCGGCAACTATTTGGTCCTTGTCGGAGCAGGTGCGTATGCGACGGAGGATGGCTGTGTCCGGTATGACCGCAGCGTGGCCTCGTTGATTCGCTGCGACCTTGAACTGCGAAGGCTTTAAGACCACCTGGTCGAGGTTGTCGTCTTCGTCATTGACTTGAAGGTCGACCCGCCGGGAGAGTGCGTCTGCCCGTCCATTGGATTTGCCTGCTTTATGCGTGATGGCAAAGTCGAACCGTGACAGGTATAAGGCCCATCGGGCTTGTCGACGCGTGAGGTGTTGTGCTGTTCGCCAGTATTCAAGGTTCTTGTGGTCGGAGAGAATCTCGAACTGTGACGGTAGTCCTTCGAGGTAGTGGCGCCAGTCCTCAAGTGCCTCAATGATAGCCAACATCTCCTTGTCATAGATCTCGTAGTTTCGCTGTGCCGAGTCCATTCCATGGGAGCGGAAAGCCACTGGATGCCACTTTCCATTGTCTTGCTTCTGACTGAGGACACCGCCCGTTGCAAACCCTGAGGCGTCTACTTCAATTCGCGTTTCTCGGCTGGGGTCGTAGATAGCCAGGATGGGCGTTGACGTGAAACACTTTTTGAGCTCGTCAAAGGCTTTTTGCTCCTCTTCACCCCAGTGCCAGGGTATGTCCTTCTTGGTCAGGTTGTCCAGGGGTCGAGTGATTTTGGCAAAATCCTGGATAAAGCGACGATAGAAATTGGCAAATCCCCTGAATTGCTGGACCCCCTTGACATTGGTGGGAGTGGGCCAGTTCGCAACACCACTGACTTTGACTGGGTCCATGCAAACCTTTCCCCCGCCGACAATCATCCCGAGGTATTTGGTTTCTGGCACATCCCATTCACACTTCTCTGGTTTAAGGAAGAGATCATTCTCCTTCAATCGTTTGAGCACTTCTCGTGTAACTCGGTCGTGCTCCTGCTGATCGGTGGAGAAGATGAGGATGTCATCGAGATAGACCGTAATCTTTCCTTCTGTAATGAGATCTCTGAAGATATCGTTCATTACATTCTGGAAGGTGGCCGGGGAGTTGGTGAGCCCGAAAAACATGACCCGAGGTTCGTACAAGCCTCGATTGGTCACAAACGCGGCTTTCCATTCGTCTCCTGCTTTGATCCGGATGTTGTTGTAACCCCAACGGATGTCAAACTTGGTGAAGATGGTGGCATTTCGTAGACGGTCTGTGAGTTCCGAGATGAGCGGTAGAGGGTAGCGATTTTTTACAGTGATCGCATTGAGTCGACGGTAGTCCTGCACCGGGCGTAGATCACCGGTTTTCTTCTTGATGAAGAAGAAAGGGGAGGATATCGGTGATTTGGATTTCCGTATATAGCCTTTCGCTAACTGCTCCTTGAGGAACTCGTCTAGTGCCACTTGTTCATTTGGAGCTAGGGGGTAAACCTTAGAGTGGGACATCTTGGCATCGGGGACCAGTTCAATAGCATGATCATAGGACTTATGCTCGGGTAATCGTTCTGAGGCTTCTTTGGAGAAGATATCGAGGAAGTCGTGATATTTCTCTGGCACCATCTGATCCACACTTTTGACTTCTCTCTTGAGGAATGCCTCCTCTGCCAGGGCTTGCGAGTACGTGTGTCCTGCGGCAATGTAAAGTTTTGGCGCGTTCGGCAGAGTCACTCCGCGCTCCCAAGCTTCCAGGAGGTCTTCCTCGTTCCAATCAATGTCGACTTCGGGCTCTGAGTCCTCCTCAGGTAGCACCTTAGCCCGTATTTGGCCCTTCTCAACCTTAGAGGTCCTCTTAGCCTGTCGCCTCTTCCCTGAGGTGGCACTGGCAGTCCACTGAGGTTCTATAGGTTCTGTCCGACACGTATCCGGACAACGGGAGAGTTTAAAGGACCCTTGCTCCCAGTCGATTTCGGGGTTGTGTTCGCGCAGCCAGTCCAAGCCTAAGATTACGTCTTCCGGACCGATGTCCGTGACAGTAAACACCACTTTCTCCTCGTGGTCTCCGATCCTCATGTGCAGAACTGCTACTTCTGAAATGCTCCCTGCTTTGTTGAGTGACCCGTTGATGTTGTACAAAGGTATGGGATATTTCAGCTTCTGGGTGCGTACTTTGTTCTCTCGCACAAAACGTCGATTCATGAACTTAGTGGTGGCTCCGCTGTCCACCATTGCTGTAATCTCCTTCTGTCTGTTTCTGCCACGCAGCAAAACAGGTATGTGAAAATGTTGCGATTCGTGATCTAGCTCGTATACATTTGCAGATGACAGTACAGAAAAACGATTCGTAGTCCTCGGTCCAACGCGTACAGCAGCTAACGCGGACCGAATTAAAAACCCTCTGACTCCTTAAGGGATCGGAGTTCCCTCAACTCCGTTTTCAAGGCTGTCATTTCAGCCAGCAGCGCTGAGACATCGAGTCCCTTCTCTTTGACTTCCGTCGGGGCGCTTGTCGTGGCTGTTGCGGCAACCGTAGCTTGTACTTGGGGTGGTCGAGGTTTATCCTTGCAGTTGGGGCATTCCTTGCGTCGATATCCTTTCCGTCCGCAGCCGTAGCAGTCGCCGGGGAATTTCCCATTACCAGTGGTGGCGCTGATAGTGGCCGCCGCCGCTCTGTTGGAGCTAGAGCTACCGGCTTGTCTGCGCTGGAAGAAGGAGTTTTCAGGCCTTCGCGCCTTGTCAAGGTCCAACAGTTGCTCGATCTCAAGTGCCCGTGTGTCCAACTTTTTCCAGTCCTCGAATTTTTCGAGTTGGATTTTGCGGAATATCCGAGTGGGGAGCCCGTCCCGATACTTGTTGCGAAGCTCGACTGTCCCGTATCCAGATCGCTTAGCCGGGCCTGCAAAGGCTGCTGAAAACTCGGCCACGGTGCGTTTTTCTCGTTTGTCCCTTTTGACCAGTTCCTCAATCTCTACTTGCGCGGCTGCAGCGTCGTCGACGTGGCCGAACCGAGTCAGGAGAGCCTGGTAAAAGGCCTCGAGATCAGCAAACGGGGCGCTGGAGCCCTCCGCATAGAGGACGACATATTGAGTGGCCCACTCCTTGGCGTCCTTGTCCAGGAGATTGAGAACTACGAGAAGCTGGATACGAAGGGACCCAATCACTGACCCATAGTACTCAAAGTACTCTTTACACTGGGCGATGAAGAGTTTAGCCCCTTGCGTTGTCGAGCCATCATAACGCTGTGGGATTAATAGCTTGGCAATTTCTTTATCGGGAGTAGCCATGCTAGGAGGAGGAGGGGAGGGAGATGGTGGTGGTGGTGCGCCTGCAGGAGGTCGGCCGGGGTTTCGGGTAGGTTGACGACCACGGGTTGGTCGTGGGGGTTCGGGGCTCGGATTGCGCAGAGGTGTAGGAGGATCGGGGGTTGGGATTCGTGAAGGTACTCGAGAAGCTGACCGACTGGCGTGAGTGCTACGAGGCCCTAACGGATGTTGGTTGGTGCGTCTGATCGCCTTGAACCTTTCACCGTCGTCGGTTCGTGACCGTGGATATCGATTGGGGCACGGTTGTTTTGGACAATCGTAGATTTTAGACTCGCCTTCCTCTTCGCGGTAGTGAACGTCGCAGAGGTCTGAAGAGTCGAAGGCGTGTATGCAGCCGTAACAAACCAACTGTTCCGCTGAGCTAGCCACGTTGATTGTATCTATACTACGAGCCAGTCGTTCCCTAGAGCGACGATCTGGTTACAAACTTCCACGTATCGGACTCGTAGGTCTTTAAACGATATCCCTCCTACTGCCCGTAGATCCCTGTCTAGTTTAGCCCACCGTCGCTCTTTGGTGAGCTCTTGTGCACGTTCGCTAAGGGTTTCTGCGAGGTCGTTGAACAGTCTTCCTTTGGCAAGGACTGCTTGGCGAAGTTCTTCGTTTTCTCCGTGGAGTCGATCGGTGTTCTCAAAGACCGCAGTGAGGCGTGTAGCAACGGCGTTGAGCTTCCGTGTGAAGGCTCGTTCCTTAGAAACGACTTGTTTCTTGCGGAAATGAAGCCCTTCCGGGGTGGGTTTGATTTCGGGGAGTACGATGGGCGGGGCTGGCTCGATGCGATCGATGAGCGGGGGCGGCGGCGTGCGGAGTCGTTCTGCAAGAGTTCGTCTGGAGTACTCTTCCTTCTGCAGAAGGTCCTTGGTGTGTCTTAACTCGGCTAATCGAGCGAGCTCTTCTCGTCGTCCAGGAACCGGTTGGTACGGGTGTTCCTTCTTTCGAGGACGGGACCGCCTTTTACCGATGTGATCGAATCGATGGGGGTCAGAGAGCTTGATCCGCTCTAGTAGGCCGGTAGCCTCGTTCTTGGCGCAGATGATGCGGGAAGGAGCGGCTTTAGGCACTACAAACGTCCAGTCAGCGCACTGGCACAATAGATCCTGGCTGCGAAAATGGAGGAGGTAGTGTCGGCGTCTGCCTGCTTTCTCTCAGTCAGGTCAGGTGAAAATCGGGGTAGTCGCTACTGAGTTTCCACACTCAGAGCCAAACGTTTGTGGACGAGGTATTGCACCTATGTCCCTTCTGCCCTAGCACGTTTGCTTCCGTCTACAGTCACTGAGACCTCTTGGAAACACACGGCTAGTTTAACTAGCAGAGTCCCTTACACCTGGGAGGCGGCACGTTTGCTTGTCACTAGTGGACAAGACTTTTACTGTCTGATGACAGCACCTCTTGTGCCTGAGGATCGGCAAGGGAGTGGCTAAAGAAAAAGAAGAATCGACAAACGTCGGGGGTGGGAGGAGTTTCGACCTAATGTGACGACCTAAGGTCTAGTCACAGCCTAATAATCTACTTCAAACCCGGGACGTTCGACTTACTGATTCTTATCTGAAACTGAAAGGGAGTCAGGGACTCAACCTTAGGGCTAGAGACAAGTATACATTAGTGTAGAAGAAACTGGTACAGGGGGCACCCTGCTCACCTAGAGACAAGAGGTCGAAACTGAGTCTCTAGGGGAGCAGGGGGTGGTCTTTATATACAGCCCGTGTTTAGGGCAAGCTATCTACAATGGTCTGTGCGCAGAGCGTCGTGATTGGATCGGAAGGGTGTGGAATATTGTGGAACTGTCTTGGCATGATGGACAAGGTCGCGAGGCTTTGGCCGATGACCGAGGCTGTGCCCGAAGGCCGAGGGTAGACCGAAGGCCGAGGGTACGCCGAGCGCTGGGCGCTTTCGTCAACTCGTGACAAGATGTGTATTCCAGTGATGTATACAAAAATGCTAGGTACGCCAACCTGTTTACAAAACTATCCAGTCCAAGTAGCCCCCGTTGGCTATGCTAGTCAGGTCCTTTGTGACCTTCCTGTACCGCTTCACTAGCGATTCCTGCGATGTTGAGAACTTGATTGTTCCAACACAGCGACAAGCCCATGAGATGCTGTCGTGCTGCTGCTTTGACCAGTTGTTGGCTTTGTCAAAGTTATTGCTGACCCAGTTGAGCTGGTCTGCGAAGCGATGAAGGGCGTGCTGGGAGTCTCCGAGGAGCGATTCGAAGAGGTACTTCTTGTTGAAGATAGCTTGGTAGCACTCGATGGTGGCGCTAACCTTCTTCTCGAGAATCCCTACGACTTCTTCGGTTGACTTCTTCTTGAAGTCAGGGAGCGAGCGCGGAGCAGGGTCTGATAGTTGCTCAACTAGAGAGCGGGGTTGGGAGCGGACAGGAGCGGGGAGCAGGTGCGACTGGAGTCACAAAAATGTTAGATCGATAGATCAATGTTGATGAGGTAGAGTCGGTGTCAACGGACCTTTCTCTCAGGGTCTCATTGGAGGATAAACTTTTTGCAAATGGCATGCAGGCCCACTGGAAATGTGATCCTTCAATGCCTTGGGCACTTCAGGATGTCACACACTGAGTCTACTGAGAGACTAGCAAACTGCTACGCTTACTCCTAGGAGCATAGTCTTTGGGATCCTGCAGGGATAAAAACAACTAGGTAAGCGCGTATAGCGCAGGGCTCATAACCTGTTGAAAAGGAGTGATAGGGAGTGGCTGTAAAGGCTAGTGAACGAACCTATGAGGGAAGCTGCTAGAGGGAGTCCTG
The DNA here is from genome assembly GCA_022606075.1 of Fomitopsis betulina. Lineage (NCBI taxonomy): Eukaryota > Fungi > Basidiomycota > Agaricomycetes > Polyporales > Fomitopsidaceae > Fomitopsis > Fomitopsis betulina. Next base: position 203,252 of record JABYQK010000031.1, read on the forward strand.
TCAGGCACACAGGAAAGCAGAGGAAGGAATGATTATATTAGAGGGCATCTGAGCCCAGTATATATACATGAGAGGAAGGCATTATATGATTATACAGTAAGCATATCAGATGAGGCCTGAGTCATGTCGAGTCATAATCATAAACTATGTGAGTCATCATGAATCAGATTATGAGTAATCATAAGATCATAATCCGGATCACCAAGTGTATACCGAATGGAGTCCGAATGGATACACCGAATGGATACCGAGAGGAATCCGAATGGAGTCCGGATGGATACCAAATGGATACCGAGTGGAATGCCGAATGGAACTCGGTATAATCAGCTATCTATAGATAAGAAGAAAAGGAATGTAATCTATGTATAGTAGCGTAGCAGAACATAAGAAAAAGTCCTTATCAGGAGAGCCTGATTAGATAATGTATGAAATAGAAGTTCAACACCTATACCATGTGCGGACAACATTGCGTGGGCTGGTAGCATCTGGGCCCCTCGGAGAATATTTCTGAGTTGTCTTGGATGTTGCAGCAAGCCAGTCTTAGCCAGATATGTTAATATGCACTGAAATGCACGGGACTAACCTGTTCAGCTGCGATCCGCTTTGCTTGGTATGGTGAGTTGAGTACCAAGTCAGTGCTGACTCAAGAAAGCACAAAAATGTATATATAGGGCAGCACTCATCAGTGTCAGAGCCATCATACATTACCTTCTTTGTTTCTCCTCTCTGCTTACTCTACGTCGCTCGTTGCTTTGCATCTCCTCCTTCTGGACTTCAGGCTTTCAGCCTAGTATGTCAGATCACCATGCACTGATGTCTGAGAAGGCCGCTGGGAAGCGGAGGGCCAGGGAAGTCTCAGACGATGACTCTGAGGACCCGCTATCACGGCCGGAAGGCCGCCCAGGGGCTACTACACCAGATACGTGGATATCTACGGTACGAATGTTGTCAGTTATGTGTGTACTACTGAATTTACTCAACATACTGTTATAGCCTCACCATTCCCACACTGTGCTCCCTGGGCAGATGAGTCCAACAGGCTATGATATGCCCGAGTCTAGCTTCCCGGTAATGACTCGTCCGCCCACGACATACCCACAGGGCTATACCCCTTCTTACCCTTCTCACATACCATTACCATACAACTCGGGGTCCTATCCTCCCCCAACCACTCCTTTTGCCGTCTCGCACCATTCCCCCATGCACCCAGGGCCTCACATGCCTGCTCACGCATCTGGCGACTTCTCGCTGACATACAACACACCCCACTGGGGTTTCCCTCCCCACGACTCAGATCACAGCATGCGAGGGTGGCCCGCTGCCGCCTTCCACCACGATCATGTCCCTGGCACCGGAACGGCTCCCATACGTTCACCAGTGGCAAGACAAGACCGTACACAGCATCCCCAGCTCCCACTGTATTGCCCCGCCGAGTCATCTCCTAGTGGTCCTGGGCTGCAGTGTCGCGGCCCTGATGTCTATGTGAAGCAGGAGCCCAGGCCACCGCAGAGTGACGATGACAAACTTCCCGAGGTCTCGGAGATCCTCTCAGCAGCCACACACCGCACTTCAATGGGAAAGGCTCCAGCTCGCAGCCAGAAGTCAGCAGTACCGCGAGCCTCTGGCACCAAGTCTGCCGCACCGGTGAAGGGCAGCACAAAGCCCACGTTGAAAGCCAAGGGGCCACCTGCGCCCACTGCACGTAAACACGGACGTTCTCCGCAGCCTGCACAGGCAGCCCCAAAACGCGCCAGACGCCAGCCAGGCGCGATGACCTACACACCAGCAGACTACCATGTGATGATGGACCTCGTGCGTCAGGTCTTGCCGATTGGTCCAGATGAGTGGGCAAGGGTTCGGTCACTCTACAATGAGTGTGCATTGAGGGAGGATCGCGCAGAGCGTCAGGTGAAGCCCTTGAGGTCGAAGTTCGAACTGGTGAGTTTCAATCTGTCTTTCATCGAATTAACTTGTACTTACATGATTATGTCCATCACAGATTGCCCGCACACCCAAGCCTACTGGCAGAGCCGAGGTGCCCTGGTGGGTTGAAGAGGCATGGACGATTGAGAATCTCATCAACGAGCGCGCGCATGTTCATTCTGTTGACGATGATGGGATTTACGGGATTGGCAATGACCAGGCCAATGACCACGACGTCATCGAGATCTTTGACTCGGACGAAGAAGATGACTGTGCCGTAGTCAAGCCTGATCCGGATGCCAATGCTGTACTGCGGAAGAAAGCGAAGACAGCTGCCTCGAGTACGCGTCCTGGTCCCACCAACCGCACACCATCCACGGTAGCGCCTGTAGCTCATACGAGTGCTGGATCAGGCCCTCTCGCAAGCCGTCCGACACGTTCAGGCATCTCGAATGCTCTCATGTCCAACATCGCCGCCGCCTTCAACCCAGAAGCTCAGGCTGCGCGGGATGATGCTCGTGCGTCTCGTAACATGGAGACGACCATGCTCCAAATCCTCTTCCATGAGGTGCAAGAATGTCTTGCGGAGCAAACCCGTCACGCTGAACGCCTCGAGAAAGAGCTGCGTCGCCGTGGTAATGACTGGCAGACAATTGCGATGGTGCCTACCTCCAGCCATGGTACGCCCGGTGTCGGAGGCACTCGTCTGACCGATCCCATGGCACACACCTCATTGCCTTATGCCGAGCCTCGCAATCACCCTCAGCGTACTTCCTACTCAGCCATGCATCCTCTCGTCTCAGGCCCACCATCTACTTCACAGGCAGGGCCCTCCAACTGGGCCAATACCCCAAGATGACCCTCGCCACCACCGGATCTTGTGCAGATCGCTGCAATGGCCGCATATGCATGCGAAGAAGCAGGCGATGCTTACCTCCAGCTTCGTCCTCAGCCGCCTTCTTCACACAATGGCATCAGCTCTGCTCTTGACTCCTCCGAGACGGTGCCGATGGTTTCCGAGGCTCGTAGCCAGGTTGATCATGGTCCATCTACCACGCCATTGCTTGGTGTATTCAACTCACCAGGAGGAGCAATCAGGGCCAAGAATGGTCTTCATACACTGGCAGCAGCAACAGAAATGAGCACGGAGGAATTGGCTGAGGCGGGAGAGAGCACATATGAAGTCACTGTCACACCGTGCCGTTGTTGGATTGCCCGCCACACTTCGCCCAACCCAGCAGGCAGACCGGCCTAGGTCAGTCATCTCACATAGCTACATCTCACATAGCTACTAGTATACCCATATACCCTCGTCCTTGGACTTGTCCATACTTGCACTCACATACTCATAGCTTACAGTCTCCTTAGTACACCTATGCCTGTGTCGCTCGGATTGGGTTTGTCTTGGTTGTGTCGTAGATAGTATGCCTCCATGTACATAGATATGCTCATCAACAGCTCGAATACACACTTTTTAATATGTATCACAGCCCGTCTGAGTCGATTACATGAAACGTGCAACCCTGTCACCGCGCCGAATGTCCCGCACAAGCATCCACTCAAATGATTCCCATAGCCCTGCTGCCTCCGACTTCCGCCATATATCTTCATACACGTTTTGCACCTGACTAATGCCTACACGGTGGACCCGAACATTGTTCATTCGCACCGAAATCTCCAACAGGTCTGCTCGACCTTTGTCGTCGTTGATATCGAGTGGGACACGGAGGCGGCCGAACGAGCCCTGAAGCTGACACATCCCCCACTCTGCAGTTTGCCGGTACAATAACAGCTGATTATTGTATGCAACTGCTGCTGCACGAGCTTGACGATCCCAAGGCAGTGCAACTCCAGACTTTCATGGGGATTGGATGTGTCCTGTGACCTCCGCACCGCCTTGCGGGAAGGCCGTGTCGGCTACAAGGAAGTATCCCTCGGGCGTCTTGTCACGCAACTTTGCATAGATCGGCCTCGCCACCTTCGCATCATGCCAGCTACCAGGTGCATTCAGGTTGCACGCGATGATCACACCTACACGCAGTCAGTCCCATTTGATACCAAACGAAATGATTCGGAGTCACCCACCCTTGGCTGAGAAGACGAGCACACAGCTCGTAAAATGTTCGTGGAGCCAGCCATTGTACGACATGTTTTCGATGGCAGGATTGTCTGATACCTGGGTGGGCAGATTCAGGCCATTGATCCCACTGAATGCACCGTTCAGGAGTGGGTGTTGTCTCTGCAGTGTGATTATCAAATCTGTGTCATGAGCAGCGAGTTACGAGACATACCTGAACAAGCTTTGAGAGCTCGTTAAACTCATGGTCTCGTGGAAACTTAATTGCACCCTCAGGGATGCTCCGCAGTGTCGTGAGCAACGCAGTCCGCGCAAACCTCAAGTAGCGGTTGGTTGTCCCCGGCACAAGCGCAAAAACCTCTTGAAGGGTTTTCTCGAGCATGGTTGAATTGAGATGATGGAGGTAGAGTCCCAGCGCGCCCGCCGCATCGAGCGAGCAGCAGCCGAGTCGAGGTCATCCGGTCGGGTTGGTGTCAGTTCGGGGTATTGCAGTTGTGGTCCATATTCGTGCGAACCCATTGTTGAGTAGATAGTGGAAGGTCTCGATGTTGATACCCATTGTTGTGATGAAGGCTCCATCATTCTGGATCTCCCACAATCGCTGCCAGGGAGTGTTGATGCGTGGGTCAGGCAAAAGCTCCGGACGTGTGAGGTACGTCTGGCGATGGCGGAGGTTGCGAGTCAAACGCGAGTCGAGAGCACCCAGAAGAAGTGTCGCAGCAAGCCCGAGGCGAAGGTGCTCTTCGTCCTCGAGCTCATTGTCACTGTCCTGCCTCGAGATGAAGTGCATGTGAGCAGTGGCAGCAAAGTCGTCTTAGACGCACTGGATCGCGGTTCTAAACATGCCTTACGTATTAGAAAGTGCTTCTAAATACATTTAAAGCTCCGCTACAACTCATTTACAATGTTTGAATCACGTCTAAATGCTTACGGATAGACATCCACTTAGACGGGTTAGACAGGCTGTCCAAGTTAAGTAGATTATTTCTAACATTAGACAGCAATTAGAGACCTAGTCCGCCAGATATATCACATCCGTCAGACACCTAGATGTGTTAGGCCACAAAGAGATACTATTTGAGTCAGACAGTTGTACATGGGATGTAGGTCATACTTGTTGAACTTCTACCATTTTAGACATTATCTAATCAGGCTCTCCTGATATGGACTTATCTTATGTTCTGCTACACTACTTACCATACATAAATTACATTCCTTTTGTTCACTATCTATAGATTAGATAGCTCACTCTGGACTGCACCGGACCTCCGGCCTCTACCAGCTTCCACTCCTTATCCATGTGATAATACCAGTGACCCGGATTACTGGTACTTATGATTACTCATGCTCTTACAGGCTGACTCATGTAGGTTACTCACCATGACTCAGCACAACTAGGCTATCACATGATAGCTTTATGACATGTATATATACTGGGCTGAGATGCCCTCTAATGTATCGTTCCTTCCACTGCTTTCCTGTCTGCCTAACAGAACTCCCTCTAGCAGCTCCCTCTAGGTTCGTTCACTCGCCTTACAGCCACTCTCTCTACTCCTTTCGAAAGTACTATAGTAAGCCACCATTAGTCACCCATGCTTGAGCTGTGCAGTCATTGGAACAAAATCAGTTGGCTATTAGGAATGAGTGGTGTGGTGTGTGAAGGGATCAATGTAAAGTATGGAGAGGTGCGAAATTGGAGCTGTCCTGTGAACTTGAAGAGGGAAGTATGAAGTGGAAGTATAAAGCAATGGGTATACTGCCGGCCATGCATGCAGGCACTCAGACTTCAGAATGGACCAACAGCGCTGGTAATGTTGACTCAGATGAAGGGTGGGCTTCTTCATTCATCGCCGCTGTCACTCAGCTCGTCCTGGAAGATACTGTTGAATCAGTGACTCAGGCATGCTGCGAGCCAAGTGCAACACATACATCACATTCAGGTGGCTCATCCACCTAGGTTAAAGTTGTTTAACTTCTACCATTTCAGGTGTTATCTTATCAGGCTTGCCTGATATGGACTTGTCTAGTGTTCTGCAACACTACTTACCTTATTGTAGCTTACATTCCTTTTTCACTCATATCTTATCTGCAGGACTCATTATCACTTGTCCTGACACAGTAGATTAGATAATGGACCTCTGGGCCTCCGCTCCTTAGCATCTGATATTACTGGTTACCAGGAGTTCTGGCCTTCCGTCTTACTAATGCTTATTCATGTAGCTTACTCTCATGACTCATGATGACTCGACCATCAGGTGATGGTCTCACACATGTATATATACTGGGCTGGGACACCCTCTAATGTATTGTTCCTTCCTCTGCTCTCCCATGTGCCTAACGGGTTCCCTCCAGCAGTTTCCCTCACAGGTTCGTTCACTAGCCTCACAGCCACTCTCATCCACTCCTTCAACAAAAGTGGCATGCCAGCACTGTTACGCGACGACTCGCGCTAACTCGGCTAAGGTCGACTCTGGAGACCACTGACCTATTACACAAATAGTCAGTCAACCTAACCCCTAGGACTTACCTACCTGGGCCTAGCGAGCTACACGAAGGAAACCCTGTCCTTCGATGAGAGTGACGATAGATACCTAGGAGCACAATGCTACCACCAGGATCGAGCGAGCTTGAGTCTGGTGTCGGCTAACTCAGAGGCTTCACTGCAGGGGATGCGAGTGAAGGTTGAGTATAGATTAAACCAGGTCGAAGTTGGGACTTCGACCATCTACCAAGTGCAGTATATATACACGAGAGACCTAGGGCGTCTCTATGGTTCAGGGCAGGGTCACCGAGGTTGAGCTCGGTGTGGGGCCAATAGGAGAAACACAGGGGAAAGGTAGGGAGAACCCTAAGGGTCATGGGAGTGGGGATGAGTCAGAGTCCGGAGGAATGAGTCATGGGAAGAGTGAGGGATATAGTGGAGAGCCAATGGGAAGCGTCCTCGGTGTGAGTACCACACCAGTCCCTATCTAAGTATAGTACAGGCTCGAGTCATGAAGGGGAATGACCTAGTCTTGGGAGTCATGAGAACAAAGAGGTGCGGAGCCGGGCCGAGGGATCGGGCCGGGCTCCAGTCATGTGGGACGCGATGGCGGCAAGGGGAAGGGAACCGGTCCGAGAGAGTGGTAGGGTTAGGTGTATGTCACGTGTTCCAGGATGCAGTAGCGCGCATCCTGACATTCGTAACAAGCACTGTACCTCAGCTGCAATATGAATGGGAAAGGCATGGCAGACGTACCACATCACCTGCATGCAAGGCAACATCCTCAGCATCTGCCGCATCAGAGTCAGAACTCGGGGACCCCGAGTACATCAGGAAAAACTCCTCCGGTGAATGAGCACAAATGAGGGTACAATCACAATGTATGTATAGGAATGGACAATAAGACCACACATTCTTCGAGTCTCAATAATTAGTGACAGTCCCTAGTCCCCATGGATCCAAGTATGCATTCTCAAGAATATTGCACTAATGAACAGGATTATCCCCCATTCATTCAGTATGCCAAACCATTGTGCATAATTTCACGACTATTCAGAGTGTCAATTCACATTATTCATAGTCACTCCAAGTCATTACAAAAACATTAAGTGCATTGCCCTATGTCAAAGTACTGATATGAGCATGCCATAATCCAAGTAGTCCAATTAGGTGTATGCAGGGATAGTAGAAGTAATGTAAACAAGTATGAACTTGAATGAGGTACAAATTCTGGTGAACAAATGGGAGGGAATGAGGGTAATAATAAAGGCAGCATACTGTATTTGTTGTCATGCAATCACACATCTCCAAGTCTCACTACTCGTCTGGTATGTCAGCCCAGTCTATAGCAGCACCACCCTGTGTGCCCACATGAATCATATGCCCTATACTAGATACAGACAACTGTCAGTTCATGTTTGCTACTGATGATCTACTCACTCACGTAGCCGCCTTGAAGAGCTTGTGTATGACTTGATGGTATTGCTTGGGCAGTGAGTGATGGAAGTCGGCGAGGCACACCATGTGCACGTGATAAGCCGGTGCGCTCATAGCGCCAAAGTCGGACTTGGTAAGGTTGAGGTTGTGATCGGAAAGCACTGCCTCCACCTATAACAAAGGAAATCAGCTCATTTCGACTTAAGGCTGCCACCATTCCATGTTGAAAGGAGTAGAGGGAGTGGCTGTGAAGACGAGTGAACAAACCAGGAGGGAGCTGCTAGAGGGAGTCCTGTTAGGCACACAGGAAAGCAGAGGAAGGAACAATACATGAGAGGGCATCTCAGCCCAGTATATATACATGTCATAAAGCTATCATGTGATAGCCTAGTTGTGCTGAGTCATGGTGAGTAACCTACATGAGTCAGCCTGTAAGAGCATGAGTAATCATAAGTACCAGTAATCCGGGTCACTGGTATCATCACCATCAGGAAAAACCTAATTTACTTAATTGGTCTTTTTAAGGCACAGAAAGATGCAAAGACAGAAAAAGACATCAAGTGCAATTAAGACAAGTTGCCCAAAATGTAAGACAATAAAAGATAGCTCAAGATACAATATGTACCCTCATGACAGAAGAAGATGTGCATGTTACACCTGTCCTTGCTCTCTCTTATTTCCTCTTTTTTGTTTCGTTTTTGCAGCCGCCGGAGCTTTGCTTATCCACTCTTATTTGTGCTTGAAGGTACTTTATTTCTCTTCTCATTACATGCTTTCCACCAAACTTAGCAGAAACACATTGTAATCATTGTGACAAGAGTTCATCATAGCTACAATAGGCTCGAGGCATCTGCGAGCACAGCGTCACAGTCACCTTCACCGATGTGGGAGGCCTCGTTTGGCGCAGCGGTCTGACCTAGTCGCTCGGGCCAGTACGCCTCCACCTAGTGATCACATTGTCAGTTGTTCCGATATGCCGGAGCTGCAGAGAGACGTACCGCATCTTCAGTGACCTGCCGTGCGTGAGCCTGCCAGTTGATGGCGTCGGGATTCCCCTCAGTGATCTCTTTGGCTTGCTCCTTCACACCACCCCACTTCTCCGCGATGTACGCGAGCTTATAGTAGGGATGCAACACTGGACGCATACTTGTGAGCCAACATGGAATGCATTCAAAGTAACAGGACTTACATAGTGACAAGATGTAGATGTCGGTGTGGTCGAGCTTGCGGTAGTACTTGTTGAGCTTGACGAGGCCCCGCTCGAGCGCGCCGTGGTACAGGGTATATTTGGGCTTGCTCAACTTCTTCTCCCATCGCGTGCAGAGGGCTTCAAGGGCTGGGATGACACGGTGCAGCGTCGGGATCTTCTCGGACGAGAAGTGTTGCAGATAGCGGTTCGCATCCTGTGAGATCGTCAGCAAGCTCAATATAGAACAGATATCAATAGATACGTACGGAGAGGATGTCGATACAGAGGGCGACGCGGCGCCAATCCGCTTCTTCGAGGCGAAACACTAGCCACGGGATCTTCTTGACCATCTTCCCGTCCTTTCGAATGACGGTGATAGGTCCGAACTTGTCCTGGGCGGTTGCAACAAAAGCATTGATGGCCTAGATGGGCAGTCAGTAATGGGCACTCGCGGCATGCCAGGGACTACTCAATATGAACCTCTCGGAGTTTGTAGGCCCGCTCGCACATGCCAAGAGTGCTGCCCCACTGCGTGTTCCCGTGCAGAGGAATGACGAGGGGCGTATCGAAGCCAAATTGCTTCTGTAGGTGCTCGAACGCCTCTTTTCACTGTGGGGATGCTTGTATCTACATAGCCGGCAGTGCTTGGTGACCACTACCTGTATGCGCAGATGCTCGGCGAGTCGTTACATACCTTTATGGCCAATGTCCAAATCACCGCGATCATGTCCAGACCTCCGCACACGATGCGGTTCTCCAGGAGGGTCGGATCGTAATCCCAGATCGCCTGCTTATTCTCGATTATGCCGACCTTGGTAACCTCGCTCATGAAGTCCTCGATTCCGAGTTGAACGATATGTGCCATACATCTACCGCCAAAAATGAGGGAGGTCAGCTCGTGCTACCAGTGACTGATGACACCATAGGATCGTTTCACTCGCCCGAGCTTGCATTCTGCAGCGTTCCAATCATCGACACCGCACTTGCACAGCTGACGCTCCAGTTCCTGCGCGGTCGTGTCGTTGTTTGAAGTGTTGTCTGCGGTAACATGGCCTAGCTAGTATGCAGCACATTTGATGAGCAGTTTCGATACTCATGGAATAAGTACTCACCTTGTTGGCCATCGCCTTGCGCTTCGAGGTGATGCTGGCGCAATCCGTGAACTTGATGAAGTACCGACCTAGATTCTTGCCCGAATGGTTGCCGGAGATCTTGTGGAAGGCAATGACTTCGCTCCGCAGGCACCAGGAATCCGAATTGGTGTCGATCCACTGAGTGATCATCCCGAAGTAGGCGAGGCTTGCGTGCTCCTCGGTCCAGAGGTCCCAGTTCACGGAGACGTTGCCGAGCGCCGCAAAGATGCACTCATGGATAGCCTCCATGTAGCGGGCATATTCGTTTTTGATATTGGTGCGGACAGTCGTGCATGTGGGAAGCTCCTCGCGCATCGTCTTGGGACGCATAGCGACAAGACAATTTGTGAACGTCGGAAACAAGCAGCGCCTGGAATAGAGTTCAGTGCGACGTGTGACGGTCACCTGGAAGGGCAAACCTGCCTGATCGTTAACAACCACATGCCGCGTGACCTCACGCAGGATTCCCTTGGACAAGAACGAGGTTGGCGTCTCGATCTTCTGAACCACCTTGTCCAACGTCGTCTGCTGCTTCTCCTGCGCTTTCCTCTTCTTCTTTGCCTCGTCTCGGGCCTCTTGTATGCTCCTTGGCGTCGCCATCGCGGTCTCTTCGATACCGTCAGCCTTGCAGCGCTCGTGGTACTCCTTGTAGTGGAAGGAAGTGATGTGGCGGCGACATGACGAGTTCGCCCCGGAGTACCAGCCAGCCTCCTTGCCGCGCTTCGCATGCTGCTTAGGGTCGTCTCTGGAAGGACACTAGTGAGTGTTTCGACTTCTGGTTCGCATTCCAGGTGAAGCATCACCTGCAGATGCTACACCACCGCCCGGCCTTCTCACTAGTCACTCCAGTGCTCTTGAACCTGACAGTTACTGTCACTGAGAAGATAGTCAGCAGGTCTGCTGTCTGATCTATCTTCATGGTGGTCTCTTCTGGTAAGCTGATATCACCGTCGCTCGAGTCCTGTACTGACGGTCAGTCTATAGGCTTGCGTACACCGGAGAGCATCGCCTTGTTGCTTTCCTCGCCCTCTTCGTCCCCTTCAAATTCCTCACCGTCATCACCATCCTCGTCCCCATCCTCGTCCCCATCCCTGTCCTTGTCATCATCTTCATTGCCTGCCTCGGCGTCTCCAGCTTCTGCCCCATCTATCACCATTTTGTCATTGTCATCTCCCTTCCCTTCGGCATCTTCCTCCCCAGACTCGATGATCTCGATTGTCTGCTCTCGCTTCTTCTTCCCATCTCCCTTCCCACGTCCCCTACCTGTGGCTCGCTCCTTCTTCTTCGGGGCTGCCTTCGCCTTTGCTTTCGCTTTGGCGGCGACCTCCTTACCTTTGCTCATGGACCTCGATGTAGTAGCCTTTTGAGGGGCCAGCTTTTTGTGTGCCTTAGCAGCCATATGTTGATGAATAGAAGCTGCCCAGATCTAGGAAGTTGTGTGATGTGTGTGTGCTCCGGACGGCCGTTTACTATGCATATTTTTGTTGTCAAAGTCCCGGTGCCCATGTGACCATGGGATGCTATGTACAGTACATAGAAATTCCAACTCCGAGAAGTGCCTGGGGCTGTGAAGCCTGCTTGCTCGAGCAAAAGACCGGTCCTGGACCGGTCTTTTGCGGTCCTCTTCAGCGGTCTAGGACCGGTCCTAATCAGTCCATACCTGTCCTACTTTTTTGACCATCCGCAAGGACTGAGGACCGTGACTGTGACCGGACTGCAAAGGACCGCAAAATGGTCCGGTCCTAATTGGTGGCGGTCCCGGTCCGAGCATCGGTCCTTCACGGTCCTTGGACAGGACTCTTCAATACTATTCAAGATGCTATGACCATGCCAGTTGACATTCGAAGTTTCTCTATTCCAGAGAGGGGAACATTCTTGGTCAACACATCTGCAAGCTGGTCTTCGCTTGCAACAAAGAAGATATCGGTTGCACCCTTCTTGTAGAATTCTCGGATGAAGTGATACCATATTTCGATGTGTTTTGTGTGGTGGTCCACGGCAGGATTAACCGCAAGGAAAATGCTTCCTTGATTATCCAGACACAAAGGAGTGGGTGCTGTCATGTTGTCACCAAGCTTCTGTCCAAAGTTCCTAAGCCAAGCCATTTGACGACACGCATCAGAGGCTGCTTTGTACTCTGCTTCTGTTGAAGAGAGGGAAACAGTGGGTTGGCGTCTGGAAACCCAAGAAACGACACAATTGGCCATGAGGAATACAAAGCCGCTTGTGGAATGCCTATCATTGTGATCTTCTGCCCAGTCCGAGTCTGAATAGGCAATTAACCCGGAGTTGGAATCACCGTCGTAACAAAGTGCATAGTCCTTTGTTCCCCTTAGGTAGTGCAAGACATATTGTGCGAGGCGCATGTGATGCTTCGACGGGTTCGAGGCAAACTTGGCGAGTCTCGTTATGGAAAAAGCGAGATCAGGTACCAAGCATAGCATACATGATGCTACCAATGATGCTCTGGTACTCTGTATGGAACACATACATTGCAGTTTCCGTGTTCTTCTCCAAAACTGAACCAGCAGGTAGAGGTGTCTTTGCAGGTTTGCAGTTAGACATTTGGAACCTCTCCAAAATGGTCTGAACGTATTCAGATTGATCGACTAGAATCTGTCGCTTTTGACAATCACGACGAATCCTGAGTCCTAAGAAACACTCTACTGGTCCAAGATCGGTCATCTGATACTCCTTCTTGAGATGATTCTTTATTTGTTCAATGAACGGTTTAGAATCTCCAAGGAGCAATAAGTCGTCTACATAGAGGACTACATAGCAGACTTGACCGTTGCTTTTACTGGAGTAAACATAAACTCCGGCATCAGAATATGTCCGTATGAACCCTTGGTTCAAAAGAGTTCGGTGGATCTTAGTGTTCCATTGTCTAGATGCTTGTTTAAGACCATAGATGGCCTTCTTGAGGAGGCAGACCCAATCCTCCTTGCCTGGAGCAGGTCAACTTCGACCCATGAATTGGCCTTACCTGTTGGATTGATGAGCCAGTTTTTCAATACAATTCTCCTGTTCGCCATCAGCACGATTGTACACGTGCACGTAGCACTTTAACTCACCGCAGTGGCTCGGGCTAGACATGCTTGAAGTTGAGAATCAGGAAGAGGACTTCCTGTGCATACATCATCTGTCCACAGCCTCAGTAGTACAGAGCGAGGACCTTCAGAATGAGCAGTACACATCCCGAATCTCCACATTTGATGCAATCAGTGAGGAGGCGGAGGATAAGGCCATCACGAAGGAGAAGGACAGCGTTCTTGAAGACCATGTCTCCCTGTGTCAGGTCATGTGGTACTTCAGAGGCTTCGGTAGAGCCTATGCAATGTCCAAAATTGTATAAGTACACAATACAGTGATAGATAACCAGGCTGTCATACCTGAGGATGCATCCCTACTCGCCTCGCTCGCTCGTGCCGACGATTCTCCTCGTGTCTCCCATTCTCTAAGATCTGTGGTGCGAGCCGTCCATAAGCGATCCACGGTCTTCCCATCCACATAGCGTGTGATGATCTCTGTGACATGTGTCTTCAGTTGGTTGAAGTCGAGATGGGTGGCATCGGAGATCTTCAACCTTACTGACAAGCTCGAGACAGTGGAGCACACATGCATATAGCGAGACGAAGGCCAGGTCGCGGCACTCACGGAACGAGGGTAAAGAGGATAGGATGATAGGCTTGCAGTTGAGGTTGTTGTTGTGGAATGCGAGGGAGCCAGGATTACAAGGGCTGGTGTTGTGACCATAGAACATCTCCATGAAGCCGTGAGTTGCCGTCATCTTGTAGTGGATAGCTGGTATATTGTCGTGTTGTTTATATGCATTGCAGTGCTTGAGAACTATGTAAGGAAGCCGCTGAGAGACGTCACAGGTTGGGAGATTCGCGCGAAGTTGCTGTCCCCTCAACTGCTCTAGGGAGCCAATGCACGATTTCTCTAAGTCTCGATTCCCACAGGGGGACTCAGGTAAAGGGCACCGAGTTCGCCCAGTCAGTAGAGGCCCCTACCTCCTTTTCGCACTCCGATTCCCGTTTCGTCTTGGAGCGCTTCCAAAAGGAGGAGTGCCGGAAAAGGGGGTAGGGTGCCTCTACCGACTGGGATCGAGTCTAATAGCGGCCCAGTCTGGGTTGCTCCACTATTTCATTTTCGTTTATTACTTTCCTAATCAGTTGCTTCCTAATTACCTTACCAGCTCATATTCCACTCACTCAAGTTTGCTCTGTTGAACTTCTACTATTTCATACATTATCTAATCAGGCTCTCCTGATAAGGACTTATCCTATGTTCTGCTACACTGCTGTACATAGATTACATTCCATTCACTTCTTATCTATAGATAGCCTATACCGAGTTCCATTCGGCATTCCACTCAGTATCCGTTCAGTACTCCATTCGGTATCGGGACTCCACTCCTTTGTCATATGATATTGACGGTTATCTATAGTTCCGTTTACCATCTTACTAACACTTACTCATGAAGCTTACAATGATGACTCATGACTCAGGCCTCATCTGATAGGCATACTGTACGATCAGATAATGCCTTCCTCTCATGTATATATACTGGGCTCAGATGCCCTCTAATGCAATTGTTCCTTCCTCTGCTTTCCTGTGTGCCTAACAGGACTCCCTCTAGCAGCTTCCCTCATAAGTTCATTGACTAGCCTTTACAGCCACTCCCTATCACTCCTTTCAACATGCTCCACCCCTAATCCTACTCCACCCTGACTCGTGTGCCAAGCTTATCAATTTTAGCTCTTCACCTGTATATAAGACGGTCCTGATAGATTTATGAGTGGTAGCCAAGCTTCGGAGACCAATACCAGTCTAATTAACTGTCTGGCCCATTGTGCGCTCTTGAACCATATCACCACTGACCTCCCCTTTGGGATTGTGAGTGCTACACTTTTTGACAGTCTCTCGACTCTATCTCTGAACCTCTCAGCTTCTATCTCCCGTCTCTCTCTATCGGCGCCTCCAGTCTGATTACCTCGAGTCTGATCAACTCAACTTTCGACTACGGTACCCTCAACCAAGTTCAACAAACTCAAAACAACAAAACCAGAATAGCCAACAAGCTTACTCATGGCCCCTAGACGTTTGTTCAGTCTCCGCCTCAGAGCGGTACGACGAACTGGTGTATTACCAGGTGAGTTCCCAACTACCAGCACCCAGTACAACAATAGAGACAGTGCCGTGACGAGCAGGCTACTCTTACGCAGTGTAGCGGGACGCTAGCTTACCTGGTTTGTTAGCTGTGAGGCTTGATGCACACAAAGTTGCTGTTGAGCGACTTGGATTGTACTATGCTACAGGGGTCCTTATATACATGTAGGAGACCGTCTGACTAAGCTACTGTATAGTACCAATCCTGATGCATGTGATTCTATCTACGATGCATGTGTTACTCCTGTTACCCGGAGTACCGGTGTGTGAACTCGGCTGCCTAGTTAGGCACTCTCTATTGTTCAACACTCCCCCTTGCTAAGTGCAGCGGTAGATGCGCGCAAGCATTAAATGGCGCATAGTGCAGCCGACTATGCTGGACCCTAATCATAGAATCTTAGTCCAAGCATTTCTCTGAATTTGAGAAATTTGATACGACCCAAGTTCTTAGTGAACAGGTCTGCCGGATTGTCATCAGTGCTTACGTAGAAGACTTCAACTTTCTTGTCTTCTACTAGCTCCCTCACGTAGTGGTAACGAATGTCAATGTGTTTAGACCGACGTTCCGTGATGGGATTGGAGCTAATGAATATTGCTCCCTGATTGTCCGAGCAGATGGGCAGCGGGCCGAGCTTGTAGCCGATCTCCTCCAGGAGCATCTTTATCCAAGCTACTTGTCGCGAGCAATCGCTCAGTGACATATACTCAGCTTCAGTGGATGACAGGGCAACTGTCTTCTGTCTTCTAGACAGCCAACTGAACACACCGTTCGCGAACTTTAAAAAGTGCCCAGACCGTGACTTTCTGGCTTCTGGGCTGTCAGCCCAGTCAGAGTCAGTGCACGCCAATAATCCATTGCCGCTTTGTCCTTCATAGACTAGCGCATAGGATTTTGTACCAATTAAATAGCGGCAGATATACAGCGCTCTGTTTAAATGGTCCTGTGACGGATTTGCTGCAAATTGCGCAAGTAATGTCACGGCATAGCAAATGTCAGGTCGAGTTCCAAGCATTAGGTATAGCAAGGAACCGATGACGGTCTGGTACTTGCTTCGAAGCGCTGGGTCAGCTGTGCCAGTATTGGCAACAGGCTTGTATCCAGCAGGGAGTGGAGTTGGCGCAGATTTCGCATTCTGCATGCCACAGCGCTGCAGCACTTTCTCAAGGTAGGCGCATTGATCCAAATGGATTTCGCGGCCTTTCCGAGTTATGCGCATGCGCAGAAATTCCTTGACGTCGCCTAGATCGCGACACTCCCACTTCTTCATGAAGCGGTCCTTTAATGAAAGGACTAGGGTCTTATCTTTGCCACAAAATATGGCATTGTCTACATAGACAATGATCAGCACGAAGCGACCATCTTTTGTCTTATAGACGAATATTCCGGCATCGGATACGAGGCGTTTACAGCCAAGTTCCTTTAGGGACTCATTGAGGGTGCGCCACCACGCAAGCCCTGCCTGCTTAAGTCCATAGAGAGAGCAGAGTAACCGGAATACTTTGTGCTCTTGGCCTGGTACTGCAAAACCTTCAGGTTGCTCCATATAGATTTCCTCGTCGAGCTTGCCGTAGAGATAGGCATTACGGACATCTAGTCCGGAGACGTGCATATCCTCAAGCGCAGCTAAGGCGAGGATTAGGCGTACAGTCTCAAAGCGTACGACTGGAGAGAAAACCTGATCATAGTCAAGGCCTTCAATCTGGGAGTAACCCTTGGCGACCAATCTGGCCTTTTTACGACCGTCAGTTTTGACGTCGAAAACCCAGCGGTTTTTAGTGACCTTTCGTCCCTTAGGACGGTCAACCAGTTCATAGACATTGCGTTTGCGAAGTGCCTCAAGTTCTTCGCGACACGCTGCCATCCACTCCTCAAGCTCCTTTTTAGGTAGCTTTAGTATATCGCGGAATGACCATTCTCTCGGGCTGGTCCCGTCTGGTAGATCGTTGTCGAGGGTGGGTAGCGCTTTTGCAAGCAGCAACTCGACTAACTTAACTCCCCCTTCCCGGCATAATTCTGCCAGTAGTAACTCAGCGCTTTGCGCTTCATCCTCATCGGATGGGGCGGACTCGACAGGTTCGTCGCGTGGAGGAGGATTTGGCGCAGAACTAGGTCCGGGAACCTGTTGTCTTTGCTGCCTTTGTGGTCCGGTTTTGGTACGGGAGCTACCCGCATCCTCACCGACCATCTTTTTCCATCTCCCCTGATTTTCGATGTCCTTTACTATGTCTTGGGGCTTCCGCTGCTCTCCATAGACATTACCTCTACGAGTTACTGGTCTCCGCTCCCTTGCTGAACGTCGCGGCTCCACTGGGGGCGCAGGGTGTTCTACCGGTGCATGGGGCGGCGGTACTGGGTCTACGGGCGCATCCTGCAGCTCCTGTTCATCGTCATGAACATGACCGTTTCCCCTTTTAGGAAGGTGATGTTTTGGATGATCATCATCGTCATCCTCATCTACCTGAGGTGTGGTATTTGGTTGATTTTCTGGGATCATTTCTTCTCGAGGTGGCCAAACTCGAGTTGTACCCCGACGATTTGTCAAAGGGCACTTAGGAAACATAGTTTCGTCAAACATCGCGGTGGATGATCTGAACAAAACATTATCTGGTGCTCTCATGAAGAGCCATCCGCCAGTGCGCTCTGTAGAGCCATCTCCCCCAAGATAAATCATCAGCTCCGATTTGGGCGATAGACCGTTTTTTCTAACGTCCTTGGGTATAAAGACGTACGCACCGCAGCCGAAAACGCGCAGGTGCGCCACAGATGGCGGCTCGCCGTTTATCAATTTGTAGGGGGTAAGCCAATTAAGGCGACAAATTGGCGTCCTGTTGTAAACATGGACTGCATGATCCACAGCGAATTCCCACCAGGATGGAGGTAGACAAGCATCATGGCGCATTGCCTCTGCTTTGTCCATGAGCGTCCTATTAAAGCGCTCAGCTCTGCCATTCTCCTGAGGAGTATGCGGCGAGCTCTGAAGGATCTCTATGCCATTATCCTTTAGAAGGTCTTTGAATGCAGCGGAGATGTATTCTCCCCCTGCATCAGACAACCACTTCTGCACTGTCTTTCCATATTTAGTTTTTACCATGGCTAGGAATTGCCTTGTGGCTGTAATCGCTGCAGATTTCTTGCGCAGATTTACAGTCCACGCGTGCGATGAAGCGTCATCATAGTACAGTATGTAGTACTTGTACTTATGATAGGAATCTACTGGGAAGGATTTTAAGTCCGAATGAATAAGTTCAAACGGTACCTTTGCCCGGTAGTTGGACGGCGGGAAAGACTTAGAGTGCATTTTCCCTTTTGCACATCCTTGGCATATTGGTGAGTCCTTAGGAATCTCCACCTTTCTGGGAAACCCAGATGTATGCTCCTTCGCCTTTGCAAGCACATCCTTTGAAGGGTGCGCAAAGCGGCGATGCATAGTCGAATAATCGACTTCATTTACGTTCACATAAATATTCTGAACGTTTTCACCCGATTCAGCCACGAGGGTGAAGGTGGTAGTATCCGGGTGCTGCGGTGTAAACCTGAATAAAGGTTTCCGCGCTCCTGGTTCATACAGACTGATATGCTGCGCTGTTGCGCGCAAGTCTAGTCCGTCTTGGAGGAACATCCCTAATGACAAGAGACGAGCCGAGCAATTTTCCATGTAATAGACCGGATATAGGCGCGTCTGCAGCCATTGTTCGTCTATTTGGTAGTTTAGGAACACAGTCCCTTTAGCAATTATGCTTCCTACCGCTCCTTGTTATGCTGTTTGAGTACGGATAGGAGTCTGGAGATACTCGAATTCTGAGAAGTCTCTTATGTCATTTGTAATGTGCAAAGATGCACCTGAGTCCAGTAGCCACTCATTCGCTGAAAAGCGACTTTTTCCTTTTCCCTTACAACGTGAGCACGCAGTGTAATCGCGCGAATGAATACATTGTACATTTTTTAAGCCGCTACTAAGTACATTTATAAATGTCTGAGCGCCGTTGTGCAAGTCAGAAGCGGCTGTTAAAGCGCTGTTAGTAACTTGCTTAGGGTTAGGAATATGAGTGACGTACTCATTGCCCCAGTCGTCGTAGCCATCGTATGGCTCCATGCAGCGGAGCTCACCCGTTAACGGGTTCCGAAAGCTTTCGTCGACGATAGGGGGCGCAAGGCCTGCGGCCTGCGCTATCATGCCGTTTAATTCGGCGTCGTGCGCGTCGATGTCTTCTTCGTCTGATGCCCAGACGATGGACCTCTCTTCGGTGTCGCGGAAGTCGTCGTCCTCGCTGATGTACTCGTCGCGCATGACCTCGTCGATGCGGTCGGCCATGTCGACATCATCGTGTTTGCTGCGCTTTGAAGCGCGCGACTCGGTGTCCGAGGGGACTTCTTCAATGTGAGCAGAGCTCACGACTTCCTTCAGCGCGCGGATAGTTTCCGGCGTGCCGGCGACGTCTAGGTCCTTGGCAAGCTGGAGGGCTTCTCCAAGCCAGTCACCTCATGCGCGCTTCTTGCCCTTGTTAGGGGCAGGTGCTGCGACCTTCCGAGTCCTGCTGCCCGAAGGCGCTAACTCGACGACAGTGCTGGTCGTCGGGGCGGGAATCAACACGGTGTCGGCGATGTGCATTTCTGCATGTTCGTCGTGCGAATGCGGCTTACCACGGTTTTTACCGCCGCGCTTTCCCCTAGGAGTAAAGCCCTTTGCTTTCTCCTTGCCCTTGTCCTTCCACTCCTTCTTACCCGCGCTGCTGCTGCCCTCAGGGCGCTGCTGCTGCGAGATGGAGGGATTGCCCTTCTTCTGCTTGATTGCAGAGATTTTCTGGGCGGACGACTGCCCCTTGTTCTTCGACTGTTCCCAGGAAGCGGTTAGGGCATCCTGGGCGCTGCTCGGCGTGAGATCTTTGATCTCAATTTTGTTGAGAGCCAGCTGGATAGCTGTCTCGTACCAAGGTGGAGCGGCCCCCAGTATTATTAGGGTTCTCATCTGCGGCAGCAGAGAGAGACCAGCTCCATCAAGCTCGTCGAGGTTGCTCTGGATCTTTGAGATCGCAGGGCCGGGGTGCTCGTTTGCCGGAATACGGATGTTTATAGCTGCCTTAAATAAGGCAAAAGCCCCCATGGTGCTAGTCCCTCCGTAGAGCCCTTTCAGGGTATTCCAGATAGTCTTCGCAGTCGTCTTCGTTCTGACGAGCTGCACGACTTCGACGCTTAGGCGCAATCGAATGCTGCCCATGGCCTTGGATTGCATCTGCATCCATTCGAGGACCTCAGCGCAGTTTCCTCCGTCCGTAGCCAAAACAGGCTCATCGAAGCCGTCGGGTATCTCGATGAGAATCCAGACACCTTGCGACTGCAAGTATGCTTTCATCAAATCGGCCCATCGGCGGTAGTTCGATCCGTCGAGGACGGGGACGAGGTTCTGCAGAGAGTTCGACATTTTGTTTAGTGGTGGTAGAGCGGTTGGTTGATAAGGTTCTGTGAACGCATTTATCAGCGCTCTGACTTATGCTGCCGGGACGGCGCTGACACCACACTGGACTCATTGTTTGGGATGGCGACAGCTGAGCTGTGCACGACCTGCAGCTGTATAGGCGCAAAGTCTCCCATTGACGTCAAAAGCCCCTAAGGGCGACGTCCAGGTAAGCTATCCTGACCCGCAGCGGACGCAGCCATAAAGGCGCAGTACCGCGCAGTGTTCAGGGCTCATAACCTGACGAGCAGGCTACTCTTACGCAGTGTAGCGGGACGCTAGCTTACCTGGTTTGTTAGCTGTGAGGCTTGATGCACACAAAGTTGCTGTTGAGCGACTTGGATTGTACTACGCTACAGGGGTCCTTATATACATGTAGGAGACCGTCTGACTAAGCTACTGTATAGTACCAATCCTGATGCATGTGATTCTATCTACGATGCATGTGTTACTCCTGTTACCCGGAGTACCGGTGTGTGAACTCGGCTGCCTAGTTAGGCACTCTCTATTGTTCAACATGCCGAGCACCTCTCCAAGACCGCTAGCCTGCGGTCTGCCCCCAGATCTCTACAGTACACTTCCTTTGAGCATACTGCACCTCCGAGTAACTCCGGACCTCTACTGCTTGGGCCTGAGAGCCAAGCAGTATCTCCGCATAGCTCCTCCCTGAGCCCAGCTCTGGAGTCAGTTGTGTCGCCTGTCGCGAACAATGAGAACAGCACCATGGGCCAAGAGGCCCAGGCATACACTGGGGCAGAATCCCTGGTGAAGGCAGAACCAGCCCAAGATGGGCCATGGTTCACCATTGGACACAATGGACACCACACTAGTAGTGCGTCTAATCAGACTACACATAGTCAAAGACAAGCAGTGCCATTAGCCGCCGAAGTTATTACTTCGGTACAGAAGGCAGAGTCAGGTATGACTCCACACAAACACACTGACTACCATGAGTGGATGCATTGCGAATATGAGTCTCAGGAGAAGGCTCACATGGAACAACTGCGGCAGCTTGAGGAAGATGCTTGGATTGCAGAACAGCTATCCAGGACACCAAGTCAGCACTCTAAAACTGATGTGGCCTCCAAGCCAGGTGACTCTGGGTCCTCAGTAGTAACGGACGAGTGGTACCCTGACACCAAGCATCATGAGCTTGGTAAGCACTACGAGGGCATCACAGGCAAACAGTGGGATTGGAGAATTCCCACCGAGACGGTTATGACCAAACCAGTACCATCCAACAAGGAGCTAGTGTATGCAAAGGTACCACCCATTGCTCCCGATGGAGGGGATGAGAAAATGAAGACACTTGAGAACCAGCTGGAGTCCATAACTAGGACTATGGAGCATCTCTTAGCATTACAGACTGCCCGGCAGGTGGTAGTAGCCCCTGTGCAGCATGAGGAGTTGGTAACTGAGGATGTAGTAGAACAACTCAGTGTTATGAATAATGACAAAGATGATGTTCAACATGGCCTTATTACAGTCCCACTCAGCGAGAGTACTAAGCCATCTAAGAAGGATAAGAAAAATGGGTCTAAGGTCAAGGAGGCTAGGACTTCTTTAATGCCAGCTTCACAACTAGAGCCCTCCAGTTTCTTGGGCCAGATTCTCTCCTCGGGTGGGGGTCCCCTAGATGACGACTCATCAGATTCCTCCGACTCATCTGGTTCCGATGAATCACAGCCACCTCGGGCAATGCGGAGGAACGAGGACGAGAATTCCAGTTCGGACTATGACCAGAGTTCTCCAACAGCGAAGGGAAAGAGACCCCTATTGAAGCCTGTTAATCCCGAGAAGTACAATGGAAGAGAGGATGCAGAGGCATTTCACAAATATGTTAGGCAGATGACCGAGTACCTCGGTGGTTACAAGGTCAAGAAGTCCATGTATGCCTCAACAGCATCTAACTTTCTTACTGGGAAAGCTTATCAATTCTTCATTCACAAAGTATCAGGTAATCATCCTGAGAAATGGAGGATGAGAACCTTCTTCACTGAACTGTTTAATTACTGTTTTAATCAACATTATCGGAAGAGAATGCTTGAAAGGCTGAAGGATCTCGTACAAGGCTCTAAGGTCGTACAGGAGTACATTCATGAGTTTGAGGAAATAGCTCAGCAAGTTGGGATCATCTCATCCAAGGATCGGGTGTACCGACTATGGCATGGCTTCAGACTGGGTATCCAAGGAGATTTATACTCCCAGAAACTAGACCCATTTCACTCTAGTTGGAATGAGGTTGTAGAGGGAGCACTTCTTGCTGAAGTTATATATATGGCCCACTCCAGTTCCTTTCATCCCCATCGAGAATGTAAGACAGAACTGGAAGGTAACAATAAGACTACAGAGAAACAGATGCTGGACAAGAAAGTTAGTGAGCAGCGGTGATGTGACTGAATGAGCACAAAACCCTCCACACAAGACACGTGTGCGGGAGACCGAGGGATGGCACGAGGGATCCGACAGGGACGAGGGCTGTGCTCAGGAAAGGATGAACAGTGGGGGCATTGGGGGTGGTCTAAAGTGGAAGGAGGAGTATGGGCTAGTTTCCGCAGCGACGGAGTACACTTGCGATGAGCGACAATAGAGCATGATGAATGACTACTTAGCGATGACCTTTCAATGACTTGCGAGCCGGTGCTTCGAACCAAACAGCGCACAATGACCTACATACGGGCGAGCGAGTCGAACGAGTCTCGACAATGAACAGACGTGCAAATGTGCGGGAAATGAGAGGGTAATGGTCTCTGGTGTATTGGGGGAAAAGTCTAGGGTAATGTACAGGCAGACATGCCCAACTGGAACAAACCAGCCAGCATGTATGAATCATGACATGATGAGTAATATTGTCTGAGATAACACACAACCAATCACAAAAATCAGAAACATCACACAACAGTCCGGGGAGGCCGCGACATGACCGAGTACCATGTGTGATGAGTGTGATACACACAGCCATGCTCTGATGGAACCTTCTGGAGTGCCCGACGGCGCAGAGATATGAAGCCGCGCCGGAGAGACGAACTCCCCAGACACAAGCAACATGTCCCTCACCGAGACAACTGTAAATGCTCACTGCATCCGCTTTGTGAGACTTATCGACGTCTTGCTGGCTGACACTGCGATCGAGCCATAGTACCAACCCTCCAGGTCGCGAGAGTGGCTAGCCTGGGCGCATGGCACCCACTGGCACCTGGTATGTCACTAGTGTGTCCTGATAGAGCTGTTGTTGACCGTGATGATAGCATGCCGTACTGGAGTTGTACTGCCATGTCACCACTGCCGAGCCGGGTAGCCTTCTGTTGCCATTCGCATACCACAAGATCAAGGAGATGACAGACTACTTCAACAAGGTCTTCAAGGAGCGGGACACACCCGAGATCAAGAGGGTCGGAGTACCATTCCCGATGCTCGCCTGGTCCAAATCGGCCGTCCTCTATAAGCAGACACAACCGAATGGTCCCCTCACTGTAGGACTGCCCATGTATATGACAGTGCCCACATACCTCGACGACTACCATGCCTTGCCGACGATTGTGAACAAGATGTCCCCATTGGTTGACTGCTTGCTTGAGGCGAGTTACGACAGACCATCCAAGCTGACCAACGGTCCTGACGATACGATGCCGCACTACAGCCAGAACCTGCAACGAACTGTCCGGGTCCCAGTCTGCTCGATACACTTCGCGCTTTGAACACTCCGACGGGTCTGCAATGGGCTCGAGGAGGTGCGAGGGGTCAGGGTGGACTTGCTTGAGGGGGAGGCTTGCTGAGGAATGCCGGGCAGCATGGGTGCGGCCCACATCCCTTCATACCCTGCTGTGGTCGGAAGTAGTTATGGCTCATGGTGTACTGCGCTAGCTAGTTCGACAATGCGACCTAGCTTCTACAGATGACATCCCGAGTGTGTGACTTGAGTTACTACGTGCGACGAGGCCATGATAGGCCGTGACGGTGCATTCCTGTGTTGCGATGATCAAGGCAGTATGTTCCGACTTGCCTGCTAAACCACGCGATAAGCGATCCTACGCTCCAGTATGGTCCCAGTGATCCCGTTCGAAGTTCGGCTTACAGCGCAAAAAGAGCCGGCCCGACCGTATTGGGGTAGAGCCACAGCTCAGGCATATCAGTGCTACCTTAGGGGAACAAAGGACTGCGCGCTTTGTTATGATGGTGATTCCAACTCCGGGTTAATTGCCTATTCAGACTTGGACTGGGCAGAAGATCACAATGATAGGCACTCCACAAGCGGCTTTGTGTTCCTCATGGCCAATTGTGTCATTTCTTGGGTTTCCAGACGCCAACCCACTGTTTCCCTCTCTTCAACAGAAGCAGAGTACAAGGCCGCCTCTGATGCATGTCATCAAATGGCTTGGCTTCGGAACTTCGGACAAGAGCTCAGTGACAACATGACTGCTCCTACTCCTTTGTGTCTGGACAACCAAGGAAGCATTTTCCTTGCAGTTAATCCTGCCATGGACCGCCGCACAAAACACATTGAAATTTGGTATCACTTCATCCGAGAATTCTACGAGAAGGGTGAAACCAATATCTTCTTTGTTGCGAGCGAAGACCAGCTTGCAGATGCGTTGACCAAGAACGTTCCCCTCTCTGGAATAGAGAAACTTTGAATGTCAACTGGCATGGTCATAGTGTCTTGAACAAGTGGGAGTGTTGAACTTCTACCATTTCAGGTGTTATCTTATCAGGCTTGCCTGATATGGACTTATCTAGTGTTCTGCAACACTACTTACCTTAGTGTAGCTTACATTCCTTTTCACTCATATCTTATCTGCAGGACTCAATATCTCTCGTCCTGACACAGTAGATTAGATAACGGACCTCCGGGCCTCCGCTCCTTTAGCATCTGATATTACCAGTTACCAGGAGTTCCGGACTTCCGTTTTACTAATGCTTACTAACATAGCTTATGCTCATGACTCATGATGACTCGACCATCAGATGATGGTCTCACACATGTATATATACTGGGCTGGGACGCCCTCTAATGTATTGTTCCTTCCTCTGCTCTCCCGTGTGCCTAATGGGATCCCTCTAGCAGTTCCCCTCACAGGTTCGTTCATCAGCCTTTACAGCCACTCTATTTCACTCCTTCAACATTTGCTACTGTGCGTACCGCTCCTCTGACTCTTCAGATCTCATTCTCTCAAGTTGGTGGTGTGGGAGGCTGGCAGCGGTGCTGCCAGCTTCCCATGCCACCACGTTGCGTCCCCCTTTGTGGCATCTTTCCATACTGAATTTAAATTCCCATGTCATTGAAATGGGATTCCAATTGCATTTTAACCACACGAGACACCCTTACAATATACTAGTATCTGTGACCATGCTATGTAGTCCTGAGATGCCAATCAAAATCCATTACAATGCCAAAGGTTCCGATTGAAACACATTACAACACTGTGTAATGCTGAGAGAGACATTTAGATTGTATTGTAATGCATTTTAATGGGAAATTCAAATGAGTTTCGCTTTCATTCTGATGCATTTGAGTATCCCTTTTCACCTTGATTTGAATGCATTTTAAGGCTATATGGAAAGTTGGGACATTGGGCTCCCCATGGCGCAAGCTAAGGGCTGCAACCTACCCTCAGTGGCGAGCATTGGGAGCATAGGATAATCAAGGAGTCATCTCTCCTTCATGCTAGTTACTTTCCTAGGCACTGTCTCCACTATAGCTATTGCGTGGAGCTCAGTGGGTGTGGCGCCCCAAGTATGGGGCCCCTAGGTAAAGGGTCCAGCCAATTAACGGCATGACCTTGACTAAGCATGGTGGCCTTAGAAGCTTCATAACCACAGGGCCCCTGAAGTTAGCTCTCGCCTCTTCCACTCCCAGTGACTAGCCATGTCTGCCATGAAGAGCTATGCTGCTATTCACCACCAGTTAATCTACCATGCTGATTCTTGCCCTACCTCTCACTTGACCAGGTCCTCTAAACCTCTGTTTCCCCCAGGCTCAAGGGCCAACACAGGTGCCACAGTGAAAGGTAAGCCCGCCTTCCCATAGCCCTCATTCAGAACCCTCCTGACACATCAATTACACGATAACAGGACCGGTACCCCCTCCTTCATCTCATTGCAACCAAAACTGTACCCAGGCTCTATTATGACAGCAAAAGCCAGACCCTTACCATGACTCTGCCCCACATTGACCACAAATCTGTGATCAGCATTTGGAGGGAGGTGATGAAATCAATCCACAAGCAATTTGCACCGCCAGAACAACTCCAGGAGGCCCTCAACATGGTCCACAGCACTGCCCCTTGGATGACGAGAGTGATCATAAATGACTCTGATGACAAGAAGTGGCCGGACTCACTGTTCAGCACAATGATTGGGAAGAATCGTATGGTGGATTTGGGACCACTGGAGGTCGGAGGATCGCAGCACTTGCATGGGAGGCAAGGGGTACTGGCCATGGTGAGTGACAATCTCCTCTTGCATGATTTGTGCTCATGGTGCTGTGGTGCAGCTTGAGGGCATGGCACACCATCACCAGGTTGAAGTCAGGGCTGGCAAAACCAGACAATGGGCACAGATGATGGTGTTCAAGCTATACGAGCACAGCACCGACATCACCCTCAAGCGTGTCATCAAGAAGAAGGGGAAGGAGAGCAGTGACAAGGAGCTGGTCGTGAGTGAGGATCAGGCTGACGTGGATCTCAATGAGGGTGGTAATGTCTTGCTCGAGGCACAATTCCCCACTGACCACCAGGGTTCGATCACATCCAGGACAAGTGCATCTGAGGACACTTCATGACTTCTGCTGGCAACTGCCGTGTATGAAGCCCTAGCGTAGTCTCAGCTGAACAAGGTCAGTGGTCGGTACCCACTTCTCAGTGTGGGGGAGAGTTCGCCCTATGACACCACTGTCCTCCTCCCGGAGACAGGCCCCTGGAAGCAAGGGGCCAGCAAGCTCATTGTCGGGGCACTGTGCATGCTGTGGTTCCATATCCCCTTCAACAGGATCAACAAGTTCTACAGGGTCCTGCAGCAGGCTAAGGAAGCCACTAGCAAGGGGCAACATGTGTTGGCTGAGGAGAAGTGGATCATTGGAGGCTTTGCCCTTGTGAGCATCCTTTTTGATTATGTTGAATAAGTCTAAACAACCCTACAGCCTATCCTTCCCATTGACGAGTACTGTGGGCTGCTGTGCCCTTTACTCAACAACTTCCTGAAGAGCCTCTAGGAGTCCCTCAATGTCGTCCTCAAGGGGTTCCTGCAAACGTGGACCTCAGGAGGTCATCATGAAGCTCAATGACCCCAATGACCCCATTATTGAAGAGATGTATGATGATTACCTGTTGTGCCTGATAGCTAAGCAGCAGATCGACTTCAAGTGCATAATCAAGGACTTGGTACTCCACATGCCTGGTGCAATGCGCTTGAAGGCAGAGGACAAGGTGTGCAATGAGGAAGTGACAATGGTGGATGACCCTTTGATGTAGCAGATTGAGCAGAGGCTGTTGAACTTCTACTATTTCATATGTTACATTATCAGGCTTGCCTGATATGGACTTACATTGTGTTCTGCTATGCTACTATACGTAGATTACATTCTTTTAGATAGTTGATTATACCGAGTTCCATTCGGCTTTCCACTCGGTATCCATTCGGTACTCCATTCGGTATCGGAACTCCGCTCCCTTTGTCATATGATATTGACAGTTATCTATAGTTCCGTTTACCATCTTACTAGCGCTTACTCATGAATCTTACGATGATAACTCACGACTCAGGCCTCATCTGATAGGCATACTGTACGATCAGATAATGCCTTCCTCTCATGTATATATACTGGGCTCAAATGCCCTCTAATAAAATTGTTCCTTAATCTGCTTTCCTGGGTGCCTAACAGGTCTCCCTCAGCAGTTCCCTCACAGGTTTGTTTCGCTGCCTTTACAGCCACTACAATTTCACTCCTTTCAACAGGTTATGAGCCCTGCGCTACACGCACATACCTAGTTGTCCCCATCCCTGCAGGATCTCCAAGACTACGCTCCTAGGAGTAAGCATAGTGTTTTGCTAGTCTCTCAGTAGACTCAGTGTTTGACGACCTGAAGTGCCCAAGGCACTAAAGGATCGTATTTCCAGTGGGCCTTTGCGCCGTTTGCAAAAAGTTTATCCTCCAACGAGACCTGAGAGAAAGGTCCGTTGACGCCGACTCTACCTCATCAATACTGATCTATCGATCTAACGTTTTTGTGACTCCAGTCGCACCCGCTCCCCGCTCCCGTCCGCTCAAACCCCGCTGCCCAGCCGCGCTCACTTGCTGAACGCCTTTCCAAGCCTGCTCCCTGACTTCAAGAAGAAGTCAACTGAAGAAATCGTTGGTATTCTCGAGAAGAAAGTTAGCGCCACCATCGAGTGCTATCAAGCGATCTTCGACAAGAAATATCTCTTCGAATCGCTTCTCGGAGACTCCCAGCACGCCCTCCACCGCTTCGCTGACCAGCTCAACTGGGTCAGTGACAACTTCGACAAGGCCAATCAGTGGTCCAAACAGCAGCGAGACAGCATCTCATGGGCTTGCCGTTGTGTCGGCACAGTCAGATTTCGACACCGCAGGAGCCGCTCGTCAAGCGGTATAGAAAGGTCACAAAGGACCTAACGAGCATAGCCAACGGGGGCTATTTGGACTGGATTAGTTTGTAGACAGGTCGGCGTACCTAGCGTTTTTGTATTCATCACTGGAAATATACACTAGTCAAGCATCACATTGTGGCTTCGTCTGAGCATCAGCTAGACGACAATTTGGAAGCAGAAGCACCAGAAGAAGAAACTCCATACAACTGCAGAGGTCTTCAACATCTCTTCGACGTCACAGAACTAAGAGACTATCACCGACGGCCTGAAGAAACTGAATACCAGTTTTGGCCATGTGACGAAACAGTCTGTGAACATAGGTGGTCTGGTCCATACATTGGAAGTACAGACTGGGGTATCCCGGTTGACCACTGGCAAGAAGACAATTCTTATTCTGTATTCGCTTCTTTAAGCTTTTTTGAGGGTTCTGAACCTGAACCTCAGCATCTTGCTTCAATCCCAGAGTACGGGTCTCCTTCTATCCCCGGCTCTAGAGCACAATCTCCTACTCCTATCACTTCACCAGTAAATCTATCTCCATCGTTTGTTCCTACTACATTACCGTCTGATCTATCGAATCTCTTCGAAGAAGACGACATAGAGGAATTACTAGCACCGTCTCAAGAAGAAGCAGAGGAATCAAGTCTATCGTCTGACCTCGCTTTCGTTCTTGAAAGTTTACCACCGCCCTCCGTTTCTGAAGAAGTCTCAGACTTCTTCGAATTTCATATTCTAACCGCCACCATGTCAGACATGAAGGCTGACAGTATCTCTGTCCTGAAAAAGTCCTCGGACTACAAGGTGTGGTCGAGCCAGATGCTCGGCTACTTGACGTTTATCGAGGCCGATGACGCCCTCAAAGCCAGTGATCTTACTAATGCGGATTACAAGAAGGCGAACACCCGAGCTAAGGGTGTTATCCTCATGCGCATGGACAACAGTTTCCACCACCTCCTCTATGAGACAGTGGGGGGTGAAGAGGTCATGAAATTGGCAAAGGACATGTGGTCATCACTCAAGTCGCATTTTGGTACACTGGACGCAGCATTCGTGTGGTCGCAGTTTTCGGCTCTTATCAAGTCGAGAGAGATGGACGACGGCAAGCCAATGCAGGATCAGATCTCCAAGATCCAAACCGTACTCAAGGACATTGTCAACGGCGGCATTACGTTGGATGAGCCAACTCAGGCTCTCCTCCTGATGTCTAAAATACCAGAAAGCTACTCGACAATGGTGTTGGCCATCATGGCAACCACCATTCTCAAGGAGTTGAAGGTTGAGACCCTCGTGAGCAAAATACTCTCTGAGGAGTCTCTCCGCCGGTCCGGAATGGGACAGTCTGCTTCCAAGACTTCCCAGGTTAAGGTACACAATGGTAATGGTCCTTGCTCTCACTGCGGCAAGAAACACGGTTCGGACCAGTGCTGGACTAAGTTCCCACACCTGCGCCCCAAGAATGGCGGCGACAAGGGCAAAGGGAAAGGCAAGGGTGGTAACGGCAGAGGCAACAGTAAAAAGGCGAACACGGTAGTTGTCCACACTACCACGGATGGCACAAAGATCACTCAATCCGGTTCATCCTCGTCTAATGGTCAAGGTGCTTCGGTGGTAGAAGTCAAGGAGGTTAAGTACACAGCTTGTACGGACCCACGTGTAGAGTCTGTCCCCCTCAAACTGCTGGTTCTTTAGTTGCTTCTTCTCTTGTTGTACATAATGGTGCGTCTGCTGATGCTGGGTCTGCGCAATTGAGCTCGTCATTCTATTGCCCTGGTGTGAATAAGTCTCATTCGCATCAATTTAAGCGCATTGTGTGGCTCATGGACTCAGGTGCAAGTCAGACGGTCGTCAATTCACTTGAATATTTCTGGGATTACAAGCCGTATATGGTTCCCATTGTTTTTGGTACAGCAGGAGATGCTAAAATAGAAGCACTAGGCTCTGGCACTATCAAAGGTTTAACAACAGTCGGAAAGGAGCGCATGATGATTACAATATCTAATGTCGCATATATTCCTCAAGCCTCTGGCTGTTTGTTTTCAACTGGTATTGTGGAGAAATCAGGACATACGCTCGTTCAAGGTTCAGGTCAGATGGTCATTTATGACCAACCGTTTTCGCATGGCAAAGTTTCTGGCAACATTGTTATGGATGCACCATACAACTTCCTAAACAATTTGTATTTTTCGTTTATGGATGTCCTGGACAGGAAATCGGCAGCACTACTGTCTACCCCTTTTCATACCTGGCATCGCCAGATGGGGCATCCGTTTAAGGAAGTTATTCGCTGTTTACCTGATCATACCAAAGGTGTAGATCCAGTGGGAGTTGAGGATCAATCTCCCTGTGAAGGTTGTCAATGGGGCAAGTCTCATCGCGCCCCTTTCCCCACGTCTTACACACGTGCTACAAAGCCTCTTGAGTTGGTACACACCGACGAAGATGGTCCTATGCGTACTCAAGCAGTTAATGGTGGTTTCAAGTATTTCATTTCATTCCTGGACGACTACACTAGTCTAGGACAAGCCTATTACCTTCGTCATAAGTCTGAGTCGCTGCAAGCATTCGAGCATTTTAAGGCATGGGCTGAAAATGTAACTGGTTATAAACTCATCAATGTACACTCGGATCGAGGGCGGGAATATACTTCTGACACTTTCACGGCCCGTCTTAAATTCTATGGAATAGTTCACCAAAAGACGGTAGCACACTCGCCTCAACAAAATGGGCGAGCTGAACGCTGGAATCGCACGATCATGGAAAAGGCTACGGCTATGCTTCACCACACTGGTCTTAGTCACGGTTTTTGGCAACTTGCGGTTGATACTGCCGTTCATATTTACAATCGCCAGCCTATGCGACACCTTAAATGGCAATGCCCGATAACTCTCTGGGATGGCACGGTCCCAGATATCTCATACTTCAGAGTATTCGGTTGCAAGGCATTCGTGCATGTGCCAAAGGAACGAAGACAAGGGAAACTCGATAAAAAGGCAATCGAGATGATCTTAGTTGGATATGAGCAAGGCTCCAAGGGCTACAAGTTCTGGGATGCCTCCAGTCGACGGATCATTGTGTCTCGTGATGTGACCTTCGATGAAGATTCCTTTCCGGCACGCAAGGATTTGGTTAACCCGAAGACTCTGGGTCCGCCATTGTTCAATCCTGTAGACTCTGATTCTGAGGATGATGACGAGGAACAGATCGAAATTCCACTTCCTCTACCGGTAGAGAGCGAAGATGTTTATGAGGACATCGACGAACCGGAACCAGTGGGAGAACCTGAGAGACAGCTCCCTGAACCTGCACAACCTCCTCAACCTGTTCAACCTCCTCAGCCTGTATATACTCGCCCTCATCGTGAGAATGCTGGGAGGAACCCAAACAGGAATAGGGACAACATTTATGGTGATGAGCCTCCGGCTCGGATCGACCGTCGAACTGACTCTCATGGAGATCAGCAAGCGGAAGTGTTTATGATATTGCAGGCTCTCAAGGAAGCCAATTACTCTGAATCGGTTCCTACCTCGCGTTCAGATGCAAGGAAATCCCCTGAGTGGGACCACTGGCACGCCGCTGAAGGCTCTGAGATGAAGTCTCATGAGCAAAACGGCACCTGGATCTTGGTTCCCCATCCCAAGAACAGGAAGATTGTCAAGAATAGATGGGTGTACGCGCGAAAGCATGATGGTCGGTACAAGGCCTGGTTAGTAGCCAAGGGCTTCACTCAAGTCTGGGGTGAAGATTACCACGAGACTTTCTCTCCAGTCGCTCGTTTTGAGTCTTTGAGATATATGTTTGCACATGCTGCACTTGAAGACTGGGAGATGGACTTGATGGACGTTAAGACAGCCTTCCTCAATGGTGAACTCGAAGAGGAAATCTACATGGAACAACCTGAAGGCTGGGTAGTTCCAGGAGCACCTGAATTTCTGGATCAAGGTGCATCCTCCGTGAGTCACTCCTCTTATTGCACTGACAGTGTGCCGCTAGACAATCTACAAGGCACATGGCAGTAGTGCCTCGTGGGAATGGCTCGCCATGATATTGCCCTGCATTGACGTCCTCCTGTGCCTCGTGGCTGCGATGAACTCGAGTCTGGGTGCGCAACAAGGCACAAAGCATACAACTCTGAGCCTGGAGCGGGACATAGTGCATCTTCGGGAATCCCTGTGTCAGTTCCGTGTGTATGAAGTGATCCCAGGACGCGAGATTGACGATGGTTCTGATAACCCAGTGGTGCCAGATTCATTGACTCTAGGGCTCCAGCATCTTTGGGAATCCCTGAAAGAATTCAATGCCACCTTTGCAAAGCTGCAGGCTTGCTGCAGAGCCCCGCCACTCATTGGGAACAAGTACGTGATTGATGATACCTCAGTTACAAGTGCAAGCTTGCCGCAAGCCATCACGCAGCGACTCGATGATGCACAACTAGCTGCTTCCCACGAAGGCGATGCGGAAGACGACACGGATGATGATGCCGAGAGCAGTGAAGACGAGGGGTCGGGTACGGATTCGGATGGCGAGGATGTCGAGGATGACCTTGCTCTGCAACAGACGATGTCGCTCGACAACGCAGGCAATGTTTCACTCGACATGGACGATTTGAGCGCGGACGATTCGGAACTGTATTTTTGACTGTGTAGATGGTACATACATGCTATGTAACCTCAATGAAGAAGACTGTCTATGTCGAGATACTGCCCTCAAGCTCACTTTCGCGCTGCTCTCCTTGGAGACTCGACGTGCGATTTCTCTAAGTCTCGATTCCCACGGGGGGACTCAGGTAAAGGGCGCCGAGTTCGCCCAGCCGTTCTGGCGAACGAGAGGAGTGCCACGACGGAGTTTGAATTTCTCGCCAGAGTAGCATGGGTACGAGCCTAGGCCGCTACACCTTGACTACGGTCAAGGATTTTCCGTCCGACGACCCTGGTGTCTG
The DNA here is from genome assembly GCA_022606075.1 of Fomitopsis betulina. NCBI lineage: Eukaryota > Fungi > Basidiomycota > Agaricomycetes > Polyporales > Fomitopsidaceae > Fomitopsis > Fomitopsis betulina. Next base: position 237,664 of record JABYQK010000031.1, read on the forward strand.
ACCCCGGGGTCCGTCCAACACTGATTGACATGAGTGCTGATAGTTTAGCCCCCGGTCACCGCCCCGATGTCCATGTGGCGGGAGATCTGGGGGCCGATGCGACATTGACCGGACATTGACCGCGCCGCCGCCTCGCCGCGCGATGGGATCTGTGATTGTTCTTTGCCCTTGAGCTCCCTTCGTTTTCGAAATCAGCTCACAACCTCGGCCAGCAGCCTCCAGCGTATGGTGTTATCGATAGCGTTACGCGTCTTCCTTGGCCACAACAGACGCACGTCCACATACCCACATACACATACACCATCGGACGCACACACAGGGTCACTGCCGCTGCTTCATGCCTGCCCTGACGTCTCTTTGTCGCACTCCTCGATGGGCTATGGGTCGCGGATTTGTATGGCCTCGGAAGGTGTGGGATTGGGTGGGCCCACACGTTGGGTAGGCCATACAAGGTGAGCCGACGACCTTGGGGACATCTATATAGCATCATGAACCTGGCTTATGTGGCACAGTTGGCAGGGATCTTAGTTGCACCGCCTCGGGCAGATGCAAACTTGGCATTGCATGCCTTACGTCGGGCCGCTACTACCCTACTGAAGCTGGACATACGGCCAGCTTCCGCGCAAAGTAGTCGCGTTCTTCGTGGCGCCACCTCATGGTTTCCCCATCAAGTCGTTGGATCGTTAAATCGATAGACGACAAACCGACCCACAGTTATGTACGTTACACGCCGGCCTGCGCACTGTATGTGGGGCACTAATTCCTCCCTGCTGAGGGTCAGCAACACTGACTAAAACAGGTGTCAACTCCGCCAGGTAGGTCTACAGAGTCTGGTCTGGATATGTTTCGGAAACGATACCATCGGCATAGCTCGTTGAAATGAGCGTCCCTTCAAGGTTCCCCCGCAGGGTTCAAGTGGTTTACTTCGATTGTTGTCTGTTCGACTGCGTATCGCAAACTTTCAGCATCGCTCTATAGCACTGAACGCGGTGGTTTCTGGGCATCGGGGTCGCGACCTACGCATGTTAGTTGGGCTTCCGCATTACGAAAATCGACTGCCACATTTGCGTCATCGCAACGTTGATCATCCGCGCTGCAGAGTGTTCGGTATGACTACATCGCTTCGCAAGTTGCTCACTTGAGGTGAGTCCATGCTTGAGGTGCCCTTCGTTTCTCGTCTGACGGTTCCCTAGGGCCTGGGTTTCCGCCATGCGGTGATCTTCCCACCTCGATCTCCACTACGTCCCTATCCTACCCGACACGTTCTTCTGGGCAGCACGCGGGGTGCCGATCTCCCACGGAAGCTACTGCCTGATTCTGGTTGTGGGTCCACATGCCGCGTGCGGCCAACATGATCGCCACCGAGCGCTTGTCATCGCGCTGCATCCCTCCACCCCCGACGCTCCAGTCAAACTGGCTATGCAACTGCATCGATACCCCCCCAGTCAAAGACTCAACTCCCCCAGCAGGCCGAGGGACCCAAAGGAGCTCTCGTGCCTCGAGTTGCTCTGTGCCGATGAAGATGGTCTCAGCGATAGCGAGTCCGCACCATCCCCGGCCTTCAGTAGCTTCGAACGAGGTTACGAGACTGACGCCACCGCCGACACCGCAGGGAGTCCTTACGAACACGAAAAGCGCTCTCCGATTCCTCCGAAGAGCGAAGGCTTGGGTACAGGCCGATCACAGGATGAGTCTGTGGGCAATGGTGGATGTGTGTTGGCATCATCGACGCCGACGGGGTCGCCGCTGGTGCGGATCTCTCTTGTTGAATTAGGTTGATCACCGCTTCACCTCTAATACCCATGCAGCCATCCAACACCACGCGGGTTGACTACAGCAGTCCCGCTGACTCAACTGGTAGCCATTCGAGCGGTTACACCAGCAGCGACTACAAGTATTACCGCCATGCTTCCCTCCCCATCGGGCAGTTGGAGCATGCGCCTGTACCTCAATCCTGGCCCGCCTTCGCGCCCGCGAGTCTCGTGGCGCTGCAGAACATCTTCGACATCCCGCGCCACAACTACCCGGATTTGTACCTCCCCGACTATCCCCAGACCCCCTACTTTCCTCCGACGCCACATAACCCCTTCCACGATACCCCAGGCAATCCAAGGCTGCACCCTCAGCCCTCCCAGCGGCTCTCCTACGATGCGCCACAATCGCCCCTCTACACAGAGCCCGTGGCCATGGCAAATGCCTCGCCCCGCCCCGCGTTCGTTTCCCACATCGCCGCCGGTATGATGGGCGATCGCCTAACTCTCTCCGCGCTCTCGACGCCCAACCCGCCAAACGCGAAGCCGAACTACCCGTATCCGACGCTGGTCATGGCGGCGATCCTCGGGAGTCCCCGGAAGGCGCTCACGCTGCAGGGCATCTACGATGCACTGAAGGAGCGATACCAGTGGTTCCGGGATCACTGGACGGAAAAGGCATGGAAGGTGCGTTGTTGTTGTTGTCGCACAGCGCATCTCGCGCCCACGCAACTGACCATAATCGCGCCCATGTTCCACGCAGAACTCGATCCGCCACAATCTGTCTCTGAATAAGCTGTTCCGCCGGCTGAACCGCCCGCTGCACGAGCCAGGGAAGGGCAGCTACTGGGAGGTCGACCTCGATGCGGGCGTGGGCAGCAAGCGCGAGCGCAAGCGCACCACGGGGCGGCGCACGGGGCGAGCTCAGAATTCGTCGGAGAGAGACTCGGAGGTCCCACCCCCTGTACGGCGGACGGCCAAGCGCAGCAGTGCCAGGAGCGTCATCGACAATGACGCGTCGCTGTCACGTTCGCAGGGCGACAAGAATGTCTCGCCGACCCCATACTCGAGCCTGCCAGCGCAGCCCTTCGAGGACCCGGGCATCGACCTTCTGCTGCTCAACTCTGTACCATCCGTCCCTCCGCCTACTCCCTTCGCGCACCCGCAAGTGCCGATGGGCCTCAGCCAGAACATCATGTTCGGGGGTAGACAGCTCGGCCCTGCCGAATGGCATCTGCCGCCCATAACTCAGAGCCTGCCTACCTGGGGCACCCCACCGTCCATCGCGGCACAACCGGGATTTAGCAGCCCGTTCTTGCAACCCGACTTCACGCACTCTGATGCGTACCCGGAGCCCTTGCAGTGGGGCTCACATCCCCACCACCACGGCTCGTTTGCAGGCTCTTCTAAAACATTATCGTCCACTACCCATTTCAGCCCAAGCTTTCTCTCGGGCGCGAGCGCTGGGAGCAGGACGCAGCTGAATGGGTCAATTGTGCCCCATGTTTCGAGCAACAGCACGGGATCGCCTTCTTCGTCTTCGTCTATTGGTGTTGATGCAAGGTAGAGTGGGCTGCGATGTTGACCCTGTGTGGAATGTGTTTTTGGCACCTCCCACGGAGGGCCAACTAGCATCCCCTTTGCGTTGTTCACCATGACATTTTGATGATCATCTTACGAAGATCATCGGACGAATGAGAGCGGCCCCGTACTGTTGCGTCTGACACACTGCTATCCTGTTTTCGTGCTTTAACAACCATTATACTGTCTCCTATTATCATTTCCCCTGCATTGGTTCCGTTTAAATCTTTGATCCTCATTTCCACTTCATTCTGTCCTTGTATGGTCTGTGCGAGGACCTGACCCTGCAATATGTCTGCAACGGGTATTAATCCTTGCGGAGGCCGTACAAGGCTTGGATGTATCATATGTACCAAACACTGTATGCGGTGTGCTATCTCTGCTATTGTTGAGCTTTAGGTGTTTCTGCTTGAACTTATTGTATGATGGGTGCCAGTGTTGCCATAAGGTAACTTGTGGTTTTGGTATATACTACGGTCACGATCACCTTCATCAGTGCCTGCCCGGTCAGGTGCCAATGCTATATCTATGTTTTTCTAGCAGTAGTATTATCATTATCTGCCAGAGAGAAATCGAAAGCAGAGTGCCGAGAAGTCGCGACGCCACCGACGCGATATGTGACACGTGATCAGCACCTTGGGCGCCGTTCTGGTCCATTCGGAGGCTGAGTATCCCTCCTCCTGGTCCTCCTCCTCCTCTCTTTCTTTCCAGGTCTACCCAGAGCTCCCCTTCCAGCCAGGCTGCTACTACTTGCTCCCTATATGTCGAACGTCGACTTCGAGACAGCCGTTAAGCAAGAAGAAGCGAATCTTCGCAAGGTCCATCCAACGCCGGACGACATCCCCGGATGCATGAAGCTCTTCGACGATTTCCTTTCCTGTAACAGTGCGTCTCTCAATTGAAGTCTCACCCCTCATCTGCTCAATCCTGCTCAATTCACGTTATCTGTGGATAGTTATCGGCAAGCAGCTCACGTCACTGTATCGCTATGGGCACATGTCCGTCTGCGGGCCTAAACTGGATGAATTCAAGTTCTGCATGACCCTCAAGGGTCTGCATCCGGAGGAACGTCGTGAGGCATGGATACGGCGTCGTGCCGAGTGGTGGGCGCGCCGACGGCTGGAGAAGAGCAGCGAGGACGTGTGGGACATCCGGACGTACGTTACAGTTTTCTACAATTCAGCCGGGCTCAATTTGTGGCGCATAGCGAACCGCTCAAGGACTTTCCACCATCGAGGCCGTCCTTTCCCGTGGAGAATAGTACTGCGCTTGAGTGAGGGGTAGCAACCGCCCCCTATACTGATACTATGTGCAGTGTTTGACCTTTGACTTGGCCAGTCGCCTATACCCTTCTTCAACAGCCACCTGTTTGAAAGGACATGGTGTATGACCACCCGGTTCCAAACTTTGCTGGACGCATACAGCAGCGTGTTGTCAAGGGTAAACAACGTCGGCAACATAGCTCACGCTAGGCAGGCAAGCACCCCCGTCGCTGCGTCCTAGGGCGCAACGCACTAGTACTGGAAGTCGACATAGTTATTTTCAGTGCATCCGCTTGCAAGTTCTGGATGTCTCAACATCAAGGAGAGAATGAGTATACCGTTTCACCGAGGTGTAAATGCCGCAGTTTGGGGCTCCTTTTCCCCATTTCGTATCATCCATTACTCCGACCATTCAAGTTGCCCTAAGTATGTATTCTCGTCCCCGTCACTGAAATTGCTTATACCCACTATAATGCAGCCGCCTCTCCACCAGTTGTGTGATTGTTGTCCTCGTCTCGGAGGGCTTTAGATCAGGTCTGTTGTACTTTCTCTCTTGTGCTGGCTTTCTTAACATGTCTATCAGTTTCTGTCACTGCGACCCCTCATTGAACTCGTATTTCCTTCGCTGTGGCTCCTCGTCGGACTCGCTTGTACCGAATCTTTCATATCAGGTATGCCCATTCGGCCCTGATGATTCTGCAGAAGAGATCTCGTGACTCCAGCTTCTCTTCTTCTGTTTTGAGGTGGCTATCGCCGAGCTCAGGACGGCTCCAAGGGATGGCCTGTGTCATTATTTGTTTTTCTTCAAACACGGAGGTTTTTCCAACTTCGATGTGGCTAAGCAACTTCGTCGCTGCGAGGCTGCAAGGGTCTCTCGGAGTCAACTCTCCAGCAACGGACCGGTGCGGGCCGTATAGTGTTAAGTCGCCGTGCTGCTTCACCGCTCAATGACCCTCTTCAAGGCGCGTGAGTGCTACAGGGGCCGCCTGGGAATGCTGAATCCACGCCAAACGAGATATAGCGTCGCTAGAATGTCGCATGGGGGACAGTGCACTATGCTCGTCCGATCTCCTATCGCAAGCTTGTTCGCACTGCTTTGTGCGTTTGTTTCGCGAGCAGTTAACGCTACGCCCTCCAATACTGAGGGCCCGCCCATCGAGGAACCTATTGTTGACGTCGGATACACTGCATTTCTGGGGAATGCATCCCTACCTGGTGTACACTTTTTCGGGGGAATACGTTTTGCACAACCACCTCTCGGCGAGCTTCGCTGGCGGCCCCCAGCTGAACTCGACGAAACACCTAAACAGAACAAGACCCTGACAGATGCACAGTGGTTCGGGAACATCTGCCTCCAGCAGCCCGCAGAACTCGGCTTTGGGTCTGATGGTGAGCAAACCGAACCATCATTCATTCATACCTTTGACTTTGAGTCGCCAGATTGCTTGACATTGAATGTGTGGAAGCCAGCTCAGGCCAAGGCAGGGGACAACCTCCCTGTGGCACTCTACATACATGGAGGGGGAAACTACTACGCGGTATGCAATCAGCGTACCCTGGGTTTGACTCAAGCCTGATTGATAACAGAGCGCGCAAGGGTTTCCAATGGCCACCTGGGTACAAGAAAGTGGTGGGAATATGGTCGCGGTCAATATCCAGTATCGCCTCGGCTTGCTCGGCTTCTTGGCCTCCAGCGTGCTCATGCAGAATGGCTCTGCAAACGTCGGGCTCCTTGATCAGCGTGCAGCCACCGAATGGGTCCAAAGGTATGGCCATGTCTCTTGCTTTGAGCAACGGTGCTCACACAGTGCTAGTCATATCGGTGCATTCGGCGGCGATCCGAACCATATAACTGTGTCTGGCGAAAGTGCTGTATGTCCTTCTGGAATAAGCAGCTGCGCATTGCTCATAGTCTCCTATAGGGCGCGGCAGACATTGTCCACCAACTGGTCTCCTACGGCGGCGAAGGCGAGTTGCCCTTCCAAGCAGCGGTAAGATATAAGTCAATGCCACACATCTCCCCTGCTTAGGCATCGCCCGATAGATCACCCAAAGCGTAGGTACCGACCCCCTCCCTGACCCTGCGACCTACGAATACTGCTTCGCCAATGTGACCGCGACCGTCGGGTGTCCCAACAACTCGAGCGAGACGATGCCGTGCCTGCGTGCCGCACCGCTCTCCGCCATCGTTGCCGCGGTGAACGGAAAGCCGAGTGCGTGCGGTTTCCTCCCGATCATCGATGGGAACTTCCTCCCGGATTACCCGTCGACGCTCCTGCGTGAAGGCAGGTTTCACAAGATGCCGTTCGTCGGGGGACACTGCACTGACGACGGGAGTATCTTCGTCGGAGCACCCAGCGGGATCACGAACACCACCGACGGGTTCATTGCCTCGCTCCGCAAGCGGTACACGACGCTGGTATGTAGAACCCGATTATGACTGACATATGTGCTACTGATGTACGCACTAGTCAAATGCCACGGCTGCGCGAGTCGCCGAGCTGTATCCTGCTGACGAGTTCAGCTCCACGTTCGAGCGGGCGAAGACCGCGTTTGGGGACACCGTCCTCACATGCCAGTACGCACATATGTTTGGGTGTACCTGCCTCCGCCATAACCTGCCAAAAGGGATTGGTTCATAGCTCAGAAGCTGCGCAGTGAAGGGATCCAGGCCGTCTACAACTATCGGTGGAACACACCCGATCCAGTGCAGCTGGCGAAGAACCCATGGGAGGGCGTGATGCACACGTCTGACCTGTTTTTCCTCTTCAACGGGACCAAGTGCGTCCACCCAATTTACCCGTCAATGGACCACTCACTTGTCATCTGCAGCTCTGGTCCCTACCCCGGTGTCCCATCGAGCTTCGCCCCATTCAATACGTCCGAGCAGGCGCTCTCAACGGAGGCCACAGGCTATTGGACGTCTTTCTCCCGCTCTTTCGATCCGTCGGCGCATCCACCTGCCGGAGAGCTGACTCCGTCGCCCTTGTGGCCGACATCAATCAGCGGCCGGCTACTCATCCAAGAGGGAAAGGGGGAGACGCATATCGAAGCGTTCTCGTGGGAGTACGAAGCACGGTGTCTGTTCTGGAATGAGGTCGGGCCAGAAATTCATCTGTAGAAACGTGCATGTGTTCGACACAACCCTCCTGCAATTATACAACAGCTTGACCGGCGTATTGACAGACTCGGAGCACATGGGGTGTCTGGAAGACGACGCACCATCCGTAGACCCTGCCCGTGAGATGCCCCACGCTAGACAAAATCAAGGAAAGAAGGTTCATTGTCTTGGAACAAAGTAACTTAGCGGAACATTACATCGGGCATACACGGGTATACGGCTGTCATTTCTGACAAGGCCGCTGGACGGAGGGTAACAACAGGAAGCCCATGCCGATGGAGTGGGGACGATAATCAAGAATGGAACGAATACAACAATGACGAGCCGTCGAAGAAGTGCAGTGCAGTAGGTTTAGGCTTCGTGAGGAGTCGCATCGTGAGTCGTTGGAGAGGGGAAAAAAGGCGAGCGAGAGACGCCTGGTGTAGAATACAACAGTCATTTAGAATAAAAAAGCCGACTACACGGAAGTGCACTCGTGAATGGATGGGATGGTCAAGGACGACGCGGTTGATGGGTTAGCCAAGGGTCACTGCGTTGATGAGAGCCTCTGCTTTCGCAGACCGCGGCACCGCGGTGAACGCGAGAGGGCCAGGGTGGCTACCAAGTCGGTGCTCGTCAGGGGCCAAATTGGAGAGTGGGGAGGATGGAGCACACCTGATGATGCCTGTCGTGGGGTCATTATCACTTGCATCAGCCGGTGCAATGATGTCGAAAGTGGCCAATATCTGGACGACCGCCAAAAACATGCACGTATCGGCGAGGAACAGACCTAAGCTCCATGGATAAGCGCTTAAACAAAGACGTTGATCAAAAACGATCGAAACGTACCCGGACACGAGCTAGCAGATCACGAGAGGTCAGCTCGTATAGGAGGAGCGTTCTGATCAATGTAGCTCACCGTCTTCCGAAGCCCCATATGATCTTCCGTGGGTCCATCTCGGCAGGGCTCTTCTCAGAAGCAATGAACCGGTCCGGGTTGAATGTCTCTGGCTGCGAGTAGGTCTCGGGGTCATGCAGCATTTGCCTGATGCAGATGAGTACAAACAAGGCCCAGCAGCAGAATTTGCGAGGCTCTCACCAGATATTCGCTACGACAACAGTTCCCTCACGAAGATAGTATCCATCATGCACATCATCCTGTTGGAGGCGGTGCGGCATGCCTGTAATAGATTGGATATCAGTCGTCTGACAATGGGCTGATGAGAATACGCAACGCACCCAATGGCACGGCGTGCTTCCAGCGGAGCACCTCGGACATGATAGCGTCGACGAAAGGCAACTGAGGACGGTCCTGCAGGAGAGGCAGCCTCTCGGTGCCAACTGCGCGGTCGATCTCTTGCTGGGCCCGCTTCTGAATGTGCGGATACCTGGCCATAGCGTGGAGGAAAGATGTTACGGCGGAGGTTGTCTGGAAGGAAACAGCGTCAGTGCTACGGATTCAGAAGCGGAGAGTACTTCACTGACCGAGTCAACCGCGCCTACGCAGGAATGGAGAGTATCAGTATTTGAGATTTTCGTCAGAGGCTGAGCAGACATACCAAGGTAAAGGGACGCTGCTCCCCCCTTGACGAGCTCCTCTCGCTCTGCGTCCGGGGAAGGGCCGAGACATAAAGATACAAACGATGGGAAGGTGCTGCCCTTTGCCTGTCACGTCAAGGATTCAATGCAGATGGACGCCAGTGGGACAAATGCAATTACAATCTCTTGCTTCGCGTATTGATACGGCAATTCTAATTGCGCATTGAGGTCGTGCTTCCACGTCGTGGCCTGCTTCTTCCACTGCATACCAGGAACCCACGAAGGGACATACTGCACTGTATGACTCTGTAAGGGGCGTTTTACATTGATAGGACTGCGGAACATACAGATTGGGAGCACATCAACCAAGTGTGCGCCAGGCATGAAGCCAGTGGAGAATTGGGGCATCGTGGTGCGAAGGACGTCAACGAAGGTGTTGTCGCTCTCAGGAAGATCATATCCGTAAACGATCATCAAAGTCGTCCCGGCGACAGTCCTGTGAACGTGTAAGCAGTCGGTTCCCTGTAGGGAGAGACAGATGACGCACTTGTATATTTCGTCCACAATCCCTTTGGGGTTCCGGACCATCCGAGGCAAGGCACGGGTAACCTGGACATTCATGATGGGCTCAAATGCGACGACGCTGGCCCGGCTTCCGAGTGCCGGGGTGAAGAGCCGCCGAGTCTCGCGCCAACGAGAGCCGTAGGGAAGTAAAGCGGTCAAGCGATTCCATCCTACGAGGCTACCCACGGTGAGGCGAGGTCTGTCTGAGTATATAGAGGTCTTGCGGTCGAGCATGTCGATCGCGGCCTTGTGCGACCCCAAGATGACCAACGGCTGCCCGAGGAGGTCGATCTGCATAATGTTACCTGAGAGGGTGAAGCTCAGAGATACGCGCGTGTAGAGCTGGCATGGTACTCACCCCAGCGTGCGCTCCATTGCGCGAAAGTGATCCAAGGCAGCGACGTCGGCAGATCCAATAGGTTACCAATAAAGGGCAGGCCTGGGGGCCCCGGTGGTGCTGAGCCAGAGCGGCTGCGTCTCAGAGCAACCACAAAGCCAAGGATGACGCAGGCGAGGAGTAAGTATACGACATTAACGGAATAAGACATAACTGGGAATTGGAAAGCCTGGGGGGAGATGATACACGGGGGTCTTTAAGGAGTGCACGACCCGTCCGAGTATATACTTCCTAGTAGGCGGACCCGAAGATGGACTAAGCGGAAGCCATGGAGCTGGACCCCGGGATTTAAGTATAGCGCAGCATAGGGGCCGGCGTGTTTCATTACCAGAGGGTATTGTTGCGAACGCAAGATCATAGATCAGCCCAAGTGAGACAAGACAGCCTCCACGTCTAGGTACTAGATCTATCAGATCGGTTCGCCGTTTCCGCCGCATCATCGGTCACAAACTTTGTAAGTCTTTAGTGAGATTGGCCCACGAAAATAGATCGGCTCTTACTTGGCATGCCTAGGGAGTTTATTGTCGGATGCACAGTCTGCTGTGGAACCAAATGAAGCTTGGGGTAGGTGGGAGGCTGCGGACATGGCCATACGGGATCTCGTCGTCGTTCGGGTGAACACAGATATGGCTACTTCCGAAGGAGCGCGCCGGTGACTTCGCCACAGAGCGCACGCAGCGGCGAGAGCCTATCGGGAGGTCAAGATCATGAGGATAGACGCCCACTCGGATGTACCAGAGAGATAGCCGGGAAGTACGGATTTTGAGACGACCGTCGAGATGGTGATTGCGCGCAAGCGACCATTGAGAATGTCTATATACGGAAGATTACCTTTGGATTGGCTCACCGAAGCTGTCCACTCGAGATGCGTGCGTACGTGCGCCTAATACGATAGCGTTCGGGGGGTCTGGTACATGTGCTCTGGAGGATCTACCAGCCAAAATGATCAGTCCGTCAAGGAAGACCGTCCAAGGCCTGTGGAACCGGGCGGGTGCAGGCGCCCCTAGCTAGTAGTATCTGAAAACCTGGAATGTGAATAGTCACTGTCGGGGCATCATTGCAAAGCAACACGGGATTGGTTGAGATACTGCCCAGATCCAAAACGCCTCGTCTGCTAGGACGACGTACCAGGGCAATCACCATCATTATCAGTTATTCACGCGATTGGGCCACGGTCCCACCAATCACCACCAATCAGGGTCTTCCTTCAGGCGAACCACACAATAATGCCAATAATGTGATTGGCAACTGGGAGCGGCACGCAAGGTCACCAAGGATGGCGATTGGCGCGACCTATGGGAGACAGCAGCAGCGATACTGTGTTCTCTCGGGATGACAGAGGGTAGTAGAAGAGCCCGTGGCAGTCGGAACGTGCGCGGTCGTCACGGGACATAAGCGAGGCGAATAACCACCCAATATCCGCCTACCATGGTGGCACCTTGTACATTGCGGTACACAAATAGTAGGACTGGGTATAATAGGGTATAACGGCATGACCGTTCCCTACCCGCATTTCAGAACATCAACATAAAACCGAGCAAGCGTCGTGAATGCATGCGCACACGCTGCCAAGGCTTCGTCAATCTCCGCACGCGTCCAGCAGCATGTATGTACTGAGTAGTAGAGACAAGGGCGATACAGTATCGCGTCAGGTCGCCTGCAGATGGCCACAAGGCAATGGAGGTAAATCGGCGCAGTGAGTGGCATGAAAGGCTCCGTGCGTGAACAAGGGGGTATGTATGACTGATTCCGTGCGTGCTGAACAAGGGAGGCACATCTGACTCAAATCATGAAGCCGTCGAAGATTTTCGACACAAAGCCCCGAATGCAGGGTTGATAAGAAGGTTCGTGGATCGCTTCCGCGATGTTCCTACGTCAAGACAATAAGCCGAGCAGTACTCACCAGTGCGCGTGGAGCGGACTTGGCCCGGACGGCGTGCGTAAGATCAACACAAGGATAGATGGATGACCACAGCGCAGTCATCATCAAGAGATCCTGTCTTGAGGGAGTGCTGATGATGTGATGAAGTCAAGATGAGGTCGCGCGGTCGCCGGCGAGAACCTGATACAAACCTCCTTCGTTCCGATGCAGAAAGCGGGATCCGGTCTCTCGCGAATGCCTAGGACTGTTCTGGAGGGCATTCCCACAAATGGGGCTGCATGCGGTGCAGGTTGATCAGTAGTGCCAGTGGGTTCTTTGTTCTCAACTTGGCGGGCGTGGTAGCATGGGAGGTGTCCTACTACGTACGCAACACCGTTCCTCTGTGCCGGTAGGTCCCAGCCGCTGTCCTCTGCGTAACGTGAGTATCCGAGCTCACGGAATGTACGGCTCGGGTGAGCTGTTGACTCTGTTATGTCGTAGCGCTACGTGTCCCCTTGTATCCCGTCAGCACTGCAAGGAAGGTGGCAGTGTCACTCAATCGGGCACGCAATGGATCAGCTCACCCAGCGCACGCATATAATCCCTTTCGATGCGGTAACCTCGATAGCATCCTGGTTCTGAACTGAGTATAAACTGAATATGCCAGTAGACACTGACAGGTGCCGTCGTGGTAGTAGCGGTCGTAAGATGAGTAGCCTGTGACTGTGAGGAGTGGGCCCAGGTTGCAACTACCGAGATTCGACGCCACAACGCCGCCTTCCCATTGCAAGTAACTTCCGTTCTCTCAGTTTTCAGAAACCCTTCAGAATGATGCTTGGGACGTGCTTGAAGAGCATCTGGACGCGCATAGCTCACATTGGCAGCAAATCCGAGCAGCACGAGACACGGAGGAGCGGAGCTGGCCGCGGTGCATGATATCGCCAGTTGGGCGTCCAGACATGGCTGGTAATGACAACTTGACCTTCTTCCGTGACGTTCACTGACTGGTACGCGAAAGCAGCTAGCAGGCAAGACCGTCTAACAACCGTGGCACCGTGACATGTTCACCTGAACACTCTCGACATCAATCGCAGACTGCTGCACGGTACGTTGTTGCATCCTGGCTTTAGTTCCTCGGCACGGACACCTCGCGCTCGGGGAGGAGCATAAGCTCAGGGAACAGGGCTTTCCAGCTTTCCATCAGCATCGCGATCGCTCCACAGGAACTCTCTGCTCCTGAGCCCGAGAGAGGACTAGCAGGATGGGGAATATCCTGCAATAATATCCACCTAATGTACCGGAGATGCTGATTGTGATCAATTTTGTCAACCCTTGGCAGGACGCCCCTATCGCGGGACGACAACTTGGTGGCAGTGGTAGTGGTGCTCGTACATGCGTACGGAAGCAGTTGTGCATCAGGGGTTGTCTTGCCTACGCTAGCCCCGAACTACGTGCACATGATAGCCTACTCTACGTCCTTCGCGTGTGTCGCCCCTGCATGCTGCACGGCCAACATTGGCGTAGTACTACATAGTAAACGTGCACCACAATTGATGGTCGCCAACGTCATATATTACATCCCCACAAGCTGTCATACTGCCAAATGTGGCATCTCTGATGATGGAGTCTAACATCGACTGTGTATTCCATGTCTATGGGTAGCTCACGGGTAGCGCCTTGTGATAGGAGAAAATAGAATGTATAATTTCGAGACCGGTGGCGATGAAAAAATATCATGCATATTCAAGGACTGCATCACTGATATTTGAGTAGGGTGATCACCGGGCAGCCTATGCACCTCCAAGAGTTTCTGCATAGCGCAATGATGCTACGAGGAGCCCGCACGGCACTCACAGAACGTGAACTGTGGTCTCTTGGGGCTGGGTGTGCTATATACGAGTGAGCGTGGCAGTGGGACACATCGCAGGTGTGGGTAGGACGCACAAGGGAGTCGGACGTGTGTGCCCGAGCTCCGAACGCACGACGGTACGTCCTGGGTCGAGAGCCAGAATATCTGAGAGGAAGGCGGGAACTCAGTGCTGCACAACAGGGGCGGTGGTAATCTACCCACTGTTACTGTTTTTCAGGTGCCACGTATTGTCGTGGCGGCGGCGCCGGTGCTCGACTTCGAGCGCTCTGCCTTGTTGAAGCAATGCACAGTCTGCTTGGTGGCCGTCTTCATCTGCGTCTGCTTGTTGGCACTAGATACGGGTGAGCATATCATCAGTCAGTCGCTTGCAAGACATCATGATGAGTTGCCTACCTTTTCCGAGCAATAGTATACATCTTGACAGGCCCCGCATTCAAGGAAGCGGTCTCCGTAAAGGGACTGCCACTTGCCGCAGGCGCTGCAGCAATGGAGAATACTGTCCGTGTCGAGAAGGACCTCCAGGAGTGGCCTGGAACCAATATTATCACCGGTGAGCTTCAATGCTGGTCCATCACGGTCGTCCCGGAGTCGTAAGAGATCGAAGTGTGAAAGGCCTCGCGGCGCTCCATTGAACAGGAATATCTTTCGAGGGGATACCAGGCTGATATGTTCGGCAATAAAATTGATGCATTGAATAGGCGATGCGGGGAGGTGGGGGAAGTCCACTGATAACACGAACCAAGATTCGTGTTTCCTTCCTATAGCAAGAGCCCTGTCAGGGTAGGTCGCTGTATGAAGGATTAGGCCGCATCCGTTCTGCCGCATCGACTGCATAGGAGATCTGCGCTAGCGGGAGTGAGAAGAGACGGTATTAATTCCCCTACCATGTAGGCTAGTTATTACTCGGTGGTCATACGATGTGGCGACGACGAGCCGTGTTCTTGAACGGATCCTCGCTTCGTCGAGCGGTCGGGGTCCGCGGATGCCCCGACCGAGCAACGAAGCCTATCATGCGAACGAAAATAACACACAGTAAAGCGCCTCCAGAGCCGTTAATTGGGATGATCTTGTGATTGTAGAGGGCGTTCTGTGTGAAATTGCTGTTGAACTGAAAAGTCGCTTCTTCGGAGTAGGTGGTCAACTCATTCCCTTTTATGGAGACGACCGCTCGTTCAGGAGAATCCGGGTCTCAGACGGGGTGGGACGGGGACTGCGAGACGCGGATCGTGTCTGTGGCGTCGAAGACGGAAGGTGGAAGAACGCCAGGATGAGCTTGAGGCCACGCATATAGTCACTCACTTCTGTTCGACGACCATGACGCCCCATTTCGCGATCTTCCTCAAGAGATGAGCAGGGAAAACGTCGAATGACGCAGAACCGGACGATGGCACCATACCAAATGGTTGCGGTCTTCATGAAGGTGTGCATTCGCATACCGACCTTCTCATTACAAGCGATAAGAACACCATGAAAAGGGGTGGAGACATTGCCGCCAGCTCTTGGCAGCCTTGCAGGAAAGGAGGACTGTACTCCGTTTCCGCAGATACGTACGTGAGCATTCTAGAATGTTTGGAATGTGGAGCGAGATATGACAACCTCCCCCAATCATCAGCTTTGTATGCAGTACGGAAGGTTGTCCTAGATCTAGCTGTATCATTGTGCGGCAGCCACGGTATCGAAGATCCTCTATTCCTCCATACCGTTGAAGCGAGGATTCCCAGCTAGTCTCCGTTGCAGACCAAAAAGCCGACAAGCGTCTGTGATTGCAGCGAGGCCGCTGCTATCAAAGCTAAGTGCGACTTGAAGTAGCCCGTGTCGCGCGTCGCGTCATTTCTAGAGGAACGACACCAGCTGACAATTCGGAAGGAACTATGGCTTCCGCGTCGAATGATACTCGTGGTGCAGGGGCGGATCGACAAGCAGCAGCTTTTCCGTGACTTGAGACATACATGTGAGTAGAACAGTTGGCACAGATGCACCGTTTCTGACCCCACGGGTGAGGGGCTTGCAATACGAATCGGTGCAGCAGAGTTTGACCGGTCGATGAACCTAGGACCAGTGTGATTCCCAGCGAAATATAGGAGTCGGCCACTTCGATACTTCCGGATCCTCCTCATCCCGGGAATCTCGAGTCAAGGCACGTGGACCTATTCCGAGTGTGTACAGGAGGCCCTGGTTGAACACACGCTGCTGCAATTACCGTTGCGGTGAGTACAAACATATCACACTCGCGATTGACTAAACACGGACCTGAAGCTTTGGAGGCTCCTGAAGGTAGTCGGAAGGCGACAATGCCCGCCATAGCACCGTGGGAGACTGCAGCATGAGGCAGATGGAGACGCCCACGGAGGGATTCCTGATGCTGATGGCCTCGCCTGCGAACAACCGCCTTCTCTTCTTTCAGGTGTCCTCTGCTCTTTGCTAACGACCACCGTCTCCAGCTCACTGACACTGGCGACGACGACACACTCACCAGGACGACTTTTCTGACATTTGACGCGAAGGAACCTCGCTTGCGCTGTCACCATGCCGCCGAAAACCCTGCCCGCGTTCTTCCTCGGCGTCGAGCTCGCGACGGACCAGCTGCGCGCATCTATCGTGGACGAAAATCTGGAGCTGGTCGGCGTAGAGCATGTCGATTTTGACTCAGAGTTGCCCGAGTACCAGTGAGTCGCCCATCTCTCACCCACCCCGATCACCTCCATCCGCAAACGCGAGCAATGCGCTCAGACACGTCGTCCAGGACACACGGCGGAATCTTCACGACCCCCGGAGATGCGTACACAACGCCCATCGAGATGTGGATCAAGGCCTTTGGTGAGTACATCGCGGAAGCAAATCTGCGTTTTGTCTATCGAGGCGTTACTCATTTCATCACCGTGCGACCCACCTGCCCGATCGGTCACCGCCCTCTTGCCCGCCGCACACAGACTTGCTCATGGAGAAGATCAGCAAGTCCTACGACCCCTCGAGGATCAGGGCCATAGGCGGGGCTGCCCAGGTACGCTGCTGCACGCCATTGCCGGTGGACTTGCACTCACGATCCCGCTCTGGCGCCTAGCACGCCCTCGTCTGGTGGCACGCCAGCCAGTTGCCCCAGCTCCAGGCGCTCGACCCGCGACTGCCCATTCACACACAGATCCCGATGACTGCGTTTACGATGCAGAATACGCCCGTCGCTCAGGATACGTCGGCGCACACCCATGCGTTGGCGCTCGAGGCCGCGCTCGGTGGGCCAGATCTGATGGCGGTTCGAGTAGGGACATGTGCGCATGCGTCGCTGCTTGCCGCGCAGCTCCTGAGGGTACGTGAGGCGTGGCCGGAGGTGTGGGCACGCACGGGGAAAGTGCAAGTGGCGAGCAGCTTTGTCGCCAGTCTGATTTGTGGCGCGTACGTTGGCATGGGGGAAGCGGAGGCATGTGCAACGGGTCTCTGGGCCCATTCGGGACCGCAGCCAGCAGGAACGCCGAGCCATTGGGATGAGGGCGTACTAGAGATAGTGGGTGGGAGCAGGGACGAGGGAAGGCGGATTTGGGGCTGGCTGGGAGATGTAGACATCTCGGGAGGGCGGCGAAGAATCGGCATCGTCTCTCGATACCTAGTCGACCGGTACGGCTTTGACCCTGGTACGTACTGTCTTTCGTCTCTTGCTACTGACGCTGACCACTGGCCACGGCAGAGACTATCGTTACGCCTTTCACGTCTGATTACCTCTCAACATACCTCTCACTATGCCCCACACCCTCCGACATTGTGCTCTCCTTTGGACCGATGGATGCATTGCTCGCGCCGGCAACTAATTACATACCCACCCGCCTGTACACCCTCTTCCCCCACCCCGCGCAGGACGCTGGAGAGCGACGGAGATATGTTCTCATGCTCTCCAGCCGGAATGCAGATGTGCCCCGGGCGCTCGTGCGTGATATGTACACCAAGAGTTGGAGTGCATTCGACCGTTTGGTCGCCATCGTGCCTCCTGGGGGGTCAATTGGGTACGCACCACGCTGCCTTCCTATGGTCCTTGATTGACCAACTTGTCGACAACAGACTCGATGACAAGCTCTTCAGCTTCTGGTTGCTCCAGGGAGACAGTTACCCATTCTCGCATGTGAAGGGTATATTCCGCTTCGAAACCGGTGTGAAGGTCAATGAGTTCCGCGACTTACGTGCGAATCCCCGCTGTCTCCTAGAGAGTCAGGTTCTCTCCTTCCGCATCCGTTGGTCACGTATGCTCTCCACCGGTGTACTTGGCCCCAACGCAGGCCGCGGACGCGCTGCTAATGCCTCACCGAGCCCGGTCACCCAGCAGAAGCGCGGCCCAACAGGCGCGGCGAACTACGCAGGCCTCCCCTTCGACCCGTATGATTACACCCCCCTCCCTACCCGTATCCTCTCGACTGGTGCCGCCGCCAACTTCCCTTCTATCTCCAACCTGGTGGGCGACATCTTCAACGCCCCCGTCCTCGTACCTACCACCCAGATCGACGGCGCGCAAGTTGTCCCACACCGGAACGCGCCTCCGCAGGGCTTTCCTGCACGTGCTGCCCTTGGTGGTGCGTATGTCGCCCGGTGGGTATGGGGCAAGGAGAAAGGCACACCTGCGGGCACTGGCCGCGGTGGCTTCGAGGAGGAGGTCCGCCGATTGTTGGCGAAGCGCTGGGGCGCATCCGGCGGTGCCCCCCTGCGGACAAGCATCAACGCGCCGGGCGCGAGCAGCAAAGCTCCAAGCGCTGCAGGGAGCGGGGCGAGCACGCCGTATGGCCATGGTGCGCGCTCCGCGCTGGGTGCGACGATCCTCGTCGAGGAAGATGAAGACGAGCAGGAGGATATTGTGGGGGTGTTCGGAGCTGGATCTGCGTTCGGCGAGGGCGAGCTTAGCCGACTACGCACGGTGACGGGCTCTACAACCGGTACGACGATGTCGGGCAGCACGCTCGACGGCCCCTCCACTGCCTTTACTACACCCGATCTCGGTGGGACTACCCCTACAGGCGAGACCGCGCCGGACCCCGCTGCCCAGTCCTCGCCCCCCTCCCTCGTCCCCGTCACGGCAATGCCCACCTCTGACGCCGAGCTGCAGCTTGGGCTTGCGAAGGTCGCCGAGCCAGACGTGGACGCGTTCATGTCGTACGCAGCCATCGTGCCTGAATACTGCCGACTGGAAGGCCTGCTAATCAAGTCGCTCGTCTGACCCCTCTCGCTCCCACTGGAACTCTTGGTTTACTTCTGTGCTTCCGACGTTTGTTGTTGTGCTGCCCCGCTCAGTTGTGCTCGCCCCGTCCCAGTTGTCTCTCGTAGGTCCGCGCCGCCGCACGGCCAATGATGGCGCCTCAAAATTACTTGTAGCATTTCATGTCTGCGGTCAACTATACCAAGGGCTGGAATTGCGATCCGCAGGGCATGCTAGTATGATACTCGAGCATATTGTGATATTTAGATAGCAGTATTGGCATATTGCGTTGTACATAAACAGTGCGTAGGATGCATTGGTGAGATCCTGGTATGTTACAAAGGGAAAGCAGTTGCTTGATGTTACAGTTACAATATGGCAGGGGTCATGACTTGATGACAGTATCCCAATTTGTATGTTCATGTTCTAACAAGATGTCGTCACCTAATGGGCACAGCACGCACCCTCCGAGAACGCAGCCACGCTACGGGAATCGTTGGCCCCGGGCACGTCCATGCTAGGGTTTGACTTGAAGAAATTTGTGGGTCTGAAGAGCACTCTGACGTGCTCAGCGGGCATCACAGGCCAATCTTCCGGGCGGGGAATATGGGTTATACCTATACCAACGTCAGCACCTCGGCGGTCGCACATCAAGAGGCTCAAATTTACCAGTGGTAAGATACACTAGGATGTCCTCCTCTTCAAGGGTATCGTCGCTCTGCACCCAGCTCGTAACCGAGTCCTCTGGCGTCTCGCGCGTCTGCGGCACATACTTGCCGCTGGGCCACATCCGCCCGCCCTTCTCCGACTCGACGTCCTTGATAACCCAGAGTGGCTTGCGCGTCCATGGCGCACGGGTCGCGACGATGCTCTCGTCGCGCGTCTTCAAAGGAACGCTCGCACCGCGTAGGCCCGTGATAGTGTACCCTGCGAGCTTACCAGAGTACGGATGCCGCCGCTTCGGGTTGACGATCGCCCAGCGGCGGTCGCCCTCGTAGTTGATGTCGCGGGCACCGTCGCGGGCGTTGGTGATCGTCGTGCTCTGCGTGATGAACGCATTGCCGGCGTGGTTCGACCGCGCGTCAAACGGAAGGGAGACGATGTCCGTCTCGACGACGCTGTTGTGCAGCCCATCGACCATCGGATCGACCCGCACGGAGAAGATGTGTTGGTGGTAGTGCGCGTTGATCCCCGGTGCGAGCACTGTGCCGAAGGGCGCTGGTTCGTCGGCGGCATTGGCGTACACTTGGAGGATACCAGTGAGGCGGACCTCCATTTCGATGTTGCCGTCTTGGTAGAAGAACCAGTTCCATATGTACTCTGGGCGGGGGCATTGAGCAATGTGTTTTGAGTGCGAGAGATACATCTCGTACCATAGTTCGCCAGTGTGCAGATCATGCTGACGACGAGACGGCGGCTGCGCACCGCATGCGAGCGGCCGCCGACACGGAAGTCGGTGTGCTTCCACAGCAACCCGGCATCCTCTTCGTGAATGCAAATGACATTCTTGATAACTACAGCAGTACCGTCATGTGCCGCGTATGCACCAGGCTATGAAACGCAAGTGAGCATCATGAATAGGCCGATGAGTTCTCGCAGCATACCAGGTAGTGGATTTGTCCAAGGCAGTCGCAACCGAGCGACAGCTCATTCGCCATCGTGCCCATACCATACTCTCCCCTATGGGATTTTTCTTATCAGTTCAAGGCAAAGGGCCGTGTCCTCCCAAACTTACGCGTCGAAGGCATGTTTCCGTGGATGTGGGTGCTCCGGCGCTCCGTAGGGGACGACCATCTCCGCCAGTGACAGCCTGTAGAAGATCGGGCGCACCTCTCCATCATCATTGTACGTGATAGTTGAGATCGCGATCCCTTCCCGGTGGTTGAACGCTACATACTCGCTCAGCTGAACAAGTACGACACACAAGTACCGTCGTGCACGCACCGATGTGCATCTTCCACTTCTGCCAGTCCAGGACATGCCCGTCCACCTTGAAGCTGACGCCCTCCGGCTGGACAACGTGCAGCGGCTTGACGTCGTCGCGGAGCTTAAACGACTCTCCCGGTTTCTGCGCCATCAAGTCCGGCAGGAAGTCCCATGCCTCGCGCGGCGGCGGGATCCGCGTGCGCTGCGCCGACTCGAGCCCATCTGCGTCGAGAGGCGGTGGCACGGTCGATGGTGCGGAGAGTGCACTGTCGATGCCATGCTCTTTCCAGAGCGACGAACAGGACGACTGGGAGACGTAGCGCGGGGGGAAGTCGATGTGGATGACTTTCTGAGCGAGCGAGTCGATGACCGGTATGAAGTCCTGCCAGAATAAAGTTCAGAACATACCTTGGGACATCCAGTGAGCGGCTTACCATGGGGTGCGCGTAGAGGTTGTCGTGCGTAGAGAACCGAGCGAACAGTAGAGCCTGCTGAATGCGCGCCTTCTTCGGGAAGCGATCGTCGAATCCGATGGCCCATCCGTCGGCGTGCAGTTGCTCAGGTGTTACACCTTGCACACTCGGCTGTCAGTATGCTCTTCTACGTATGTCTGATCACACTTACCTACGTCGGCTGCTAGCTTTTGCACCACCTTATCCTCACGGATAACCTTCTCACAGAGTAGTAGTTCTTCGACCGTGATCTGGGGTTGCACCCCCTCCGGGAGCTTCTCGACCGTGTCTACCTCCCACTGACCCTCCTTCAAAGACAAGAGGGTATTGTACGAATCGCTGTGGGCGCATGAGCGTCTCCGCATTCTGGAGTGGATCTGCGTACCCCGTAACCACATCACAGAACTGATCGACGATCGTTAGTCACTGGATGCATATCGCAGCAGGTGAGGGGTACTCACATCTGCCTCTGCCCTGCGCACGATCTCCGGCTTGGACTCCGGCTTCTCTCCGGGGTTGAGCGGTATGCCTAAGAACGCGAGGACGGCTTTCTTCGGAGGTGGAAGCAAATAGCTCGTAATGAACCTGACTGCTTTGATATCCGTATTCGCAGCTGTATACCGACGAACGGCAAGTCCGACTTGCACGATCTATAAATCACTTAGATTCTGCCATACATCGTGATCGTGGGGAGTGCACCTCATCAGGGGTTAATGGGTCCAATGGGTGCTTGAACGGAGGTATCTTCGCGTGCGTAGTCTCCTGCACGAACGTCGCTGTGGCGGGGGCTTTATTCTCGACAGACATAGCGAACTGTAGATCTGCCTGCGGGGTGAGCAACAAGTCAGCACAGGGCGCTCTCAGGCTAGTTGGGGCGTGTGATCTTGCGAAGGCGTCTCTTTATACGAAGACGCGGTCCGAGGTCATGCTCAGGGCACTTGTCAATTGTCAGAAGCCTGAACCGTGGAAGAAGCAGAGCACTTGGTTCTGACCATACGTTTGTAGCGATAAGTGATGCAGGTGTATGGCAAAGTAATGTCGCTTAGATAACGAGTAGGTCTCAACCACGAGTCTACGAATCCACCGGATACGATCTAGCCGGACACTGGGAACAACTGGTCGGTTTGGAGCGGTGTACGGGCCTTCCGCAGGCTCACAGTTGAAAGGGATTGTGAAAGTGAATGACAATCACCTTTGATCAAATTGTATTGCTATGCTTACAACCGAGCATCGATTGCGATTGTATTCCGTCGCTCTTCCGTTCATATTGACGCGCTTATAAACGGCGGTCTGGATGCGATAACACTGTTTTGCCATGTGCAAGCTATCAACCCAGATGTATCAGTCGCGCTATCGCGCGCCAAGGGGCCACAGAGTGAGGTTGGAGGTAACATACCATCGTGAACGCCGGTGAAATAGTACGCCAGTACATGGTGCGCATGTTCGAAATATCGAGCAGGGATGTCACTGCCTGACGTATGACCGCCATGTACGATGATCATAAGCACATGTCTTTGAAGTTCTTGACCTGTCATGGTACATTTCATGATACCAGCAACAGTAGAGGTAGCATCGATCGACTTACCTTCTCGCCACTGGCAATGGGTTGAATCCGTGGCATCGAGCGCTACTGAACAACGTCGGCTTCACAGACTGTGACGAGTACACGAGTCACTCACATACGCCAAATGTGCGATCAACAACTCATGAGGAGGACTCGAGGAGGGTATTCTGTCTTTTCCTGATCAATACGGCGATCATTGCTTAGATAGCGCTCTTTTCTCTGCAGCCTGCATGTAAAAAGACATACTTCGCCTATATCAACGTAGCGGCACTGTCAGAGTCAAGGCGAAGTTACAGCATACTGAAGTGTCCTTTGTATCACTCTTCAGAAGAGATGCCAGTACTCTTCTCGTCGTCTACCTTCTCTTCTATGGCCATTGCTTCACGATTGATCTTCCTATCCCCCAAGGTGTAGCCAATCTGCCGAATGACGAGCCAGGCAGGGAAGAGCGAAATGGCCCATAGCCCAAAGTTCAGGTACACCCCTCCCACTTCAGCGAACAGTGGCAAGCTGTTTAGGCCATACTACAGAGCACTTCGTCAGGCATGTGAGACAATGAAAAGATGTGCTACATACACTAATGGCCTGCGCCGCGGATTCCGTGCCTCGGAGCAAGCCGGCGATGCGCACGACTTCAGCTTCGCTGCCCGCCAGTTTGCCCACGATGAAGTACCTGCATCGACGTCAGATCTATTGGTCGCATTCAGACACTCAATGCTAAATGAACGCACAGATAGAGATATTGAATCTGGAAGCCGATGATCAAGAACAAGAACAGCGCGAAGCCTTTCGCGAAGCCCGGGTCGACCCAATCGTACGTCGGCTGCGTCTTCCGGAAGTCCGTGACCAGGATCGTCGCCCAGATCCACCATGCCCCTTGCAGACCAAAGATCACGAAGAATGCCCATCGAGCCCGCGTGTGCAACTTGAGCTTCGTGTAGTCAAGGAAGGCACCGAGCAGGTTGCCGGCCAGTAATGCGACGATGCCGGACAGGAACGAACCAAGGGCACGTACGCGTACGGTGAACCACAGGGACTGATAGGTGAATGTCACTGCCTCGGAATAGACGGCCTGAGAGATCAGAGGGACGATGAGTAGGAAGTTCTTGCTAAAGAACAGCGTTGCCATCTCCTTCAGCTCAACAAGTGGGCTCCCCGTGATCTGCAGCCGGACGGGGACACCGTCCTTCCGCTCGACCTGCTCCGGTCGGTTGAGCAGAAGCCCCGCGAACGGAGCGAGCGCCTGGAGGGCGATGAAAACGAGGTACACGTAGTACGAGACGCTGCCGGCCTCGTCTCGCTTCGCGTTGATCCCAAGATTGATCGCGCCTCCGAGGACCTGCCCTCCGACGCGGAACGTGAGCCAAAGGCCCAGGAAGCGGCCTTGATTATATGGCTCTGGGTACGACAGGGCAATCGCTGCCTCCGAAGTCCAGAATATGCCCGCTGACAGGCCGCAGAGCGCCGCGCCTAAGAGGACAAGCCACTCGTTGCCAAACCGGTTGTTCGTGTAGAGCCCTGCGGCGTAAGGCGCGTATCCCGTCGTGCCCATGATGAGGGTCCATTTGATCCCGATGAACCGGACGAGGACGCTCGAGAAGTAGCAGGTGAGGACCATCAACGAGAAGGTCAGCGCGTTACTCGCGTTCACTAGGTATGGTTTCCGTGCGCCTCCTGCGCCGAGGGAGTTCATGGCATTCCATATCCCAGGAGCAAGGAGGTTGCAGAGTCCAAGTATAAGTGCATTGTAGATGGTGGACCGATACCACCTCGCTAAGATGTAGCAAGTGAGTATTCCGATATCTGCTCCATGAGGGCATTCGGGTACATACGCTTCACTCTCTTCTGGTTAGAAATGTCGAGCCCAGTTTCCGCACTTTGAGCATCACCTTTGGGTTCCGACATCGTCTCTTCGTCGACGGAACAATTGGCGGACCACTAGGCAAGTTGAATCGGGTTTATCAAGAAGCCCAGTACGCCGTCCAGAGCGCCGTAGAGACGCTCGACTCATATCACGCCAGAGTGCTTCTTTATGTCCTTCGCGTCGCGGTTTTCCTGTGGAACATTTCAGCGGGGCATCAGCATCCTCACAGAGCGCAATGTCACCCATGACAGGCCGTACCCAGCTTCGCGTGCCACCTGCTACTTTGTCTCTTTCAATCGGATAGAATGTTCAACGTGATGTCAACGCGTCTACAATCGTCCGAAGGCCAATCGGCTCGCGATAATGTTGCACGATGACGCCGCCAAGCAACATTGAGTACATATGACAGGGCGCGGGCACGAGCATACTCGTGTCAACACGATGAGGAGGACAGCCGACGTCACCGTGGCTTGGGCTAGACATCCCACAAAAACTCGAAGAGAGCTTAGCTCTCTATCACAGCACACATATAGGATGGAACTTACATCGTCACTTGCGCCCGTAATACAACCTGCTGGTGTTCACTAGACCTTTTTTCAATCCTCGAGATGGCTTGTACTGTCGTGCAAGGTGATGGGCGTTGTGCGGCA
The DNA here is from genome assembly GCA_022606075.1 of Fomitopsis betulina. Taxonomy (NCBI): domain Eukaryota; kingdom Fungi; phylum Basidiomycota; class Agaricomycetes; order Polyporales; family Fomitopsidaceae; genus Fomitopsis; species Fomitopsis betulina. The sequence continues at coordinate 263,215 of JABYQK010000031.1, forward strand.
CATGAGGCCTCAGGACCCAAATGAGACCTTCCATCCGTGTTGTCAGTCCTCTGCTCGACACGACTCCACAACGCCAGTGTCGAGACAAACATTATACATAGAGATATGGTTGAGCCCCGGGACAGAATAGTGTGAATCCGCGCGTGCCTTCATGCAGGGTTCCAGAGGGAGAAGGGGCTTCCAAACACTTTTGACCGCGAGGAGTTGCATAGTGTGTAGTATGACCCACCATTGGCGTTAACGTCCCTATGTGCACATGCAGAGGAACCCAGTACACGAATGTTGGGGGAGAGTGATGCATTGTACATCCTGGCCGTCCTCGCCAAATCAGAGTTGATTCGCACCTCCCCGTTCAATATACAGCGCCTCCAAAGAGGAAGGCATGCAGAGGACGTCCACAAGATCTACCAGGCGCGGCGGATACGATTGTCTGATGAATAGAAAAGACCAAGTTTTCTGAGCATGCTAGTGCACAACGCAGAGGGTGTAATGTCAAGGTAGGCGTCATAGAGTCGTAAGCACCTCAGTAACGGTTAGGTCTCGTCACTGGTCAAGTCAGGAAGGTAAACAGGACCCTCCTTGCAGCCAGCATACCGTCACAACTCTGGAGGAAGGGGAGCTGGCCCTGCAAGAAGCTGCACGACCTTCTGTGGAAGGCCATGTGCCGCGTGGATATGTAGCCTGCGGATACGATGAAGTTATCCTAAGGCGAGCTGAGTAACTTCTGGCCCCTTCGACCAGACTTTGTTCTTGAATAACACATTGCGCCTGGATTCGGATCCTCAGCAGCACTATTCCGGCAGAATGCGAGGCAGCAGAGTATGGATTCGGCGATGTGGAATGGTTGTGTACCCGGAGGAGGAGGAAAAGGAGGAGGAGGAGGAGGAGGAGGAGGAGGAGGAGGAGGAGGAGGAGGAGGAGGAGGAGGAGGCGCGGTCCGTGGCGCGCAAACTCGCGTAGGATATCCCGATATTCATGCTCATTCCGCCACCGCTTAGAGTCTCTGTCGTACTGTCACAGAGTACTGTCACACCCTACAAACGTCTCCGACTGCTTTGTCTCCCCAGGGCAAACCGGAAATACGACCGTTTGAGGAGGTGAGAGGACGGTCCCGGCAGCTACGTGAAGACACTGAAGAGGAGGACTCTAAACATCTACTGCTACTTCAGTCACGACAGTGCTCTTTTCCTTGTCCTCCGAGTCGTGCTCTTGCGGTGGCACATGTAACTCACGACGCCCATCCCTGCCTCCCAGCTCGCATCCTATCTGTCGAACAACCATCCATCCAGGGAGCAGCGATACAGCATAAAAGCCGAGGTTCATGTAAACACCCCCAACTTCGGCAAAAATGGGTACGCTGTTCAAGCCGTACTGCTGAGCGTCAGTAGTGGTCATCAGAATACAGAAATGTCGACTTACGCTGACAGCCTGTGACGCAGACTGGACAGCTCGAAGCAACCCAGCGATGCGGACGACTTCCGCCTCGCTATCTGCCAAAATCCCTACAATGAAGTACCTGCACGATATAATTCGTCTCATCCCAGACAGGTCTCGGTAAATGAAAACTCACAAATAGAGGTATTGAAGCTGGAACCCGATGATGAGGCACAGAAACAGAGCGAAGCCTTTCCCGAAACCCAGATCCACCCAATCATACGTCGGCTGTGTCTTCCGGAATTCCGTGACCAGGATCGTCGCCCAGGTCCACCACACTCCCTGTAACCCAAATACGACGACATACGCCCATCGGGCGCGCGTCCGAAGCCTGAGTTTCGTGTTGTCGATAAAGGCGCCGAGCAGGTTACCAGCGAGTAAAGCGACGATGCCGGACATGAAGGAGCCAAGGGCGCGCGCGCGCACGGAAAACCAGAGAGACTGGTAGGTGAAAGCGACAGCCTCCGAATAGACCGCCTGCCAGATGAGCGGCACGACGAGGAGGAAGTTCTTGCTGAAGAAGAGCTTTGCCGTCTCCCTCAGCTCGACTCGCGCGCCATTCGTGATCTCCATGCGGACAGCGACACCATCCGTCCGCTCGACTTGTTCAGGCCTGCTCAGCAAGAGCCCTGTGAACGGACCCAGTGCCTGCAGCACGATGAAGATGATGTATACCGTATATGAAACGCTCCCGGCTTCATTTCTCGTCGCATTGATACCGAGATTAATGGCACCTCCAATGATCTGCCCACCCACCCGGAAGGTGAGCCACAGGCCCAAGAACCGGCCTTGGTTGTACGGCTCCGGATAGGTCAACGCGATCGCAGCTTCCGACATCCAAAAGACACCCGCGGACAGGCCACACAGCGCGGCGCCGAAGAGGACGAGCCACTGCGTGCCGAACCTGTTGTTCGTGTATAGCCCGCCGGCGTATGGCACGTATCCGATTGTGCCTATAATGAGCGTCCACTTGATGCCGATGGCGCGGACGACGATGCTTGAGAAGCAGCAGGTAATAACCATGAGGCAGAAAGTGAGTGCGTTGCTCGCGTTCACTAGGTATGGTTTCTGCGCGCCCCCACCGCCCAGCGAGTTCATCGCGATCCAGATCCCGGGGGCGAATAGATTGCAGAGCCCAAGAACAACCGCGTTGTACGTCGTTGAACGATACCACCTTACTGCAAGGCATTGCGAATATATGATTTAATACAAACGACGTTGTGAAGATGGATGGATGGATCTAACGTACGTTTCACCACTTTCCGACCGCCATGGTTGTCTGGTTCGATGTCCTGGACAGTGCTCACGTCCTCTTTGCAGTCTGCCATCGTGAACAGGGTGTTAGACGGCTCTTGCGGATAGCGCAGGCTTATCAATGAATGGTACGAACCTCTCGACGCGGAGGCGCCGTAACAAGGAGCCACAGATATGCTTGCATCCTATCGCGTCTGGCCGCTTCTGTATAGTAGCCTTCGCTTCGAAGTGATCCTGCGGAGCGTACGCATCGTCAGAATGACCTTGTGATACTTCCCAGTCATAATCCGGAGACCCGAGACGGAGTCTGACCTCCGAGTGCGCACTCTTTCTTCGAGGTTAGATTGTCGTCCATTCCGAAGGTTGTAACCGCCCTCGAAAAACAACCCACATCGAAACACATCCTGAGCGTAAGTCGACTAGGCCATAACCAAGATCCATGAATAGAATATCATAGATGCTGAATTCCGTAAAGGAATTGAGTACGCGTCCCTGGCAGCTGTCAACTGGCGGAAGAGTGCGTTGATAAGAAGTGTTGGTAGCTCAACATCTCCAAACTCCCACTGAATGCCATGGTCAAGACCTGCAGTAGGATTGCACACATGCAGGCAGTTTAAAGCGGCGGGCGCACGGCGAGGCAGGCTTGAGGTAAGATTACGTTAGATGATATAGCAACAGTGAGCCACGAGTACATGAAGGAAGGATGATTTGGAGGCGTGGGATAGCGCTACATTGTACAAACCTTGTATCACTCGAACTCTGCGTCCCTGCTCCCGGGGACCAACTCCAAAGGTATCGGAGGAACGTCTTTGTCAATCGCCTGGCGCCAACTGGGGTTGTAGTGCCACTCCTTGAGGTGATCTTTCCGTACATAACCTATATGACAAAATCAATCAACCGTGAGTTTCAACCCATCCGACATACACGTACCGGCGTACAGCGTCCTCGGCTCAATCCCCGCACAGATGCGGTGGACAAAATACCTGATCTCGGCTGTTCCTTCCTCCTCCAAATCATCCGGTCCCAAGAACATAGCACCCTCTCCAGGATCCAGTTCCATGAGGTTCTCCACCTTGGTCAGCACGACAGCCATCGGAAATACCGAGCATTTGACAATCTTGAACTTGTCCGCTGCACGCGGCCCTGCATTCGGGGTGTACACCGTTTCTTCTATGATGGCATGCGTCCGTGCTCGGCGGGGGTCTTCGTGCAACCGCAGAGCATCGACGTAGGGCATGCTGCGCCCAGACTTGACCCAGGCTCCCCAATCCTTCTCCTTCTGGGCAGCGGCCGGGTTTGTCATAGCTATATGCTCGATTCGCTCCCTCGCGTCGACGATCGCCCTAACAAATGGTGAGCAAGTGTTGACTAGGCGGCTGAAACGAGCTGCACACTTGCCTGCATACTAGCCTAATGCGAGCAGGTGAGTTGTAGTAAGCTTAATGACAATGCCTGGTATCAGCTCACTTGTGATTAGTCCAATCTTCCTTCTGGCACTCGCGCGAGCTATATGTCCATCAGCCTCTCGCTCCCTGCGTCAAGTATCAAGCTTCGTACCAATAGTAGATCTTCTTGCATTTCGAGCAGAGAGAAAGCGTCACCATCGGCTCCCGCCCTCCGCACCGGAAGCAGTACTGGTTAAAGCGACGTTGATGCTCTTCCTCGCTATCATGAGACCCTAGCCACGATGGACCGCCCAAGGCTTCGAGAATCGGGCTCGCCGGCCCATTTGTCGGCATCAACAACATCCGCAATAAGGCCTCTGGAAACATGCGCCCGTGTTTGCGGAACCAGTGAATGAGCCATTTCTCGCTGCGACACTCGTGAGCACAGCAACGGAGTAGCAATGGTGGTGTGTAACGCACTGTTTCCTCGCGATTCGGACTTTGCCACGTCGTCGTAGGACGCGAGCCAAGAAGGTCTTCGACATAATGAGATGCTGTATCGCATCGTCTTCGACAAAAGATGGATCAGCGATTTGACGGAGCAGCTTTTCTGCTGCTTCGTCGTCTTCGCCGCACCGTGCTAAGGCTTCCCCGGTAAGAATGAGGAGGTCGCTATTCCGTGAAGAGTCAATGAGAGTCTTTTCAAGAATGTCATAATGCCCACTGACTATGACAATGTGGAGCCGTCTTCGCAGAGTTCGGTTGTGCTCACGTATTCGACAGCTCTTTCTAAGTGCTGTAGAGCGTCGCTAGGCTTGTCCATCTGAGGTAGTCTGTGTTGAAGAACGGAGGTAAGTAGTCATGCTACACCGTCTGTTGACAATGGCACGGTCGACACCTACAGAAGTAAAACGGCGGCCTTCATCCTCGTCATGCGACCCTACAAGTACAAGTCATAGTATTAGATCATATAATGACGCAGCAGTAAAGCCAACTCACGAAGTAGGGCCGTACATTGCTTATCTTCCTTCTTATACGGCGGTTTGAGTAGCTGAGTTTGACCCCATTGCCATGGGACCAGGGGCCGCAGATGAAAGCTGCAAACTGCGGTTCAGAGCATTCGTCGATAAGCCTGCTGAGGACTTCCAGAGCCCAGTATACGAAGGGGACCATATCCTCGGAAACTAACTCCAGGGTTCGTCAGTTTCTGGCCCAGCCTGATATGTATATGAGTCGTACCGCTATTGGTGTCAATGACAAAGCTATATTTGAAGAGAGTCGGAAGTAGAGCACAGAGCAAGACAGATCGTGGGACGTTGCCACGGAGTACCATGTCGCCGACAGCACGGAATGCTTGCGAGTCAATCGAGTCTGATGGCGCAGGGTCGGGGTAAGACGACACGGTCTTCTCAGCATCTGAGACTACATAAGTGTGCAACGCAACCAATGTGAGTTAAAGACAATCATATATACTATTGGAACCACATACTTCTTGCGATATCTGCCCGCACTGAGCTAAGGTCTGGCGGTGTATCTGGTACAGCACCCAGTTCGTGGAGGTCTGCTGGGTGTCCCAGCAAGGAAATGCGCTGCTGCCGAGGCTCGTTGCACTGGTTGCACATCCTCCAACAGGTAAGAGCTTGATGTCGAGGAGAATGGTGAGGAGGATAGCGATCATAGTGTGCACGTCGACGTCTACTTTATAGGTGTCGGCATTGCCGCCATGTGGTCATGCCAACAAGACCTTCGTTGTTCAGCTGCCGGTACCTTAGTATGCGTGGCCAATAATACAAGGTCAGCGCGCGGCCACCAGGCACCTACCGTTGAGCCGTTACTTGGTTTAAAGACGGAACCTTCCGGGTCTAGCCGTGATCACCGCTTGGCGGCCTTGGCGGCGTTCAGTACAAGAAAAGACAATGTTCGCTGTCGGACACGTTTGTTTGATCAGTAAGCCAAGGGTTGAAGCACTCTTGTAGGGCTGTTAACAGTATGAGCGACAATGAACTGAGGTGACTTTTGAGGGAGCCTAAAGGATCGCAGCAAGTACTTACTGAACGCCTGATTACCAATATGTGGGCGCTCAGGCCAGTGACAACACGGCGCGTTCAATCGGACCAGGCTGCTCCCCCTGCCATGCACGTCGAAATCAGAATCGCATACTGATCTGGAAACCAATGGGGAGGCGAAGTAGAATGTAGTATCGTCTTCTATTGTGTGAACTTCCTAAGGAAGTTGTCTTGTGACATTGTAGAGTACGAATGAGTCGTGTACAAGTCACCTCTATGCCACTGGGGCGCTGAAACTATGATAGTGTTTTGCGTTTGCGCGCTCACTCCTCAGAGACGCTCGTTCTCTTCTCCTCGATCTCTCTTTCTTTCTCCTGGACCACTAGGTCCGTCTCGCGATGGACCTTCTTGTCCTCTAATGTATACCCAATCTGCCGCACAACCAGCCAGGCCGGTAGCAGCGAGATGCCCCAGAGCCCGAAGTTAACGTACACGCCTCCGACTTGCGCGAAGATTGGTATGCTGTTCAGGCCATACTGCAGAGGATGCGTTAGACACGACACGAGGTTGCAGGCGGCAGACAAGACTCACGCTAACAGCCTGTGCTGCAGACTCTGTGCCGCGAAGCAAGCCAGCGATCCGGATGACCTCCGCTTCGCTATCTGCCAAGTTGCCCACGATGAAGTACCTTTAGGGGAGTCAGCCTCATCGCGCGGGCGGAGAAGGGCGGGGCCACATACAGATACATATACTGCACCTGAAAGCCGATGATCAGGAACAAGAACAACGCAAAGCCCTTTCCGAAGCCCGGATCCGACCAATCGTACGTCGGCTGGTGCTTGCGGAAGTCCGTTACAAGCACCGTCGCCCACAGCCACCACATGCCCTGCAGCCCAAAGACGACAAAGAAGGCCCACCGCGCGCGCGTGTGCAGCTTCAGCTTTGTATAGTCGAGGAAGGCGCCGAGTATGTTGCCAGAGATCATAGCGACGATGCCAGAGGCGAACGAGCCCAACGCGCGCACACGGACGGTGAACCACAAGGACTGGTAGGTAAAGGCGACGGCCTCGGAGTAGACGGCCTGCGCAATCAGGGGGACAATGAGCAGGAAGTTCTTGCTGAGGAACAGCTTCGCGGTCTCCTTCAGCTCGACAATGGGGGTGCTGGTGATCTTAAGCCGGACGGGGACGCCGTCCCTCCGCTGGACCTGTTCTGGCCGGTTCAGGAGGAGCCCCGCGAACGGCGCGCAAGCCTGGAGAGCGATGAAGATGATGTACACCGTATGCGAGACACTGCCGGCCTCGTCCCGCTTCACGTTGATCCCGAGGTTGATCGCGCCCCCGAGGATCTGCCCACCCACGCGGAAGATGAGCCAGAAGCCCAAGAACCGGCCCTGGAAGTACGGCTCGGGGTACGACAGGGCGATCGCCGCCTCCGCCATCCAGAAGAGGCCGGCCGACAGCCCGCAGAGCGCAGCGCCGAAGAGCACGAACCACTCGGTGCCGAACCTGTTGTTCGTGTAGAGCCCACCGGCGTACGGTGCATAGCCGATCGTCCCCAGGATCAGCGTCCACTTGATCCCAATCGCCCGCACGACGACACTTGACAAGGAGCAGGTGACGACCATGAGACAGAAAGTCAGTGCGTTCCCTGCGTTCACGAGGTAGGGCTTCTGCGCGCCGCCTGCGCCGAGAGAATTCATGGCTCCCCAGATGCCTGGCGCCAGGAGGTTACACAGGCCGAGCACCACCGCGTTGTAGAACGTCGATCGGTACCATTTGGCTGCGTTCGATAAGTACCCCGCCTGTGAGAGTGAAGTGACGAGACGTACGTTTCACCACCTTCGAGTCAGGGTTCTCTAGCTCTGGTTCCATGGAGGCAGTCGGATTGTCCTTGTCGTCCGACATCATTAGCGTCGCGAACGCGTTTCTTGCCCCAGCGGTGCTCTCATCCCTGCAGGCAGGGATCAGATTTAAGAAGCACCTCAAGGGAGCGCCCTAGACAGCCCCGCAGACGCTCGTCTCATATCGCGTCAAATTGCGACTGTATGTCCTGCATACGTAGGTTCGACACTCCGTGATAGCGCCACGCGGGAGGTGTTGGTATCGTCTTGCGCTTCGCGGCTCCCGGCCAGATAGGCGCATCACCAACAATCATGCCTGGGCTCTGGCTCTCTTGCGTCCAGCTGCAATGGACAATCCGAGGCCGAGTGCTGTTCATACCAAGCCCTTCGCGCCATAGTACGTCAAAGCGTCGGGAGTTTGCCTGTATTAAAATGTCGATTGACATTGTCGCCCGCCGGTCGGTTGGTTGTTGAAGCGGGAGGAGCTCAAGCATCCCGAGGTCGTCGTCGACGCTATTTTGGAAGGCCATAGAGGGTGCCGGCGATGGTCTTCGTATCAGTAGTCCGGGTAGATGTTGTTCCAGTAATCTACTAGTCCTTCGACGAGAGGGAGCTTGTCGTCGGCGTGCGTGCTCGGCAAGCCGGGCGCTGCGAGGGGGGTCGACAGGTGAGTTTGCCAATTTCCTTTGTTGCCAGGGTAGTCTTACGTAGGTTAAACGACTTTAGCTTGATCTAGTGTAGCCTTGAAAGCGACAGAGGATGCGAAAGCGAGGTTTGGGCGTTTGCTGTTGAGATACGCAGTCACTCGAGTGGGCGCGCGACAAGAGACGCGTTGCGCGCCTAAACTCTGAGTCGGCGGACCCGGCCCGGGATGTCAGCAACCCTGACGTCCGAGAGAGTCGGGCCTTGGGCGTCGCGCTGGCTAGCCTCTCCATCCTCAACATAGTCATGGCCGACCCTGTGGCTTCAAAGTCAGGATTCCTGTGTATGTATATGTCGAACCACCCGGATACGCTTGTCGCCTACGTGAAACACTGGGGCAAAGTCAAGGACAATGTTGCGAGCGCAAGGATGAAAACCATTGACACGAAAGCAAGCCCTGTCTACATGGCGTTCTGGGCGTAGACTGACCCACCTCAAGGGCATGACATTGACGTATACGGCAAAGAGTGGGGGTGCGGAGAAGGAAGTGCGCGTGCAATTCGACCCGCCGCTCCTAGGCTACGAGGAGGTGAAGCCTCGGTTGATAAGCATGAAGGTCGATGCAGAGGAGGCATTGGGGATGGTACGCATGCATCCTCCTCACCTACGACCATCAGTGCGAGCCTACTATTCCTGCCTTGCAGGCACGCGCACCACAAATCACCACCTTCCGCATCCCCTTTTCCATATGGACAACGACGACAGCGATGGCTGGCCTCGCCTATGTGACGTTCTCTCCAGAGCCACACGCGCCGAACTTCCACCCCGCCTTCCTCCTGGCGCATTCCGTGCGCACGGCCTTGCCCGACTGGGCCCTCGCGGCGTCATGGGGGATGATCGCGGTTTTGCACCCACTCGAGGCCGTGTATGCGCTGGTCTTGGCAGCGAGACACCGAATGCCGTTCACCATTGGAGTGAGTCACCGCTGCAAGTTTCTCATGCTCGCAGTTGCTGATGCTACTTCCTATGTAGCTGTGTTACGTGCTTGGTACGCTTGTCTGGGGGTTCCCAATACTTAACGAGCTGCGCCACCAGCGGCAAGCTGCTCGTATTGAGAGCGTTCTGAAAGGGCAGTGAATTGTTCCCGGATGTGCTTAGTTCTATGTGTAATGTAAAGGGACAGTTTGGATGGGCCGGCTTACTGGGCTTGGTGTTACAGCACGACAACTGTACGATGGATACGAGGCCTGATACGCAGGAAGAATCGACCAGAACACGCACTTAATATCCGAGCCAGTTTTGGGATTTCTCCCCAGTGGTGTGCAGAGCTCCGAACTTGCGTGTCAGGTGCCGCGCGTTCAGTAGCCTCATGCATATTCGTGATAGCCGGAGAGTTTTCACGCACGCTATCCACAGCCGTTACTGTTTGTATCGACCATCACTACCCGGACGTACAGACCATTACACTTGTGTGAGTATGAGTGCTCAGGAGAATGCGAAGATCTACGAGATGATGCGGCAGCTCAAATTCGGCGAAGGAAGGTGAGTAGGCGTCATGCTCTCTTTGCGACTAGATGACAAAGTGTACGCCTTGATTCTTCTACCAGAACCGTAGAGGAGCTGATGAAGAGGTATGACCTGCCCCACTGTACCGCCCCTCCAATGCTCACCCGCTGACATAGCGATGATCAGCTCAAGGGCGCCGAAGCCGGTCGCCTTAGAGACTGGTTCAGCGGACACCGTATGGTTCCAGGCACCGATCTTAAAGACGAATTTGGGCGTGCAACATTCTTTGGGCTGCTCGATGTCCTCCAGGTGGATATCATTGCACGGACGAAGAAACATGCTGCCAGTGGGGAGTCAGACCCCCACGCGGCGACCGTCCGGGACATCTACAACGCATCGCAAAATTCCCGGGATTCTAGTGAGCACTTGCAATGCTTATGACACAACGGCGTCTATGAATTTGATCGTAATGGCCATGATTGCTCGTTATACCCTCATAATAATACCCCCTTGTCATGGGGTACATGTCTGCCAATCATCAGCACAAGTGAGCAATGTGAGTACTAAATAATATGGGGAGAGTGTGAAGAAGGCTGCACTTCTTACGGGCCGAATACCGAATATATTTGGGTTTCGTCGCGCAGCAAGCTGCTCTCAAACTTGAAGTCCACGTTTGAGTGCCACCGCTGGTGATTGGTTGGCATGTCGGTCGCCGGAGCCACTTGTTTGTTTCACTGAGCAGGTCTTTGTCCATGTCGGAATGCAGTCGTGTACAATTAGTAGCCAACAATTGAAACATTGTCAATACTCGAATAACGCAACAGTTTCTAATTCACTGTCAAGTCCCTCGTCGCCGACTTCAACTTCACGTCCTTCATGACCCTCCCAGTCGTCTTTGAGGTCATTCTCCTCTGATTCCTCACCATCTCCGTAGGTATGAGAAACCCCCACTGGATCCGACACGCCGGACCTTACCTGAAGCTGGTGATCCTGGTCTGAAGCTATTAGAGCCTCCGCCTCATGCGGAAAATCTGCCTGGTTGAGATGGCCAATACCCCAGCCCAGAAACCGCATCATCATGTCCCGATTGACAAACCTGGAAGTAGAAACAGTGCGCGTAGGAAGTTCCTCTAACCCTAACCCTAGCCACCACGAGCGCAGCGCCATCCGCGAAAGGAAGTGTGCGCTGTGCGCGCGCTTCCTGTTCAGGAACCAATCAGAACGGGTCTTGACTCACCTCCGAGTCACTGCCGCGACTTGCAGCGCAATCGACAAGGTCCATCCGGGGCCTATGAAGAGGATAGGGCCTCACGTCCGCACTCTCACCGGAGGGACCCGCGCTCTCACCGGGCGCTCGGTGAGTAGCAAACCAACCCAGAACGTATGACTCCCTCTAATCATATGCCTAGCTGTTGCCATTCAACGGTGAAATGATGCAACCCGTAGCAATGACAACGGTCACAGTGGCCGCGACCCCGGGAGTCGGACGCACGTTGTCTCCTTGCCTCCTACCATCACCTCCTCGGGTTTTTTCCCACGCTCAGAACACCAGATATCGCGCCCCCCCCAAAAAAAAATCCCAAAAAAGCATACACCTAATTCATCCGTGCCCACACACTCCTACCCGCACCAGTGTTCACAGTACCCAGCTCCTAATCCACTCTCCACTCTATCCCCATGGCTGAAGCCATGCGCTGCGAGCCAGACAACCCCGGCACCGCCGATAGACCCCCGGCCCAGTCTGCCCCCACACAGACCCAGGAGCCGTTAACACAGCCTCTGCCGACCATGCCCCAGACTACGGACTCGCGCCCCCTCTCCCTGGGACGCGATGATCACCCCGATGCGCTCGCCGCCGCCATACGTGACTCGCTGCACACCATCGAAGCTTTCATAGAGGACAGAGCCTCTGCGGCTACCCGGTCCAACATCTACCCAATCGACATCGACATCTTCTGGGCTCCACTGTCCGCTCGTATCACCGGACTGGTCACATCATGGAACGGCGCCTCAGCACGCATTCTCCAGCCTCACCTCAAGGTTGTGGCCAGTGCGCCGTGCGAGCGACCTCACAACCCACCCTGCACCAGGGAGCACACTAAGGTGAGTCCCCGCATACAAAGTACCACTAACACGGCTCCGCTACAGCCCCCCCCCCTCCAACACACCAAGCCCCAGCTGGACACCCCCCACGAGCCTCACGCCCTTCCCGGCCAAGACGTTCGCCGCCATCGCGGCGCAGAAAACCATCACACACGAGCACCTCGACGCCGCCAACGACATCCGCATGAAGGTGGCCAACATACCGGCGGACACCGCACTCTGCATGGCCACAGCATCCGCCCCGAGAGCCACGCCATCGAAACCGAAGCCCCGGTCCATGCCCAAGGGTGCCAACAAGACGATCTACCTCAACCTTCACCGATTCTCCCCAGAGGAAAGAGGACAACTCCCCACGGCTGGCGCTCTCGCCGACGAGTTCAACGAAAGGCTCAAACATGGGGCAGAGGCAATCATCGAGGAGTGGTGTGTGTCCCAGCACGGTAGCTACATGAGCGACGACGAGACCGCATGTCGCGGAACCCACCACTTCGGCATCCCCTCACTAACCCACATAGAGCTCCTCCCAGCCACGGTCTGGTTCGTTTTCGACGAGCCGATCCCCCACGACGATGCCCATGTGGAGCTGGCTGAGTTCCTCACCGACTTCTGCAAGGACATTCTGCAGTCCTTGCCAACAAGATCAACAAGGCGGCCTCAAACCAGATCACTGCTGAGACCTTTCACTTCAAGTCGACAGTCATTTTCACTAACGTCCTCCCCCTTGACTCTACAGGCAAGAAAATCGCCAACAATGATTTCCTCACCATCCTACAGGACTCCCCGTCATGGGAGGGCATCACCATCACCCGCGCGCATTTCTGGCAGCCCCCTCAAACGGCCCTGATTCAGCCGGATGCTTGTTCGTCGACTTCCACAACGACAAGCACAGCTCTGTCCGGCGTCGGATCACACGCCTACGAACCAGGATAGGCCCCGACTTCGCATCATGCCGAGAGACCAAGCCCGCCTCGAAACCGCGCACCGCACCCCAATGTGGCACATGCCTCCGATGGGGCCACCTAGCGGCCAGATGCACCTCCCGGTTCAATAACTGCGCGATTTGCGCAGGCGCGCACAGAGAGAACGTCCATGCCACGGCCGCCCCCACCGCCCCCCGCAAATGCTTCAACTGTGGCAGCGACCACCGAGCCGACTCCACTGAGTGCAAATTTTCCGAGAAGCGAGGTGACCGCAAATGGATCTTCGACAACGCCCCCAAGTATGACCGCGTGAAGGGGACCTGGACCTACTACACCTCCCGAAAGGGAGGCGAAGCCCGTACAACATCCATTGCCTAATGCCTCGCGGCCCCCAGACAGTACCCCTCTCATTTAGCGTCGTTTCCTACAATGCTAACCACTCCCCCACTAACGTAAAAGCTATATTAGAAACCAGTAAGTCTCGGGATATGATCCTGATCCAGGAACCATGGTATGGCGTCCTGAAGTGCACACCCTCCGCGTCAGACCCGACGGGCGAAGAATACTGGGGCACCCAGGCAGACCCCGACTGGCTCCTGCTGGAGGTAAGCGACACGCGCTCTGCACGCGTTGCCACATACATCCACAAGCGTTGGAGAGGGGCGCACCCAATGCGCCGCCTCGATGTGATCAACCACCCTCACGTCCTCTGCACCTCCCTCCGGTTCGGCGACAGCGACAACCTGTTCGTGAACATCTACGGCCACCCTGTCTCAAAGGAGGGCATCCATGCCCTGCTCGCAATCCCCGCCCGGGTCTTCACATGCATCGCCGGGGACTTCAATCTCCACCATCAACGATGGGACTCATGCCTGGGCTCCCAGGGCCTGGCGGAGGCCGTCACCGAACACATGCCTCAGCTAGGCGTCAACCTCCTCAACCAGGTGGACATCCCCACACACTTCCCGCATGCAGCAAATGCGCGGCCATCTGTCGTCGACCTTGCATGGGTCAACACGGGCATGATCCAATCACCTTTCTGCTCGCTAGAGATAGATGCTAACGCGCGCTTTGGATCAGACCACGCACCCCTGACCATCAACATCCCCACACGGCCTGCATACATTGCGGCCCCGGCCATCAAGAAAGGGTCAGACGAAGAGACTGAGTTCTTCACAGCTCTCAGAGACTCACTCTCCATGCTCAACCAGGCTAACCTCACAGACGAGACATGCATAAACAGGGCGGTAGATGCCATCTTTGACTCCATGAGCCAGGCCTTCAAGAGGCTGGCAAAGACCCCCAACATCTCAGCTCGTTCGAAACCGTGGTGGAACAACAGCTGCAATGAGGCCCTCACGGAGCTGAGGAGAGACCGGTCCAGACAGTCGCACAGAAACTTTCGGGCGGTAGTACGCCAGGCACAACGGAGCCACTACGACGCACAGATCAAAGACACGGTTCAGCGACGCAGACCCTGGGACCTCACCTCCTGGTACAAGCCCCGACACCTGCAAACCACAACAGCAATAAACGATGCTGACGGTAAGCCAATGATCTCAGTTGAGGAATTGACGCGTGGCTGCCAAGGTCAATTCTTCAAGGCAGCCGACAGACCGGTGGACCCAACCATCCTGGATGAGGTCCCGGCCCATGACACACGAGAGTGGAGCGCATTCTCCAGGCACGAAGTACACGAACAACTCGTCAAGCAGCCTGGCAACTCCGCGCCAGGCCTGGACCATGTTTCATGGCGTGCGCTGAAGTATGCAGCACGCGACCCGGACGTTCTAGATAGCCTAGCTACATTCTACACAGCTCTCCTCGACCAAGGGGTCTGGCCAAGGGCGTTCAAGACTAACGCATGTATCGTACTAAGCAAGCCAAACAAGCCAGACTATACTAAGCTCAAGGCGTACCAACCAATAGTACTAATATACGTCTTAGCAAAGCTGGGCGAGGCGCTCTGTGCGGCTCGCATCCAGTTCGCCTGCGTGAAGCACAGCCTACTCCACCCCACACAGTGCGGCGGCACACGAGCGCACTGCACCGAGGATGCGGGAGTACTGCTGGTCAACCACATACGGGCAGCACGCAAATGACGCTGGGTCACATCATGCTTAGCAGTAGACATCGAGCAGTTCTTCCCATCAGTTAACCATGCTATCCTCATAGGCACAATGCGACACTTAGGCTTCCCCGAGCCCCTACTCAAGTTCATGGACTCGTATCTGCGAGACCGCATGGTGCGATTTCGCTTTGACAATACACTTACTGAGCGGTGCCTGATCCAGTAGGAGTCGGCCAGGGCTCAGTCCTATCCCCCATCCTGTCCGCCATTGCCATCATCCCCGCCCTCAACGCCATCACACGCCGGCTCCCGAGAGCCACGAAAGATGCATGGACCAGCCTCCTCTTCTATGTGGACGACGGCACCATCATCGTTTCCTCTGAATCATTCGGAGCGAACGCCACTATTCTACGCTTCATCGCCCCTATTGTGTTCCAATCGTTCCGACGCATTGGCTGCCTCCTCGAGCCCAGTAAGCTGGAGTTTGCAGGCTTCCCTCTCACATCCTCCGCAGACAACCCCTACAAGGCAAGCAAGGCCAACCCACACCCGCTACCCATCCCACCCCTCCAGATTCAACTGGCCGACACCATCACCACCCTCCAAAACAACCCGGTGTGGCGCTATCTAGGGTTTTTCCTAGATACTTTCCTTACCTTCAAATATCATGTTCAGTTCTATGCTAATAAAGCCCTTAGTACCGCGCGCGCCCTCCCGATCCTAGGTAATTCCAAGCGAGGACTCCCCCCCCATTCCAAGTGACTGCTCTACATCTCGAATGTCAGGCCCCTAATGCTCTATGGCCATATGCTTTGGTACAACCCTCGCCGCCCTCAGAAGACACTCATCAAGTCCCTCACGCGCGCACAGGCCGCAGCTGCACGATGGATCACAGGCGCTTTCCGCACGTCGCCCAAGGGTGGGCTGGACATTGCTGCCTCCCTCATCCCTTTCGACCTTCATCTTAGTTCACTCCACCGCCGCTCCGTACTGCGTTACCGTAAACTCCCTTTTTCGCATATCCTAGTTACTGCCTCCGCCCCACATCCGGGACACACCCCTGCTAACCTCCTGTCATATGCCGCCTACATCCGCTACCGGCACACTAAGCCGGACCTCCCCCTGCAGGAGCTGCTGCTCTCCACGAGTGAGGCTGATGAAGCCTTCGCACCTGCCCACGATGAATGCGAGCCAGGAGCCCGCCTCCAGGACATGTTCGCAGACCGGTTCGTGTACCACACATCAGCGCCCGCAAAGTCAGACGAGGACGAATTTGCGCAGTGGGTGAGAACCTTCAGAGCAGACCTGCAGACATCCAGGCCGACCCCTCCCAACCCTATGCGTTCGTCGACGGGTCCGTCCTACCAACGAAACAATCACGCTCAGCTGCCGCCTACAGAGCATACCGAGGGCACATCCCCACTGCCAGGCGCGCCATATCCACCGGCAGATGCGTCTCGTACAATGCCGAAGCCTTTGCCATCTGAATGGCCCTCGGCCACCTCATGTCCCTCCCCGGGGACGCCAACATCCATGTCTATGCCGATAACCGCGCAGCTCTGAATACGATATTTGACATGTCCCTACATTCATCCCAGGCCATCTCCATCTCGGCATGCTCCCTGGCTCGCACCTGGCTCAGCACTCACAGAAGCCGCATCCACCTCCATTGGTGCCCGGGGCACATGGGCATCGAGCTCAATGAGCTGGTCGACCGAGATGGAAGGACCCGCCAACCACCTACCACTTGCAGATTACAAGTCACACACTTACACCCTCCAGGGGGTCCGCCTCACCGCCCTGGCAGAATGGCGACTGCGAGCCGGGCAACCCCAACTTCGCGGGCATCAGTTCCTCACGGGACGAGGGCCCATCACCCTATCGGACAAGCTCAAGGCCAAGAACACTCTCCTGCACCTCGCAGGAGGATCCACCATGGCTATGGCACGCCTCACGAGAGCGACAGTCAACCATGCACCCACCGGAGAATTTAGGTCCAGGTTCTTCCCCCAGGAACCACTGTATTGCGATTGCAACCCCCTCACCCCTACCATACATACTCGCTCCCACATCCTATTCCATTGCCCCCGTTATACGTGCGCCCCGAATTTCCAGCATACCATACGACAGGCCAAAGATCCCATTCCCCACCTTTTCGACTTCCTTGAGGAGAACCCGCACGCCTTCACGTTCGAGCACGCTCCATCCATCCAATAGACAATCCTGATAGTATCATTTTCCCCCCCGAAGTAGACTAACCCTACTATACAGTCGCACTACGATCGCCCCACCGTACTATACCACCCGTCTCCTACGCGCTACGGACTCATCCCCGACACACGGACTCTACCCTACTATACGCTACCCTCACCCAAGCGCCCCTAGGCTGTGACGCTGGCGAGTCCAGAGGAAACGGTCGAGTCACAAGGGGTCACACGGCTAGTCACAGAGTACAAGGCTGCTCTTATGATTCAAGCTACGCTCCCGTAAGGCTACTAAACATCGCTCCTTATATACAAGAGCGAGGGGTGATACCGGGGTCCCAACCCAAGGTAAGTAAGCCTCACAGTACTGACAGGGGATAAACAATAGGATGACGGGTTTTACCAGCTCTAGGGGCGCGTGCCCGTTACATACGCCCTCCGGACATCGTGTAATGATGTCCTAAGCCGAAGTGTCCATGGCCCCCTTCACACCCACAGCTGAACTCTCCTCCGATGGGGAAACAGGGGCGAGCACCGGCGTGACCGTCACGCAGGACTCCAGTGTGGTTACGCGTGCTGCTTCGTCAAAATCCTCGAAGTCCGAAACTTCGCCTCCCGGCCCGGCGATCATCGTACGCGAGGACGACGGCTTGTCAGACCATGGGGAACGAGCACGAGACAGACGGGGGATTGAGTGCGTGGTCTCGCGCGCTCGTGGAGGCGATAGCGAACACGATTGGCGGCGACGAGACGCCTTCGCTTTGCGAGACTTGCGCCTACGGCGGACCTCCTCACGCTCGGCCTCATCCTCCTGTTCCTGTCGGATGAAGGCCTCCTCCCGCTTCCGCTTCTTCTCCTCCTCTGCCCTGGTTTGAGCGCTGTCTGCTCGCAGACGGTCATTCATAATCATCTGAGCCATCTGGAGAGATACACAGTTGTCCTGCATTGCGAGACGAGTACTCTCGCGTTCGACAACCCGGGGCGGAATAGGAGGCGCATAGAAATCAAGATGATTGGGGTCAAATCTGGACCCGGTCAATGTCACGGCTCCTTCCTCCTCTAGGTCCACTTCACAGAAGTGGTGCGAAGCGTTGGCGTCCTGGTTCCAGAGGGCAGCAAAAGCGGCGTATCCTCCGGGTATCTCGGTGTCCCGCGAGATCTGGGTCGCATCCTTACGACGCAGGCGACTGTCAAACAAGATGAAGTCGTGGAAGGAGTCGATGGTGTATAGGTGAATGATGTGGTGAGTCGGATCCCGTACTCGCATACGGTGATTTTGCTGACGACCGCTGAAGTCCACGTAGCGATTGCCAAGGGGCTCGGGGGAAGGTGGTGCCATGACGGATGATGCAACAAGTGGAACACTTCTAGTGGGCGAGTCGTCGAGTTGAGGTGCTCGGCTGGGGTGGACCTCTCCTTTTCTCCGGTGGGCTTGACTATATCTTCTTCGGTGACCCTGCTGAGTGAATGAGGCTCCAACAAAAATTTGAGGATCTAGGGGTTCGGCACTTGGGTCAGACTTTAGCTGGGAAACAGTTTCAACCCCTAAGGCCTCCAGGTAAGCGTTCACCGCTGCGAGATGTGATATGGATTCATATGGCACCCAGGTACGATCACCGGATTTCCATACCGCTTCAAAGAGGGCATCCCGTCCCGATCCTAGGTGAGAATCAATACGGTCTATCGCCCATTCTTCATCTTTGTCCTCCAGATCCGCGACCTGACTGTCCAAGCGTCCAGGAAATAGACGGTCGTCATTGGGCTCGTGTACCCTCAGCAAAGAAGAATGGAATACATCATGTATCCCTCGCCGTTTGAGGTTACGAGGTAACTCCAACTGATAGGAGTTGTTATCGAAGTCTTTAATGATTCGATAGGGCCCAATGTACTTAGGCACCAGCTTGCGGGCTAATCCCTTAGGCAATGATATGTTTCTAGTTGACACATAAACTAAGTCATCCTTCGTAAAGGGTGCAGGCCGCCTCCGGCGATTGGCATCACGAGTCTGCTTGACCCGCGCAGCAATGATACTGTCATGCGCGGCCATTACTGCCTGTTTCACCTTCTGAGCATATGCATGTACACCCGGGTATTCGTCAGAGTGTGGATTATCCCATATCATGGGCCGGGGCATACGTCCATGATTCAAGAAGAATGGTGCGTATCCCGTAGAGTCTGAGCGCGCCGGATTGATAGCGAACTCAATACCGGGCAACTTAGATACCCAGTCTTTCTGACCTGGGGATATGCACTGCCTCAGCATCTGGGTTACAGTCCGATTGGCCCGCTCTGTAGAGCCGTCGGACTGAGGATGATAAGCACTCGACATTCTAAGCTCAACTCCGAGCAATCTATGAAGGTGAGTCCAAAACTGGCTGGTAAACAGTACATCACGATCACTAACAATCGCCTTAGGCATGCCATGATGTTTATATACCTCCGCGAAGACCAATTCTGCGATGTTGCGAGCGGTGTAGGTGATGCGACTAGGTACTAAGTGTACCATCCCGGTGAGTAGATCAATAATCACAGTTATTGAATCAAATGATCCGTTACGATCCTTCAAATCAGGTAGTGGTCCTACAAAGTCCATACCAATAGCTTCCCATGGCTTAGCGGGCACTGGCAGCGGGTTAAGCAGTCCATATGGCTTCTGGTTCGCTGGCTTACTGCGCTTGCAGGTCATGCAAGAATCGCAGTACTTCTGTACATCACCGGTCATCGTCTTCCACCACACATGATCCCGCAAGAACCCTAATGTCTTAGAGGGTCCTAGATGTGCTAGCAGAGTATGCGCGTGGCGGATCACAAGCTTGTGTGCGCTCCGCTCACCCAGTCTCACATCCGGTATGCACAATAATGTGTTACCCTTCTCTTTTAAAAAGAGTAAGCCATCATTATACACGAAGTTCTTATGATGACTAGGTTGCTCTATAACTCGAGCAAAGAGTATATCGTCTCGATATTTGCCTCGCAGTTCGTTAGGTAAGTCAACACCGTCTGTGGCCTGTGAAATATATTCTAACAGTGGTGCCGCCTGCTTACTACCGTGACTAGGTGGTGTTGCATCCTGTGTGTACAGTTCGCCTTCCACCTCATCTGCCCAGTTGGCTGCTGGTGCAGGTGCAGGTGCAGGTGAAAGCGGTGAGGGGCTCCGTCCCTTCGCGCCCTCCTGTCGACCATCACGAGGCCCGTGAAGGATGACACGATGGATCCTCTTTGCAAACTCACGTGAAGTCTCAGGACGACCTGACTCTGCAGGTGCGCTCACCGGACCCCTCCGTTCACAATGTACGCCCCTCGCAGGCACG
This sequence comes from Fomitopsis betulina, assembly GCA_022606075.1. Classification (NCBI taxonomy): domain Eukaryota; kingdom Fungi; phylum Basidiomycota; class Agaricomycetes; order Polyporales; family Fomitopsidaceae; genus Fomitopsis; species Fomitopsis betulina. The sequence goes on from JABYQK010000031.1 coordinate 283,894, forward strand.
AGTGTAGTTTCACTTGAAGTAGCTATGACCGTAGGCGGAGCCTCCTCTACGTCCTGGGCGACGGACAAAGGTGCGCTACGCGTGGCCACAGTAGGCGGATGCACCTGAGCCTTCTGGGCTACAGGCTGATGCGCACTATGTGTGGTGAGTATAGGCGTATCCGCCCGTGATACTGCCGCTACCCGCGCTGAGCGTCGCAACGGTTGTGCCACGCCCTCCGTGTTAGATTCACGTCGGACAGCAAATGCTTCAATTCCAGCATATACTGGCATAGATATTGCCTGTGCCGAGATGTGGGAGCTAAATCCAGACTCATCTGCATACTGAGTATACTCCGAAGCTGCTCGCACCGTCCCGGGGGAGTCATTTGAATAAATGCGAGAAAGCACATCTGCTAGTATGTTCTCCACTCCAGGTACATACTGCACCTCATAATCATACTCAGCAATTTTCTCCATCCAGCGAGCTTGTCGCCCGGAGAGATTGCGCTGGCCCAACAAATGGACTAAACCCTTATGGTCGGTCAACCAAGTGAATTTACAACCAAGTAAGATGTCCCGGTGCCGCAGCATAGACTCAACACCCGCTAACATCTCAATTTCATGCACAGGATAATTCATCTGTGCGGAGGTCAACTTAGCCGAGAAGAACACCGCGACCTTAGCGGTCTTGAAGTTCTCCCCTTGCGACACCACCCCCGCAACACCTCCATGCGACCCATCAGTAACCAGCCAAATTGGTGGTGCCCCTGAAGAGTACTCCAAGGGAACACGGTGGTGAGTACGATGAGCATGTACTAGTCGCTTGATCTCGTCAAAAAGCGCGCTGATGAGTATAGTCCCACTTGAAACTTGCCTCGGAACCAGTTAATGCGGTAAGGATCCCCATAGGTATGCGTACCATCGCAATGTCGTCAGCGAGGTATCCCACTGACCCTAAGAATCCCCGCAGCAATTCCTTACTAGTAGGCGCCTTCCATGCCAGTACTGAATCCACCTTAGAAGGATCCATATGCACGCCCTCCGCATCGACTATGTGGCCCAATATCTTCATCTCTTGACACAAGAAATGAAGTTTAGAGAGACTGAGGTACAGTGTTTCCTTCTTTAATATGTCGATCACGGCTTTGACATGATCGATATGCTCAGTTAGCGTGTCTGAATAGATGACTATGTCATCTAAGTAGACATCCATCCACACAGAAGTATATGGTCCGAACAGATGGTTCATCAAAGATTGGTAAGTTGCCACTGCATTACAATCACCTTGCTGCAGTACTAGACTGACCATGTTACCGTCTGGCGTGGTCATAGCCGTCCGGTCAACATGAGCAGGATCCACACGGATCTGCTCATAGGCATCCTTCCCATCTATAAGTGAGCGATAGCGATGCCTCGACGCTCGGCGCAGAATTCCCTCCATGTCCGGAAGAGGTGAGGTCACCTTGTGAGTATTCGCATTGCGCTCACAAAGATCACAAACAGTGCACAAACGGGGTGGCACACCATTGACACCTGTACCTGGCTTCTTCAATAGAAGCATAGGAGCAGTGTTATGCGCATGCATCTGACGAGCAGGCTTCCTTACGCAGTGTAGCGGGACGCTAACTTACCTGGTTGTTGAGCTGTGAGGCTTGATGCACACAAAGTTGCTGTTGAGCGACTTGGGATTGTACTACGCTACAGGGGTCCTTATATACATGTAGGAGACCGTCTGACTAAGCTACTGTATAGTACCAATCCCGATGCATGTGATTCTATCTACAATGCATGTGTTACTCCTGTTACCCGGAGTACCGGTGTGTGAACTCGGCTGCCTAGTTAGGCGCTCTCTATTGTTCAACACTCCCCCTTGCTAAGTGCAGCGTTAGATGCGTGCAAGCATTAAATGGCGCATAGTGCAGCCGACTATGCTGGACTTCTAATCATAGAATCTTAGTCCAAGCATTTCTCTGAATTTGAGAAATTTGATACGACCCAAGTTCTTAGTGAACAAGTCTGCCGGATTGTCATCAGTGCTTACGTAGAAGACTTCGACTTTCTTGTCTTCTACTAGCTCCCTCACGTAGTGGTAACAAATGTCAATGTGTTTAGACCGACGTTCCGTGATGGGATTGGAGCTAATGAATATTGCTCCCTGATTGTCCGAGCAGATGGGCAGCGGGCCAAGCTTGTAGCCGATCTCCTCCAGGAGCATCTTTATCCAAGCTACTTGTCGCGAGCAATCGCTCAGCGACATATACTCAGCTTCAGTGGATGACAGAGCAACTGTCTTCTGTCTTCTAGACAGCCAACTGAACGCGCCGTTCGCGAACTTTAAAAAGTGCCCAGACCGTGACTTTCTGGCTTCTGGGCTGTCTGCCCAGTCAGAGTCAGTGCACGCCAATAATCCATTGCCGCTTTGTCCTTCATAAACTAGTGCATAGGATTTTGTACCAATTAAGTAGTGGCAGATATACAGTGCTCTGTTTAAATGGTCCTGTGACGGATTTGCTGCAAATTGCGCAAGTAATGTCACGGCGTAGCAAATGTCAGGTCGAGTTCCAAGCATTAGGTATAGCAAGGAACCGATGACGGTCTGGTACTTGCTTCGAAGCGCTGGGTCAGCTGTGCCAGTATTGGCAACAGGCTTGTATCCAGCAGGGAGTGGAGTTGGCGCAGATTTAGCGTTCTGCATGCCACAGCGCTGCAGCACTTTCTCAAGGTAGGCGCATTGATCCAAATGGATTTCGCGGCCTTTTCGAGTTATGCGCATGCGCAGAAACTCCTTGACGTCGCCTAAGTCGCGACACTCCCACTTCTTCATGAAGCGGTCCTTTAATGAAAGGACTAGGGTCTTATCCTTGCCACAAAATATGGCATCGTCTACATAGACAATGATCAGCACGAAGCGACCATCTTTTGTCCTATAGACGAATATTCCGGCATCGGATACAAGGCGTTTACAGCCAAGTTCCTTTAAGGACTCATTTAGGGTGCGCCACCACGCAAGCCCTGCCTGCTTAAGTCCATAGAGAGCGCGAAGTAACCGGAGTACTTTGTGCTCTTGGCCTGGTACTGCAAAGCCTTCAGGCTGCTCCATATAAATTTCCTCGTCGAGCTTGCCATAGAGATAGGCATTACGGACGTCTAGTCCGGAGACGTGCATATCCTCAAGCGCAGCTAAGGCGAGGATTAGGCGTACAGTCTCAAAGTGTACGACTGGAGAGAAGACCTGATCATAGTCAAGGCCTTCAATCTGGGAGTAACCCTTGGCGACCAATCTGGCCTTTTTACGACCATCAGTTTTGACGTCGAATACCCAGCGGTTTTTAGTGACCTTTCGTCCCTTAGGACGGTCAACCAGTTCATAGACATTGTGTTTGTGAAGTGCCTCAAGTTCTTTGCGACACGCTGTCATCCACTCCTCAAGCTCCTTTTTAGGTAGCTTTAGTATATCGCGGAATGACCATTCTCTCGGGCTGGTCCCGTCTGGTAGATCGTTGTCGAGGGTGGGTAGCGCTTTTGCAAGCAGCAACTCGACTAACTTAACTCCCCCTTCCCGGCATAGTTCTGCCAGTAGTAACTCAGCGCTTTGCGCTTCATCCTCATCGGATGGGGCGGACTCGACAGGTTCGTCGCGTGGAGGAGGATTTGGCGCAGAACTAGGTCCGGGAACCTGTTGTCTTTGCTGCCTTTGTGGTCCGGTTTTGGTACGGGAGCTACCCGCATCCTCACCGACCATCTTTTTCCATCTCCCCTGATTTTCGATGTCCTTTACTATGTCTTGGGGCTTCCGCTGCTCTCCATAGACATTACCTCTACGAGTTACTGGTCTCCGCTCCCTTGCTGAACGTCGCGGCTCCACTGGGGGCGCAGGGTGTTCAACCGGTGCATGGGGCGGCGGTACTGGGTCTACGGGCGCATCCTGCAGCTCCTGCTCATCGTCATGAACATGACCGTTTCCCTTTTTAGGAAGGTGATGTTTTGGATGATCATCATCGTCATCCTCATCTACCTGAGGTGTGGTATTTGGTTGTTTTTCTGGGATCATTTCTTCTCGAGGTGGCCAAACTCGAGTTGTACCCCGACGATTTGTCAGAGGGCACTTGGGAAACATAGTTTCGTCAAACATCGCAGTGGATGATCTGAACAAAACATTATCTGGTGCTCTCATGAAGAGCCATCTGCCAGTGCGCTCTGTAGAGCCATCTCCCCCAAGGTAAATCATCAACTCCGATTTGGGCGATAGACCGTTTTTTCTAACGTCCTTGGGTATAAAGACGTACGCACCGCAGCCGAAAACGCGCAGGTGCGCCACAGATGGCGGTTCGCCATTTATCAATTCGTAGGGGGTAAGCCAATTAAGGCGATGAATTGGTGTCCTGTTGTAAACATGGACCGCATGATCCACGGCGAATTCCCACCAGGATGGAGGTAGACAAGCATCATGGCGCATTGCCTCTGCTTTGTCCATGAGCGTCCTGTTGAAACGCTCAGCTCTGCCATTCTCCTGAGGAGTATGCGGCGAGCTCTGAAGGATCTCTATGCCATTATCCTTTAGAAGGTCTTTGAATGCAGTGGAGACGTATTCTCCCCCTGCATCAGACAACCACTTCTGCACTGTCTTTCCATATTTAGTTTTTACCATGGCTAGGAATTGCCTTGTGGCTGTAATCGCTGCAGATTTCTTGCGCAGATTTACAGTCCACGTGTGCGATGAAGCGTCATCATAGTACAGTATGTAGTACTTGTACTTATGATAGGAATCTACTGGGAAGGATTTTAAGTCCGAATGAATGAGTTCAAACGGTACCTTTGCCCGGTAGTTGGACGGCGGGAAAGACTTAGAGTGCATTTTCCCTTTTGTTGAACTTGGATTCAATCCGAGTTCCAATGCTCTTTCATGTCCTGTACCCTCGCATTTTAATTCGGTGTGTTCGCTCTTTTACACAACGGTCTATTACACACTACTCTACACACTCTATCATTTTCGTGCCATTCTGAATTCTTTTAATTCTGCCTCTGATGGGAGTTGAACCCTCGGCTTTCCGCTCCTTTTGATGATTTTCACTCTGGTGGCTGTAATACTGTACAGGTGGCTTCGTCTTACGTAACGCACGCTGTAGACAGCGCACCGAGTCGTCCTCGAAGTCATCAGACTTCTGAGAGATCGACTTAGGTGTGTTTTAGCCTGTTCTAATATTATCAGACTTCTGAGAGATCGACTTAGGCCTTTGTGACCGCTCTGAGGTGTGCTGCAGCCAATACCTTTTGCACATCCTTGGCATATTGGTGAGTCCTTTGGAATCTCCACCTTTCTGGGAAACCCAGATGTATGCTCCTTCGCCTTTGCAAGCACGTCCTTAGAAGGGTGCGCAAAACGGCGATGCATAGTCGAATAATCGACTTCATTTACGTTCACATAAATATTTTGAACGTTTTCACCCGATTCAGCCACGAGGGTGAAGGTGGTAGTGTCCGGGTGCTGCGGTGTAAACCTGAATAAAGGTTTCTGCGCTCCTGGTTCATACAGACTGATATGCTGCGCTGTTGCGCACAAGTCTAGTCCGTCTTGGAGGAACATCCCCAATGACAAGAGACGAGCCGAGCAATTTTTCATGTAATAGACAGGATATAGGCGCGTCTGCAGCCATTGTTCGTCTATTTGGTAGTTTAGGAACACAGTTCCTTTAGCAATTATGCTTCCTACCGCTCCTTGTTGTGCCGTTTGAGTACGGATAGGAGTTTGGAGATACTCGAATTCTGAGAAGTCTCTTATGTCATTTGTAATGTGCAAAGATGCACCTGAGTCCAGTAGCCACTCATTCGCTGAAAAGCGACTTTTTCCTTTTCCCTTACAACGTGAGCACGCAGCGTAATCGCGCGAATGAATACATTGTACATTTTTTAAGCCGCTACTAAGTACATTAACAAATGTCCGAGCGCCATTGTGCAAGTCAGAAGCGGCTGTTAAAGCGCTGTTAGTAACTTGCTTTGGGTTAGGAATATGAGTGACGTACTCATTGCCCCAGTCGTCGTAGCCATCGTATGGCTCCATGCAGCGGAGCTCACCCGTTAACGGGTTCCGGAAGCTTTCGTCGACGATAGGGGGCGCAAGGCCTGCGGCCTGCGCTATCATGCCGTTTAACTCGGCATCGTGCGCGTCGATGTCTTCTTCGTCTGTTGCCCAGACGATGGACCTTTCTTCGGCGTCGCGGAAGTCGTCGTCCTCGCTGATGTATTCATCGCGCATGACCTCGTCGATGCGATCGGCCATGCCGTCGTCACTGAGCTTGCTGCGCTTTGAGGCGCGCGACTCAGTGTCCGAGGGGACTTCTTCAATGTGAGAGGAGCTCACAACTTCCTTCAGCGCGCGGATTGTCTCCGGCGTGCCAGCGACGTCTAAGTCCTTGGCGAGCTGGAGGGCTTCTCCGAGCCAGTCACCACGAGCGCGCTTCTTGCCCTTGTTAGGGGCAGGTGCTGCGACCTTTCGAGTCCTGCTGCCCGAAGGCGCTAACTCGACGACGGTGCTGGTCGTCGGGGCGGGGATCGACACTGTGTCGGCGATGTGCATTTCTGCATGTTCGTCGTGCGAATGCGGCTTTATTGGCTGCAGCACACCTCAGAGCGGTCACAAAGGCCTAAGTCGAGCTCTCAGAAGTCTGATAATATTAGAACAGGGCAAAACACACCTAAGTCGAGCTCTCAGAAGTCTGATGACTCCGAGGACGACTCGGTGCGCTGTCTACAGCGTGTGTTACGTAAGACGAAGCCACCTGTACAGTATCACAGCCACCAGAGTGAAAATCATCAAAAGGAGCGGAAAGCCAAGGGTTCAACTCCCATCAGAGGCAGAATTAAAAGAATTCAGAATGGCACGAAAATGATAGAGTGTGTAGAGTAGTGTGTAATAGACCGTTGTGTAAAAGAGCGAACACACCGAATTTAGATGCGAGGCTACAGGACATGAAAGAGCATTGGAACTCGGATTGAATCCAAGTTCAACAGGCTTACCACGGTTTTTACCGCCGCGCTTTCCCCGAGGAGTAAAGCCTTTAGCTTTCTCCTTGCCCTTGTCCTTCCACTCCTTCTTACCCGCGCTGCTGCTGCCCTCAGGGCGCTGCTGCTGCGAGAAGGAGGGATTGCCCTTTTTCTGCTTGATAGCAGAAATCTTCTGGGCGGACGACTGCCCCTTGTTCTTCGACTGTTCCCAGGAGGCGGTTAAGGCGTCCTGGGCGCTGCTCGGCGTGAGATCCTTGATCTCAATCTTGTTGAGAGCTAGCTGAATAGCCGTCTCATACCGAGGTGGAGCGGCCCCCAGAATTATGAGGGTTCTCATCTGCGGCGGCAGAGAGAGGCCGGCTCCATCGAGCTCGTCGAGATTGCTCTGGATCTTTGAGATCGCAGGGCCGGGGTGCTCGTTAGCTGGAATACGGACGTTTATTGCTGCCTTGAAGAAGGCAAACACCCCCATGGCGCTAGTCCCTCCGTAGAGCCCTTTCAGGGTATTCCAGATAGTCTTCGCAGTCGTCTTTGTTCTGACGAGCTGCACGACTTCGACGCTTAGGCGCAATCGAATGCTGCCCATGGCCTTGGATTGCATCTGCATCCATTCAAGGACCTCAGCGCGGTTTCCTCCGTCCGTAGCCAAAACAGGCTCATCGAAGCCGTCGGGTATCTCGATGAGAATCCAGACACCTTGCGACTGCAAGTATGCTTTCATCAAATCGGCCCATCGGCGGTAGTTCGATCCGTCAAGGACGGGGACGAGGTTCTGCAGAGAGTTCGACATTTTCTTGTTTGTTGGTGGTGGTAGAGCGGTTGGTGATATGGTTCTGTGAACGCATTATCAGCGCTCTGACTTATGCTGCCGAGACGGCGCTGACACCACACTGGACTCATTGTTTGGGATGGCGACAGCTGAGCTGTGCACGACCTGCAGCCATATAGGCGCAAAGTCTCCCATTGACGTCAAAGCCCCTAAGGGCGACGTCCAGGTAAGCTATCCTGACCCGCAGCGGACGCAGCCATATAGGCGCAGTACCGCGCAGTGTTCAGGGCTCATAACCTGACGAGCAGGCTTCCTTACGCAGTGTAGCGGGACGCTAACTTACCTGGTTGTTGAGCTGTGAGGCTTGATGCACACAAAGTTGCTGTTGAGCGACTTGGGATTGTACTACGCTACAGGGGTCCTTATATACATGTAGGAGACCGTCTGACTAAGCTACTGTATAGTACCAATCCCGATGCATGTGATTCTATCTACAATGCATGTGTTACTCCTGTTACCCGGAGTACCGTATTGGCTGCAGCACACCTCAGAGCGGTCACAAAGGCCTAAGTCGAGCTCTCAGAAGTCTGATAATATTAGAACAGGGCAAAACACACCTAAGTCGAGCTCTCAGAAGTCTGATGACTTCGAGGACGACTCGGTGCGCTGTCTACAGCGTGTGTTACGTAAGACGAAGCCACCTGTACAGTATCACAGCCACCAGAGTGAAAATCATCAAAAGGAGCGGAAAGCCGAGGGTTCAACTCCCATCAGAGGCAGAATTAAAAGAATTCAGAATGGCACGAAAATGATAGGGTGATTAAAGTACTGTGTAATAGACCGTTGTGTAAAAGAGCGAACACACCGAATTAAAATGCGAGGCTCCAGGACATGAAAGAGCATTGGAACTCGGATTGAATCCAAGTTCAACATACCGGTGTGTGAACTCGGCTGCCTAGTTAGGCGCTCTCTATTGTTCAACAGCGTCATACGCCAACGTCCCGACTTCAGGTAGGCATCTCGCTTTTCAACCCAAATACTACGCAGAGCGTCCGGGCACTTAGACGGACGCCCAGAATACACCTTCATCTCGTCCTTCAGAGGAATGGTGTGATTTATTGCTCGAAAGGGTGGCAATGGTGAGTCACTAGCCTCCCGACATATTGGTCTAGCATATTAACGTAGATACCGGTGCGTGCGGTCTAGTTGATCCTCGACCACATCTGCCGCGCGGGACTCTAGTACGCGGAGCTGGGCGCCCTCCAGTGGTAGTGCAGCTACACTGCCCACCTCAACTGTAGTTGGGTTCAATCCCACCCGCAGCCGATGCTGGAAGAAGAAGGGTGTACCCAGAATCAGGTCATAGTTCAACAGGTTAACGATGTCAAAGTAGCGCTGTGCGCGAATCGACTGGTAAGCCATCTCTGCAGTACAGCCGAAATTGATCTTTGCGCAAGAACCCTGCACAGCAAGATGCACTGGCAGAGGCTTCTCAAGCTCGAAGGTCTTCACCCCCAGTTGATGGGCCAATTTCGAAGACATGAAGTCCGCCAGGGAACCTGTGTCCAGTAAGGCGTGAGCAGGATGCCCGTTAACGTCTACCACAACCACTATAGGTTCAGGTATACGTCTCTGGAAGTCACGCGGTGTACCCGCATTCCGTTGAATAGCGGCCAGCGGCCGATCCTGCCTGGTCGACACTGAAGCAGCCCCCACGTACATCTCAAGGCCTAACCCCGCCCAACCATCATCATGAAAAAATAAGACAGCCAATTCGCCATCTAGTTCATCCAATGAGAATTGGGGTAGGCGGAGTCGACTAACGAGTTCGCGTCTCGCATGTCTAGCAAAGTAATTCGGCAAGTCGAAACCCGGGCATCCCAGTAAATCAACAGGTACACTGATCAGACTTCCCAGGTGATGGTCCCATACCTTGACACCGCCTGCGTTCTGAACACAGTCGAAACGAGGTAAGGAACCTAATCGCCCGCGAGCCTGAGAAGGTGGAGACCCCTCTATAGTGAGAGTCAACTTCAGAAGTACTTCATCTGCGAGGGACTCGTTGCCAATCGTTTCGCCTGACAAATCACCTCGGTTGCACCCTCCATGGTGCAGACAATGTCCTTCTGCCATCTCACCACGAAACCAGCTGACAATGTCAAAGTCCGGGTAGCGCAGTAGATGGGAATGGATTTTCGGGTAATCCACACTGTCTCTGATTCCATCATAGCACACTATGTGCTCTGTTTCTGACACTTGATATATACAGAATGACAAATCCTCCGGATTGGGACCCTGGGGAGAGTGCGGTAGACACCTGTAAGGACCGTGCCTAGCCAGGATGCGACTTGCATGCAACGCGTACAAATCGCCTACTCGGTCATAAACTCGGCCCTCCCGTGAAGTAGCAGGTAAGACTTCTAGCTCCACTATACCCTCCCTAGGAAGCGGAAGCTTACCCAGCCCCGATTCAGGTGGTTCTACTGTCATGAACAGATTTCGGTCAGTGGGCGATCCTACGTGAGTAAGCGGATCCCTCTCCCATTCAGTCTCGCAGTATGTATGAGTGGGCCTATCACTACAGCTGGTAAGTGCGTGTTGTTCGCGACAACTACTACATCCAATGCTAATTGAACCTAGTTCAATACCAGCCGTCGTAGCCGTCGACTCAGCTAAGTCCCTGAGTGCTTCAAAGTCCGGCTGCACATTAAAGGTAGACAATCCTGGCGCTCTGCCCTTCTGTCCCGACCTCACATTCTGTGTTGTAGGACATTGCCTACTGAAGTGGCCAGGTTGCTTACATAGGAAGCACAACCCAGCCGCCTTCATATCTGCCTTTTCACGCTCGGTCAACCGGGGTGCTGAACGCAGCGGAGCAGGAGCTCGAGTTTGCGAGGCTCCTTGAGAATGGGCGACACCCCGTCGATCATTATTGTGGCCACGGTGTTGGGTACCTAAAGAAGTGCGTGGTCCACTATTACTGGCAGAACTCTTTGTATTCATACCAGAGGAGTACTTGCCCCGGCCAGGTGGCGTCGCATCGCGATTACTAGGCCCAGCGGGCTGTCGCACAGACTTGTTACCTCCATCCAGGTGAGATCCCCTCTGGGCATTCTCCAGACTGAGGGCTAACTCCTCATTCTCAGCGACAACAACAATGTCCTCCCAGTCAGAGTGCTCCGCGCTCAGCTTCTCACGCCAAAGCTGAGCGCGTATCTCTGGCCGGAGTCCATCCCACAGCCTGGTGACTTTATCGTGTTCAGACCATACACCAGCCGTATTGGCTAATGTTTGCAGTTCGTATACATACTCCCGAACGGTACGCCCGCCCTGGTTACAGCGATTGAACTTCGCTCGACTACGAGAACGATGGTCTAGTGGAAAGCACGCATTGAACAATCCCTCAAATAGGCGTCGAAGTGACCACTCCTGAGGACGTCTCGAAACCGACGATACATAGTAAGTCCATGCATTGTCTTTCAGAAACCGGGACACTGTTACAGCATGCCGTTCACTGGGCACACCATAATCCACAAGGTACTGTGTCATCTCAGTCATGAACCGATGGAATGCCTGCACATTGACCGACCCATCATACGGGTCCGGATCCTTAGGTTTAAGGACCGGCATTTTAGGTCGAGCAGGGTAATTGCGCGGTGCCGTCTCATACTCACTACCATCGTCCGAAGGCGATTCGTCAGGTGAGTCTCAATCACCTCTATTCCGCCGCAATCTACTAGTTCGCGGTACGCGCTCAGGTTTCCCACGTGAAACCGGCTCTAACGACTCGAAAGCGACCCCCAGATAACTGCTCGGGTCTATCTGGGCGGATGGTTTCAAGCGGCGCTGTCTAGCACCGCCGGCAAGCTCGTCATAGTGAGTATCACTCCTGTCAGTCGGGTGCATCCGAGAACTAATAGCATCGTCGACCAGGCCCCCTGGCAAGATCGACTTTGCCTTAGGTGGTTTCACTACCGGCTCTACCTGCATTTCCTGGAAACTGTGTAGGCATCCGGTCAAATAGGCCAGTTCCGCCCTAAGACGCAGGTTGTCTTCTTGTAGGGCCAACATGGCTTCCTCTGTAGTGGCCAACACGGCGCTCGTCTTAGCGGTCCATGTGGTACCTTCCTTAGCAACATCTCGCAAGTTATCGCGAGTCACTGCTAACTTCTCAGAACCGAGCCTCTGCCCTTCTCGGTGAGCAAGAGCCTCGCGCTGTAGTTCCCCCTTCCGAAGGTTACCCTCTCCATCAGCTTTTTGCCGGTGAGAGGGTGAGTACTGCTCAAGGATGTGATGCTGATACTCCATATCTAGCTCCTCCTCAGGGATCTGAGCGCTGCCCCAGTTGCGAGGGTCAACTGCCTTACCTTTGCCAGTTGAATTGCTCTCCTCCCGGAGTACAGGCTTCAATGTCTCAGCCTGACGTGCCTCGCGCACCAGCTGAAGATGTTTGTCCGTCCGCTTAGCAGGCGGGGACTCCGCTACATGTTGAGGAGCCGTCGATACAGGTTCAATCTTTATTGAATCACTACTACGTGCATCATACATCATAGTACGCCCACTATGGGGCGAGTCGGCACTGCACGCACGACTACGACGAGAGTGAGTGACAGAGTACCAAGGTCCTCTTCCGTCATCCCCGTCGTTTGGCTCAGCGACCGAGCTTACGAGCTCGCGCATGTTGCCTCCGTCTACCCATCCTGGCTCGCGGGGAGTAGGCATAGGCACCGGTCCCTCCGGGGCAGCGCCAGATGGCCGCCTACCCGGGAAGGCGGTCGTTCGAACTAACTGCTCGACGACCGGCTCCGGACTCACTACCCGGCTGTACAGCCTCTTGGGGGAGTCGGAGAGAGCACTGAGGGGGGACAAGGGAGACAGCGAGCCTGATGGATCAACCATCCGCTCGGTCTCCGAGTCAGAGTTCCCTAAGTTTTCGCCAAGGGACTCACCTCGAGGGCTATTTCTCGCAGACGGAACCGGGGTCCCGCCCTGCTGATGGCGTATATTGCGGTTAGACGCCATTGTTTATTAGTTTTGATGGGGGGGTGTTTCGCGTTGAGTTGTCGAGTGGTCGGAGGGTCGAGGAGATCAAGCTCGAAGTGTCCCGACGTCGACGAGAGAGAGAGTTCTAGGAAGTAGAGAGTTGCCTAGAGCTGTGAAAAATATGTGACGCTGGCGAGTCCAGAGGAAACGGTCGAGTCACAAGGGGTCACGCGGCTAGTCACAGAGTACAAGGCTGCTCTTATGATTCAAGCTACGCTCCCGTAAGGCTACTAAACATCGCTCCTTATATACAAGAGCGAGGGGTGATACCGGGGTCCCAACCCAAGGTAAGTAAGCCTCACAGTACTGACAGGGGATAAACGATAGGATGACGGGTTTTACCAGCTCTAGGGGCGCGTGCCCGTTACATAGGCCCACGGCTGGCGCTATATAAATATCTGATCCCAAAAAAAAAAGAGACAGTGACAGTGACATTCGCTGTGACATCGTGACATACGCACACCGTGACTCACACACGGAGTCAAATTTCGACTCCAACCACCACTCCGGCCAGTGCATGAGGCTCTACGTAGTCCTCTCGGAGAGTTACTGTACTTCGTATCTACGCATGTGAGCGGGAATGTTGACCCGGTAGTCGCAGCGATCCGCAATATTCGGTGAGTCGGTGGCTTGCGCTCTGAATTCCTTCAACCATTATCTCTGAAGAGTCTGAACTAACTTACTTGTGTAGAAGGACTCTTTGTCATGGCCGACTTTCCATCCCTCGCTGTGCGCCGTTCAATCTGGTCTGGGACACATCCTGTTCAATGCCGTCAATTTGGACTCTTGGGCGGCTGCGTACTCTACGTCTGGTTCGCGAACTCGAGTGCTCGAGTGTTGTGCATCCGTTCCGTGCGCACCCACACCGGGCCATTTTATCTGTTCGAAAGCAGACACTGACAAGCACCCTTCTGCGCAATTTCGGCGGCATATTGCTGCCGCATTGCTGAGGCCGACTCATACAAACTTCTCGAAAAGGCTGGGCAGAGTGCCTGCGATATATATCTATGCGCAGCAAAAAGCTTTAATCCAAGGCTCAGCATATTTGTTCTGCAGTATAACGCAAGTGAGGACGGTGTCAGCGGCACAGGTCCCTTTTGTGACAACCTCCGCAAGTTAGTTGCCGGGGATATGGCGAGATGACTGGTCACATCAAGCCCCTTGCTTTCGTGCTCGACATTCTGGCCTAAATACAACAACTATTTTGGTCAATATGGATGCGATAAAAACTTACAGCGGTCGCTATCGTTTGCCACCCACTTATCCACAGAGACAGTCCATTGCAGGCCCGACATGAAATGCACGTGCTGCGGATTGGAACTATTTCGTCAAAGCTTAACTGTCCGCGCTCACAGGTACGTGCTCGATGATTATACAGTTGTAATATATACAGGTCAAGAACTACGTGAATGAATACGACTACGCGCCAAATGCAAACCTACGATGATCGCGATCCAAGATGATGCGAAGTTTACATTAGGCAGAGGTCAACTGCAATGTTTTCAGAGCACGACTCAACTCGTATGCCGCGTTCGGTTGAGTCAAGACCGCAATACTCCTCTCCGTGTGCCTGTAAAACTCGCAGAGATGTTCCGCCGCCCCCGACAGGTGAGCGATATTCGCACAGACGGCATGCAGCTCGATGATGCGGCGGTCGGGGGCGGGGATTATCTTGCCATTGATAGAGGGGCTCCCTCCTGAAAACGACTACACGGTCTGCACGAAGGAAGGCGTCTTTGCTCCCATCATGAGAGACGTTATAGGTATCGGATATGGCGCGACGTTGCGTATCCTAATCGCATTATATCAGTCAGTCACGAAGCAACGACGATCAGCATACTGTTGCTGGCGTCGACCATATGTCGAGTCGGTCAAAGAGCTTATGTGATATGGCAGCTGATATGAATGCATTCTTGGTGCTATGGAGGTCGTCTTGACCAAGCACATCGTGTGCATTGAACCCCCCGAAGCACTGGATTATTGTCACTGCCGTCTCAGCCCTTCACTGATCTTATCCGCATTTTCACTGGGCTGTCTCATGGATACATATTATGCACCTTGGCCAGATGAGCAGATGTGATCCTGGGTATGTAGTCCGCAAGCGACTCGCTGATGATATGCGCGACGTTGGTGATGGCCCAAGTCGGCAGCGATGTCGTAACAATCCATGTCGACCCTTCCGGTGAAGACACAACGATGACGGTCTCCTTGTTGATACGGGTTTGTTCGCAAGGGTTGACCGTGACTGTTTACTATCTAGCACCTCGGACATGACGATGAGGCTACGACGAGGGCGAGGAACTAATTCGGCCCACGACTTGAAGCTAGAGTAGACGAAGTTGAGAGATCATAGAGGGCTAACAATTGCTTTGGGCGCCTGCGCGATGACTGTGTACGCCGGCGGCGGTCACTGAGTGCTGACTACCTCCTCAGCCGCGTTCGACGTGAATGTACTATTATTACCTGGTACTACAGTACCTTATGACACTATACGACCATCCGCTTCCTTCAACAAGGTCGTATTTGCGGTCTGCCTATGGGAGACTACTTCTGAGTGTGTTCTGAAGGTCTGTTCTATGACACTCAGGCTGTGCTCTTAATGTTTTCTGAGGGAGATGTACAAGTTAAGAACACGCAATCGAAATTCTACGCACGTTTCTCAAGTGAAAACGTGCCGTTCTGCTGAGCAGTCGACGCCGATTGCGCAGTCATTGATTGCAGTGTGGTTTGGTTTCAGACTTTGTCTGATCTGCAGGCACCGATCACAGTTTAGTCTGCGGAAGCAACTTGAAGCGAACGACTCACGAAAGCTGTGTTGCTGGCACTGCAACGCCGGCGGCCATATCAGGAGGATCCTCGCGCTCATCGACCTCACTCTGATCTCACTGGCAGCCGGGGATGTCGTACACCGCTTAGGCATTGAAGTATGTCAGTTTTAGAGCTGCCACTCATCGCTAGTGTATTGATTTCCCCTCGTATCAGTAAACCCATGCACATGCCAGCTCTCTGCTAGCCTTCTGAAGCTCTCGTGCACATCGACTTTGCCTGGGCACTGGCACGATGACTTAGCTGCCAAGCATTCATTGCTCGGCGCGCGTTCAGTATGTATACCAACTTCGAGCGAGTCGTATGTCCGTGTATCGTTTCTCATCCCACTCAACATCGGTATCTCACGTCTATATGTCGTCTGACGGTGATCTTGCAGCAGAACTTGCGTATGTCGCGTACAACCTTGAACTCGGGTACGTGTGCCGCCATAGAGAATGTGATGTCAGTTCTTGACGGCACTATCTAGCTACATACAAAATTATTGTATGGTTGCGACAGCAGGTGCGCGTCATACCATGTCCACCAGACCAACGTGCGCTGACTTCAAGCTGTTGCCCGACGTTCAGCGCTGGTTTTATACGAGCATGCGTGTACACTATCTCAAGAGGCCGACGTCATTTGGTCTCGCAAGAAGACCGGCGCCACACTACTATTCCTGCTCAATCGCTTCGCTACGGCGGGCTTCGCTCTCGCCATGATGCTCCTGATCCCCAACTGGGACACACTACTAGCGTAAGGCCGCACTGTGATTTCCCGGAAGTCGACCGACGCTGACGCCTGCTATCCAGATGCCGGACCGTAAACCTGCTGCTCCCAGCTTTCCAACTTATGCTCTCATTTATATGGGCAGGTGCGTCGTCTGCCGGGAATGTTCTCAAAGACCTCTCATGGTTTCATGTACCAGCCTTCTCTGCGCTCCGCGTATTCGCTATCAGTGGGCGTGACTGGCGAATGTCTGGCTTTGTGTTCGCGCTTAGCCTGGTGCCCGTGGGTACCAACCTTGTAAGCCCTTCTCAGGGTGTCGCTGTGTGGGTGTTCTTAACCTTTACATTCCTGACAGGTAAGCGATATCCGACAAACATATGACCTCCTTCAAATACCGTTCTTCACCGTCGTGTGCGACTACACCTCGCTTATATCAGAGAAGACCAGTATCAGGTAGGTACCGATCGCGCTCACCATGGGAGCGATGACTCATTTACGCTCTACCTTCAACACAATAGTTGTACGTACCATTGTCAATATCGCACAGCGCGTTCTGACCCTCTCCACGGCTGAAAGTGCTAATCACAACACGCACCTGCCTCATCGCAGCAGACCTCCTGGTGCTCGTCGTCACTTGGAGGCATACGTACAGGCTCAACAAGGAAGCGCGTGCTATAAGCCTGAAGACGCCGATGGTCACCCTCTTGCTCCGAGACGGTGGGTGAAACGGACTGATCCGAGATCGTTCCTTACTCACGTCCTTGCGCAGGGACAATATATTTCACGTGAGTGACTCGCATTGTAGCATGCATGCATAGTGGATGCTCAAGCGCTAGAAGGCTGCTCCTCGTTCTCAACGTGCTGCACCTGGCCCTGGAGATCACCGACGTGCGTACACCGTGTGCTCCGCTGCCCACGCACACCCACGCACACCCACCCCTCAGGTATTCTGGGACATTACGTACTTTGTCACAGGGTTCGTACGCCGTCTGCCCTCCTGGTCAACGCTGATCCTCCGTCCGCTAGGTTCTCCTCGATCATCGTCTCGCGCTTCCTGCTCAACCTCCGCCAGGTCGGCGCGGCGGAATCGGGCGCGGGCGCGGACTCGGGGGTCGGCTCTCGCCCGTCGTTCGTCGCGTCCCACCCGTCGCGGCTTGTCTTTGCCTCCGTGGTCCTCGGCAACCTGGGAGAGCAGCTCGACCTCCCGTATGGGGAACCGCTATCAGGGTCGGAGGACCTAGACCTTGACATGGACTTTAGTGACACGTGTGGAGGGAGCGCGGAGCATGGTACGATTTTAGAGAGCGGGATTGGGAGGTGACGAGCTGGAGATGAAGAGGTGGGGCAGCCGGGCGGGTCGTCGTCGAGTGAGGGTTCGGGGTTGCACACGCCTGTTTAAGCGCGTGTAGTGTACGTATAGCAGTGCGATGTAGAGTATCATAAATATTGTAGGCTTGCGCGAAGACGGACTGCGACACTTCATTAAATTGATAGGGATCGGCCAGTAGCAGTAGCACTAGGCGTGCAATAGAGTGGACAATACCCATTCTCACACACTGTATTCTATTTATCAAAGCATAGACACGGTGACTGCAACAGCGGGAACATGGTAGATACAAGCAGAATGTGATATACAAAGGATATGCTGATAGATGGGCACAGAAGAGATCAGAGGTACAGCACGTATGTAGACCGGCTACGCAGGAAGATACCTAGAGTGCCGGACAAAGGTGCTGTAGGGGCATGCAGGATCACCGACGCGAGAGAAACTTCTTCCCTTCCTCGACATATTGGATCAGGCCCTCCTTCCAACGCGGGTTAACCGGTGGGCGCAAGTTCTTGATCGAACCAAAAGGCACCGTCTGTACCGCGAGCTGCTTGCACTCGACCATGCACGCGGCGATGGCGCCGCGGCGCATCTGCTCACTATCGTTTTGCATGTCGCGCAGCGCGACGAGGCTCTCTGGCCACGGCGCGTGGAATTGCATCGCGTCGGCGATGTCGACGACGTGCGCATCGATGACGCGGAAGAACTTGGCCGTCGCGTCGCGGTGGTCCGTGCGCGCCTCTAGCAGGATGTGCAGCACCTGCGTACGCGCGCGCAAGAGGTCCTCCGGGAGTCGCAGAGCGTCGATCGTCGCCGCCATGAGGGTCGGGTGGTGCCACCGCACCCACTTCTCGAGCCGCTGGTCGAGCTCGTAGCGCGAGATGCCGTCGGGGAGGACGAGCCGCTCAAGAACGCCGAGCGGCGACTGCTCGTGCTCTTTCAAAGCGCTGGCGAGGTCTTTGTTGAACTGGCAGCCACGTTTGTGTTTCTGTATCGTAGTGTCAGCTAGTCGGGCCGCGCGACTTGGCTAGATTGAACTGAGGGGTGCTTGCGGCTTACCGGCCAGTCTGCCTTTTGACATTCCTTAGAACAGTACTTCACAGCCTGTAGGAGCACTTTAATCGGACACACGATAGGCGCGAATTTCCACGACGGACCCTGCACCCAGCACACTTTTGTAGGGTCTTCTCTGTGCCACTGATATAGCAGTTGTTGCACTGTGACACGTCATAACCATGGGCCGAGATCCTCTCCAAATGCAAGGAGGATCGCGCCCAGGGCAATGAGCACACCATGGCGTGGGCTAGACTAGAAGCGCACACTGTGTGGCGCGCTGGGAAAGTTCTGGAATTCCAGAAGGAATGGGATGGGCTCTCTGAAAAGGAACGCAAAAGAACCGAGAGGGAAGCCCATAGGAATTATGCGGCGGCATTTGATCCGTCGAAAGCAGAGAAATTCGCAGAAGAACTGTACAGAACGTGGCAGTACAGGGACACTGAGGAAATTCGGGAAGGCAGGCGCGAAGCGCTTGAACGAAATGAGATAATGGACGAGCCCTTTGTCCACATTCCCATCCGCGGGGTCATGGAGCCCGAATACAGAGTACTGGGAGAGGAAGTAGTTCCTCCGTCACAAGCGGAGGAACTCGAAATTGTCCCAGTCGATCACGAGGACCCCATCCTTGACTTTGCCCCTCGTGCTTCTCAACTAGAGGAAGAGGAACTTATCACTGCGCATCTAGACCAAGGGTGGGTGGACCTTCCCCATCGGGGGTTCATCCTACCGGAAGGGCGGTTGTTAGACGCAGAAGAGAGAGATAATGAGCAATTCCTGGATGACTTCGGAATGCTTTATGTCATCACACCGCCTCCTTCGGAGGCGGAAGGAGAAGACTGAAAGATTCAGTAGATACTCTGCATGTACTTAGAGTATGGAGTATAAATTCGTAGAATTAAAAAAAAAAAGACACGTCATAACCAACCGACAGAGCACGAAGTAGAGATACATACCTTGTGCAAAGCAGCTTTGGGAATCGCGGGCGGCATGGTTTGAAAACGGTTGAGACGGACAACCTTCACACGGTGGCCTGACAGAAGGCTAAGCTTTAAGCTGAGACCGCATCAGCCACAATACAGGCGCGTAATCCATACGGAACGCCTGCTTACAAAGCGGCAGGAACCCGTTCGACTCGATAGTCGGTTACCGAGCCAAGCAAATCAGAGCATAGCAGTCCTTCATCAGAGCGTTAAATTCAATATAGCAGTATATACAGCACGATCACAAGACAAACAATTCCGTTTTAACGCACAGCAACAGCGACTGTAACAGGACAAATGGCACAACAAACAACAGGATACATCACTTCCTAGATAGCGGCAACAATATTCAGAGCACGAATTAGCGCAACATAATCAAGCGCGAGAGCACGACAGCAACTTGATCAGAGCATAGAACATCTAGCGCATTAGAGCGGCATGGACACCTCGGGCATCATGTCCCACAGTAGGGGCTCGGAGTCCTGCCAGACGGTCCCGCGCACGTAGGGGTCATTGTGGTGGTAGCGAGAGGAGCCCTGCTTAACTTGGACGCGTCTTTCCTTCGCAACGGTGTTTTGCGTGGTAGAATCCGAGTCCGAAATCTGTTCCAAAGCAAGGTCCGCTTGTTCGCCGGGATCGAGATGAATTCCCAAGGGGACGGCGAGAGTAGATGGGGGGATGCTATCAGCCCTGTTATCCACCACTAGGCAGGTAGACACCGGAGGAGGAGTGCTGGCAATGACGGCGTCGCCTGTGGTTTCGAAACCGGAGGAAGGAGCTTCGTAGTCTTCCGTACCCGCCATTGGGGGTAAGGCTGGAAGGGATTCGAAGGGGGCCGAGTAGATGCACATTGAGAGGCGACTAGGGCCAAGGAATTGGCCCCGACGTACTAGGCGACGCAGCGGGTTCACGCGCACTTGCGGGGAATAGGGAAAGAGGATACGTGAGCCCCACTGCTCATCGGGGACATTGCCGAGCCACGGTCGCGCCCACATGTGCTCGCGTAGAGCGATACCGAGCTTTTGATTCCAGCACCTAGGTTGGGGTCCCATCAGTCATCAAAGAGAGGGCATCGGCAGAATGAGTTACGCACTTGTCGGTGAAGATCTTTATGAGGATTTTATGCCATAGTTTCTTCTCGTTCACCAGGTCAACCAGGCGGCGATTGAGGAGGGAGTTCATAGCTTCCTGCGCCTTCTTTCGGTACTTGTCCGCAAGCTTCTCTTCATAATCAGGATGCTCCCAATATACATATATAGCGCCTGCGGGAACCCAGTCGGGATCGTAGTCGTCTTCATCCTCGTCGTCCTCGTAGCCGCCTATAAATGTGTCGTTACCCACATTGTCTTCGTCGCTGACGTCGTCTCCAGCATGGCCTTCCAAGCCAGTGGGCCCATTCTGTTCACCAGAGTCTCCTCCGACATCTCCCTCAGGTCGAGCACCCACTTCGTGAGCTTCGTTCAGCTGAGAGTCGGGGATAGCATCTGTGGCCTGCGACAGCGGCCCATCGTGGACGTCGGTGGGAGGTACCATCTGGCCGTCGTCTGTCGTACGAACTCTCTTCGTAGCATTGTCTAACGTGATGAAGTCGTCTTTTCTCTTGAGAGATTGAGTCGTCGTAGCTTCCATGCTGTAGTGAACAAACTGGGGGCATCATCAGTAAATATAATACGGGCAGGGGAAGCGAGCAATAGAAAGCATCATGACACTAGGAGCACGGTGGTCACCGCGTAGTGTTGAAAGGAAGAGCACAGAAGGGCCACGCGGAAGCAACAGCAATGACTGCAGGCCACAACGCCAAGCGCAAAGGCCAAAGCACAGAAGACAAAGAGATGATTATGAAAAGGACTGCGGCTCACCTGATCGGAACAAAAAAACAAAGCGGACAAAGCAGAGTAGGGAGAGCAGAGAAAGGAAAGAGGCAGGCAAGAGATGTGGCGAGAGACAACAGAGAACAACCACAGTCCAGCGCAAGCTATTGAGCCATGCCACAGCTAGTCAACGGTGTCACGTGCATCACCCTGACCATACGCACTGACCTCCGCCACTCCTCGACCGGCCGACACCACCAGCTTCCTAGTCGGGAAGGGTTCAAAGGATAGCTAGCTGCTGGGAATACAGTATGTGAGGCTTCTGACCATGCGAAACACAGTCAATACTCACGTTGAGCCATCACGTTGAATGCGAGGTAAGTCTGACATTAGCTTTTTGCTATAGCTCCTCAGAGGGCTGATGCCCACATTTACCATAGGCACCGATGGTCTGTTCATGAAGCACGGCAATAGCGCATCATGCAGTCAAGTTTCGTGTTTCATCTTCTGTATACCCTCAAGTCAGTCACAAGTACGGCTTTGCAATATGCAGAGTACTTTACCAATCGATACCAGGATGGACAGCCCCCTGTGGTAGTATTATAGCCTACAACAGATGTCTAGTGAGCAATTCATAGTTTCCTAATCATTTCTGAGCACGGTGTTCCGGTACATGTTTTATTGGGGTAGTGTTCACTTAGCCGTGTATGCTTTGAAGTATTTCGACCTACTGCATACTGGCCGCTGCACTCGGGGAACGTTCTGACAACGCCATTTGCAGGACTGGCGTACAATGCGCATTGTTCTCGTGCATATAGGCCCACAAGACACCCCAACGTCGAAAAAACCCTCGTGAGCCAAAACACTACCTGGGGGGTTCGCATGTACTCACTACGACTTGAAACCTGTATCTTTCATCGAGGCGAACAACACTCCAGCCGGCGCAAACGCTGTGTATGCGTTCAAGTGTGTAGTAGTAAAATGTATCGAGTTCATTTAGCCGTCTTGGATCGAGCGGCCCAGATCCGTCCATCGTTCCCGGGGAGAACTCACGTTGTGTGGGTTCATACGTTGTCGGCAATGCACCACACGCGTACAACGCAGCTTCTGGGCAAAGCTCTGACAGAAGTCATTTCGAGGGGCTCGTGCTCACAGGAAAGCTCGGTGAATTGGTGCGATATTCAGCTTCCCAGGGCACGTTGTCTACGCCGTGGTTCTTCCTTTGTGATTCTGAGAAAAGAGACATGCAGGCATTGTTCAACAAATACATGCGTGCGACGCACCACCACTGTCCGTCACACACCGGGCTTTGCACCCGCGTTGCCTTTGTCAAAACACTGGCCTCGATATCCCCAAGCACTGATATTCCAGGGCAAGATAGAACGGCGGAAGCTGACCGAGTTCGCCGTCGAGTATAGGAATCCGAATAGACGTCGTACTAGTCGTAGCGCGCGAGACTTCAATAGCCGATCGCGAGCGACCTCGCTCACCATATGCCGTGACTGTCAAACCCGACATCACTGTACCAGTAACACTACTATCACTTACACGGAGTAAGGAGTCCAAAGCGTGATAGCGATAATGAGCCGGACTATAATATCATTGACTGTTGTACAGTGGTAAGTACATCACCACATCATGCCTGCGGTTGAGGTGCAGTAGGCGCCAGTGCTCACCCGAGTCTCAATCGCCGTGGGCGCAAGCTTTGTCAAGTCATTGACACCACTGTTTTATCATCCGTCACCAAGACCCACACGACCGTACAAGCCTTGATACATGGTGTAAGTATGCTACCTGTATGTATACGAACATGGGTGTGTACAGAACAACAAGAGTACAACAGAGCGAGGCACATTTGATGACAGAGTGGGAGCGCAACAGTACAACAAGCGATACAAAGACGAACAAGATACTTACCGCAGAGCGTACGACAACACGACTCAACATAGCACGAGAGCAACAGTGAAAGCAAAGCGACTAGTATGCGACATCGCAGACAAGCATCGAGAGCTCTGCCGCCAGCGTGTCCGAGCGCAAGGCCTCAGAGCACTGGTAGAAGCGGTCCCGCTTGTAAGTTACCGGGTAATACGCAGAGAGTCGCATGCTCTGCACGTCGTCATCTTCGTCCGGAATCTCCGGGAGATTAGCCATGGTGTAGGGGAACTTGTCGGTGTTTGTCTCCTCCACGTAGGTTTGGCCAACGTAAGCTTCGTCATCGGAGCGAGAGCTCACAGTGCCCACGGATCCCAACGATGTGGACGGGCTAGTGCTGACGCAAGGCACTTTGGCGGGGGTTCCTTCAAAGGCAGTAGTTGATTCGGCCTCCGGGACATATGAGTAGCGAAGCTTGCTCGGCCCAAGCGCCTTACCGCGGTGCTCTTTCTTGAGACGCGGCAGAATTTTTATGCGAATTTGCGGGGCGTCTGAGTTGACGTAGCGCGACGCCCAAAACCGTTCTGGTAGATCACCGAACAGCGGACGAGCCCGCTCGTGCTCGGCGCGACATATTCCGTGTTTCATCCAAAACGAACTAAACCACATGTTCATATATGAGGTTAGTGCGAATAACGACCCTTGGTGCGAGTACATACAGAGCAAACATTCTTTTGATGCAAGCCCGTTTCCACAAGTCCTGGTTCTGGACACGGTCTGCCATGTGTCGGTTGACGATAGAGTGCTTGATTGCGGCGAGGCGAACCACATCCCCCCTCCACACCTTCACAAGTCGTCTCTCCCAATTCGAGAATTCGTTGGGTCTTTGATACATCTTGTAGGCATTGTAGTATTCATCTTTTATGAAGTCACCGTCATGCACGGGAGTGTAGCGGCATGCTACGGGGAGCCCGGGTATGAGGTTCGGTTCTCAAGTAGCACGCAGAGGCATCACTTACGAGCGCATCCCAGCCCATCACTGTACTTGGCCACAGCATTATCATACGAGCACTGTTGAAATTCAACATCCATGCTAAACCCCGCTTCCCCTATGTCGATGGAAACCTGGGGTATAACTTCGGTATGTTAGACCATGCATCCTACGTAGTGAGAGCCCTTACCATTGTCCGCGAGATGCGAGCGAGGTAACATGGCCTCGTTCACATCCCGGTCGCCCAAAGACCCAGCCGTCTTCGCCGCATGTCGGAACATCTTGCGCTTGAGACGCATTCTACATTGAGATACCTGTGGGTCATGAGCACGACGAAGGTAACAACAATACGTATGCAGCGGCGGAGTGATCGCCTCTACACTTTGCATGGAGGAAATAATCAGGTGGCCTGTGTATGTGGCCAATGGGTGCATGGCGTGGTCGCGTGCTAGCAACATCAAGACAAAGGCGCGTTCGATGCTCACCAAACCTCGCAGCAAGGTCCTGAGCATTTCGAGGAGGGCAAAAGCTGAAACAGGGGAAGGAGCTGGGGGAAGGGCACGGGAGGTAGGAGGAGGCTATGGGTCAGGGACGCGTTGGGCCACACCCGTGTTGAAAGTCATCACGTGGGCCACTTTGACCGTACGCATTGTTCTCCACTATTCATCGACACGCGTATACAGTCACAGTCACGTCCATTGTCCAGTCGGAAGGTTTCTGCACGCTGGGTTAGCATTTCTATGGCTTTCCGGCTCGATACTTGAGTACGCACTTCATGTGGTCCATCGTTCGGACGCGTCAACCAGTGACTCGCCACGCCTGAGAACACGTCGATGACGCCATCCAGCAAGCCAAATATCATTTGCGTCGGCGTCGCTTCTATAGAATCTGTTCAGCCGGTTCCTGCTCTCGCAAATATATCTCACTAACGTACTTTGGCAGGTGGACGCGCCACTTGCTGGTCTACAGCTGCCGCGTGACGCTTCTTGCTCACAACACCGCTAACCTACGCAACATCAGATTCTGTGCAAAGGTACTGCAAAGGGACATACATCGTTGTCCGTGACGCCTCGCGAATCTTTTGCCGCGCGACTACAGCCATCAAGAGTATTGTGCGCGTCTTCTCCAAGGCACCACAGAAGCTTCATGGAGTCCAACTGTACGTCCTGCAGCACCTTCTCCGGTGTATATATCATGCCCCTCGGAGCGATATTTACTTGCTTCATCACCGCGAGGGACAGCGGCTCTGCGAGCTCCCTTACACTCCGCACCCGATACGCAAAGTCATTCCTCGCCCAGCTCGGATGCCTTTCGTTGAACAGTGTGTTCCCGACCCCGTCTTCAGGGAGCGGCGCGTCGCCTGGGCGACGAGTGCGCGCGGTGTCGATCTCACACGTACGAGATATGGCGCCTTTAGGTAGAACCAAACTCGCTTCACAGACGCATTAAGCATGTATTTCCTGAACTCGTAGGTCTGTTGGGCAAGCAGGCTTATTATGTTTCACACGATGGCTAACTGATGCGACTCGCCTTTTCGCGCCGGATGATCTGCTGCATGCAGTCGTCCGTCATAGCCAGGATAACATCGCCTCTCGAAGGCATCCAGCTGTATGTCGCTTCATCAACGCGCAAGGCTGAAGTTGGATGGCGACAAGTAGTGGCAGGCTGTAGCACCTCCGTTGATTTAATTGAGTTTATTGTATACATAAATTTAATATATCAGGACCAAAGCGCCCTGGAATAGAGGAGCGCGTCGCACGATCTACGGACCGAGACAACTCCTCACGACGCCTATTACTATGCTTGACGATTCTACAATCAAGGAGAGGCAAACCTGAGGCGACTGTAACGAGTTTCGAAAGTCAACAAGGTCTTACGGGAGACAATTTCCAGCGGCCAGTGCGCAACATATGGTTATTATACGCTTGAATGAATGAGTATCGCTGCTCTCAGATTTGTGAAGGAAGATCTATTGCCAACACGTCCCACAGAAGATGGGGGATCATGCATTTACCGGAAATACATCCTCGTGAGCATTATTATTCATGGATGGATGGCATGGTTTCACACCTGGATACGCGCACATGCAGGTTACTATAGAGTGGGAGTTGAAGGAAATTCGGCCCTTCAGATGAAGGAGGATATCCGAAATTGCAGTGAGTCATACTACGTACAGGGATCTCGTGGCGAGCCTCGAGAGAGGGGTTGATGTCCATCTGTTGACGAAAATGTCAATGAGGGGTGTCTGTGGACAGGTGTGCCAATATCACTCATGCTTCCCTCGTCAGACTTTCTACCAGTGTAGCGGCTGGTACCCAGCAGCATCGGGAGGCCACACTTCAAGTATCTAAAGTGCGGTGACAGCTTTCAAAACCTGCAAATCTGCGAGCATTGTCACCACAGTGTTCGGCATCGCGGTACATGTATCGATAGGCTCACCGAAGGTGTAGTAGATCCATAGGGTATGTCGAAGTGAATCGTTCGTCTGGGTGTAGGTAAAGTGCTCTGCCTACTCTTGACTGATTTCGAAGGTGTCAGCAGACAACCAGCAACGGTTCTTACCTGCATGACATATAATTGCCGTGCTACTTGAATGCATCGCGGGCTCTTATCATGCAGTTGGTGTCAGCTATCCAAGCCGCGGTGACAAGTTAGATCGAGCGTCGTTCTCAGAAACGGCAAGCTGCAAGCTACGACACGACGATGGAGAAATGTGAGCGATAACTGCGTTTTGCATGGTCAGAAAACTCACGCACTGCCTTCCCAGTACGTAGCTTTCCTATACAACCTTCTCAACCGGGAAGTTGGG
The DNA here is from genome assembly GCA_022606075.1 of Fomitopsis betulina. NCBI lineage: Eukaryota > Fungi > Basidiomycota > Agaricomycetes > Polyporales > Fomitopsidaceae > Fomitopsis > Fomitopsis betulina. Next base: position 311,069 of record JABYQK010000031.1, read on the forward strand.
GTTGTCGACCGGTCGAGGAGTGGCGGAGGTCAGTGCGCATGGTCAGGGTAGCGCACGTGACGCAGTTGACCAGCTGTGGCACAGCTCAACAGCTTGCCCTCGACTGTGGTTGTTCTCTCTTGTCTTATCACATCTCTTCCCTACCTTTTCCCACTCGCCCCCCCTCCGCTTTGTCCTTCCTGTTTTTGTTAAGATCAGGTGAGCCTTAATCTTTTGATACTCTCCTTGTCCCCCATGTTTTGGCCTTTGAGCACGGTGGCCTCTCGATTCACCGTCATCGCTATTTCTGACGCGTTCCCGCGTCAGTCCTTTCCCACTTCGTACGACGATCATCCTCTAACGCGCTTTCATGCCCGCTCGCGTTGGAAGACGATTATGCGTAAGGGGAAAAGACAGCCTATAGAAGGGCCGACGCAAAAGGAACAGCGACGACAGTGTCCTCATGCTAGCTCCAATGCCGTCTATTGTCGGCTGCCACATCCCGCGTTTGTCTGACCTCCGTCCCTTCACTGCAGCCATGGAAATCACTCTCTCAAGAGGACGGCTAAGGCCCGGGTAACAAATGGCGGCCACGCGGTGACGTCGCCTTGCGTCAACGATGTCTCGTCGTCGTTGGGTGTAGAGACCCGCTATCCTCAGCCGATCAACGAATCAGGCGTTCCGCCCGAGAGCAGCGTGGAATGTTCTCCTGGACCCCGAGACGATGCTGAAGATGAAGAAAACGATGGGAACAAAGCGTTTTTGGTCGACGACGAAGATATAAGTAGTTCGTCGAAGGACCCCAAAGGGAGCTACGCAGGCACTGATGCCAACTTCGATGGGGTTCCGGTAAGTGTGCACAGGAAAGGTGGGTTTGCTTCTCGAGGTGTCATCCTCCATCCTCGAAGGCAAGACTCACGTCAATTGCAGTGTCCACCGCTGGATCGCTGCCGTTAGTTCCAGCTGGTGCAAAAGGGGATGACGATGACCTGCTCTTTGCGCTATTCGACACAGGCCTCTTGCGCCGGCCTGCAGACCATTACGAGTATAGGGAGGAGCCCAATTACGAGGACGTGCTCGCGGACGTGCTCCGGAACGTGCCGTATGCAGGTCGGAACACCCTCATCAGTCGCCACAAAATCGACTGGGTCAACGGCAAGGGGATGTGGCATCGTGATCGCATGTAGAAATTCACCGCCAAGTGCGTACCATATTCCGCTTGGCCCTCATGCCAGTGTGCGCTGACGCGGCGTCCGTCTAGGTCCTGGTCTAAAAAGTTTGAAATCGCCCTGCGCGAGCACAAGTGGGCGTGGCAGTGGCTCTACGACCTCCCCGAGTCACAGTGGGGCTCCAGGGTCCTCTATCCCTATTCCCCGTCTGTTCGCGTGACCCCACTTCCCCGTCTGCGCAAGAAATACAGAGGCCAACGCCTCCCCCGCAGCGGCCTTTCGAAATGCATCTACACTGCCTCTCCACCCACCTCGCCCCCTCTAACGGGTAAGGAGGGCTCCGAAGCCCTCTCTGCAGATGGCGTCAGCGACACCGCCAGCATTCCACCCTCCGTTCTCGATGACATCCTTGTGATCTTCTTCCCTCCCGGCGGACAAGCAAACCTTGCCGTGGAGCAGACTCCGAACGTCCTCAACGAAAGCGCTGCTCTCGATGGAGTCGCATACCACCCTTACGACTCCGAGTTCGGGGACATCTGGCAGTAGCCGATGGCCCATGTGGGAGATGATGCCCACAATACCGTTCTGGCGCGTCGGATGGTTCGCTATACTCAAAATGCTGTCGCGCTCTCGCACTTGGTTATGTTGCGCTTCGTGCTCCTGAATTTGTTACCTCAGTCTGATAGTAAGTATGTATTCTGTTGTCCTGTCACATCTATCGTTGTATATTGCTGTGCGTTAGACCCAAATCGTTGAGTGATGTATGTATGCTTTGTTATCTTGGCATAGTAGCAGTAGTCAGGTGGGTACGTTACCTACATTAGGTAGCATGTCCACCCTGTGATTTCTGCAACCCTCTGATATACTAAAATAGCAAGATGATCATACGACAGGCAGTATGCCTCAGCGTGTAAACTAGATGATTCCCTACAACCTCAGAGGCTGGTAAATGAGAGAACGTCAGTGTGATCCAGTGCAACCGCAAGACCCATAACGTACCCAATAGCTTCCATCAAGAGGAAACCAACTGTAGCAACAACCATCATCGCGATCAAGCTTGCGGGCACACCATTCTTGAGGAAATCAATGTTCGACAAGTATAGCTGACCCATGTCATCTTCTTGGTTCGCACTGACAACCATAAATCATCAGGATAAACACCAGAACACAGGTGTCGAAACATACGCGGTCTGGTTGGGGAAGCCAGATACAGGCATACCCATCCCAGTCGAGCATAGCAAACCGGTGAGGAATATAAGCAGATTCTGCCTGTTGCCCGGCATGTTTGCGCCAACCTCCTTAGCGATGGGAACGAGCAATACACTAGCGATCGTGTGGCTGATGAAGGTAGAGACGACCTGAATCGCTGGCATCAGCGCCGAATAGCAAGACTGAGCAGATAGCACACACCAAGACGATTAATGAGAGCACCATCACAACGGTGTACAGTGATAAGCCAGAGATCATCTCCCGGATACCATCATCCATGACATCTAGGAGCCCGCTGGACGTAACACCTTTCCCGAGAGCGATGCCACCCATGGCTAGGAAGACGACAGTCCAGAGGAATTGTTCAAAGTCCTCCTGCAAATCGCGCAATGAGCATACAGTAGCCCCGACCATGGGTGCGGACGCACCTTCTTGAGCACGCCCGTTGAGAAGAACGCGACAACCGGTATGATGGCGATGACGCCCATGTCGCCGACGACGCCCTCAATCTTGTGCTCGAAGCACCACAGCGCAATCGTGACAAGGCAGACCACCGAGACCCACCATTGCTTCTTCGTGAATGCCTCGCGCGACGCGCGGATGGGACGGATCTCGATGTCGCCCTCGCCGTCAGGCGAGCGCGCGGGGTGGTACGAGACCAACAGCAGCAGCCAGATGAGCACGACGGAGATGCCCGAGACGGGTAGCGCGACCGCGAACCAGCTCGCCCAGTCGAGCTGCGGATCCATCTCGTGCAGCGCTATGAGGTTCTGCGGCGAGGAGATGGGCGAACTCTGCCCGCCGATATTGGCTGCGAGGGCGATGCCGATCTAGAGCAGGAGGTCAGGAGTCAGTATGGGCTGGTAAAGATGGACTACTAAAGATACCCACGATGAGACAGGGCGCGAACTTTGACTTGGGAGGGAGGGTACGCAGGATGGGCTTTCGACGGCTTAGTAACGTCTAGATATACGGGCGCGAGGCGAGCGGCATACCTGGATGAGAGAAAAGCATAATGTCGGCGCCGCGACGTTACTGATCCACATGCTTGCGAAACATGCGACGCCCATGAACGCAAGCAAGACGATGCTGGGTCTCGTACCGGCGAGACTGAGCACCTTTGTAATCAACACACGGTCGATGGCAGTTTTGCTCAGAGCAGATGCAATGGTAAAGCCACCGATGAGAAGCATGATCGTCGGCGAAAACATGACAGAGAAAATGTATCTGCGCCGGAAGGATTAGAGGAATTTCTCGGAAGTAAAAAGGACGCACTTCGTCGCATCCGGCGTGGTCAGGCGTTCCTCGCCATCGGGCGAGCGGATGACACGGAGCACAACGAGGAGAAGGGGTAAGAGAATAGAGGTGACGAAGAGTGGGATCGCCTCCGTCGCCCACATGATCGTCGCAAAGACCAGGACCGCCAGACACCGACTTGCCTCCACGCCATCGACGGTAGGCACGTTCAGCAAGGTGATGAAAACAACGAGTGCTACGAGCAGATACACATGCTTCGTCGTGAGCCGAAGGTGACCTGCCCTTGTCTCCACGTCCAGGAAGCCCTTCTCGGGCTCGAGCACGAGCGTCCCGCCGCGCGTGGCGGGACTCTCCTCGGTGGCGCCGCGCCGCGCGTTGCCAATCATCTGCCGCCATATCGTATCGCGCTCCCAGGCGATGTGCTCACGCTGATGCAGCCGGAGCTGGCGCAGTGCAGCGTTGTGGTCGCCGCGGGTGACGCACTTGGTGTAGAGCTCGACGAGTGTGGCGATTGCAGCGTTTAGGCGGTCCTTCGCTGCCTGCGAGAACGGGGGCGCCTGCTCGACGACGTCGTGCAGGTAGTGCGCCTGGAGCGCGCTGTCCGTCACCTTGTCGTACTTCTTGAGGATCTTGCGGAACCCAGAGTAGTTCAGCTCAACGTACGAGCGCAGCGACGTCGCGGTGAGGTACAGATTCGTTATCCGCCGCTTGAAGAGCAGCTGGATGTCCGTCGCGTAGTTGTTCTTCGCCGTCCACACTGTCGGCGGGCCCGCGGTCAGCGACGTGATACTGTCCTTCATGCCCTTCACCTTCGCCGCGATCGTCTTCGTCGTGATCCTGGGTGAGTGCGTCGGCGCGGCTTGCGAGGAGCCCGACGGCTGCGCGTATTGCGAGCGGAGGGAGGCGAGGCTAGCTTCGAGGTCACCGTGGTCCTCGGTGGAGGAAATACTGAATCTCCGGGTGGGATTGGAGTCGTATCGTCGTCTGTTGCGCGAGGCCGTCGCCGCCGCCGAGCTCATGGACCGGGCGTGTCGACGACCCGTCGGAGGACGTGACGGCGAGCGGGTTGGATCTCGGCTAGGCACTACGGGACTGTCATGAGTGTCGAACTCATCTTCATCCTCGTCCTCTTCGTCGTCATCATCCTCCGTGTCGCCATCCATGTATTGATGACCGGCGTCCGGTCCGACTTCCTCCTGCTGCTGGACGAGGTGTTGCAGATGCTCGATCTCCTCCGCAAGCTCCTTCTCCGGCGTGGTATAGAATGTGCAGATCTTCTTCAGCTCGCGGTCGAGCAGCGACACGAAGATGTTGTCCGTAGAGGTGCCTTGGGAGCTTGAGCCCGCCATAAGCGCGGTCTCTTCGTTCGCCTCGAGGTCGCCGTAGAAGGAGCCGGCCTGCTGCTTCTCGAGCTGGTAGATGGCCTTCTTGAGTGCATCATAGGCGATGTACTCGTCCCACCATTCGGGGACGGCGTTGAACTTGAGAGACGAGCTGGGAAGCTGCGTCAGGCGGTAGACATGGGCCGCGCACGCTCTTCCACGAAATGTCGCAAGAGATGCAAGACTCACCTGAACTTCATGGCAAGAGCTGCGAGGCTTAAACCCGGTTGTGGACGTCCGAGCGGCCTCAGCGGGATGCTCTCTGGGATATTGCGCGACGTGTTGCCAAGGACGCAAGTAGTTAGTCGGGCCCCTGAGCCTGATAGGATGTTGGACAGCTCAGCACGAGGCAGTACAGACGATAGTCGCAAGAGACGTGGACGAGGGAGCGAAAGCGTCGTTTATGCTGTGATGGCTTTCGTTATTCATTTCGGCGCTCGTAACATATATAAGCGCCCCCTCCCTCTTGTTCCATTACTAATGTCATTATTATCGATGATCTACAAACCAAGTCGTTGTATCTGATAGCGCGAACTAACGAGGGTACTCAAGCTTGCTATTACAGCACTCGTAAGTTGTAGATGGTGATGAACTCAGGCTGCACTGCTGCTAGCATCTAAGGCTATATTCCGCTACTCTGCTGGTGGAGACGCGGTCAGTCCACTGCCGGGTGGAAAGCTCCTGTCAACTTCAGAGTCTCAGTATCTACTAGTAACCCAAAAAGAATGAGATGCACCGCAAAGTTCAAACTCTGACTCACGATGCGACGTGACATTCATTCGCAGATAGAGAAGCTTCGAGTTCTGCGGAACTTACGCACGCAGCACGCAGAGGAAGTGGGGCAGGCGTCACATCACATTGAATGCGTGAGGCGGTCAGAGTCATGCGGTCAAATTGGGGAGCTGGTCTCAGCCGAGATAGGCTGCATAGACAGCGACAGTAACATGCGTACGGGTTCGCTACTACTATGCTACTACTAGTAGTACTAGTGGCCGAGCCTATCAATGTGACAACGTCTGATAGGTCCAGAGCGTCAGCCACGGTAACTGTTTGGGACTGATATATTGATATACGTCAGTTGTCTTCGAGCCAGTGCCCGGAAGATAGCAACTGCTGATTACCAATTATTGAAATAGTATTTGCATGGATCTCAGGGTTGAGACACATGCGTCTTCATAGGGCTATGCCCTCGAAGGCATTAAATGGATGCATAAAGGGAGACACATACAGTATCACGATGTGTGTTCGACCGAAGAGAGGTCCAACGCGGTTGATATCACTGGCAATTGTAAGGCCCTCCTCGAGGCTCTGGTGAGGATTGTGTCGAGCGTATGTGCTGGCGCGGGGCCTGGAACTGAAGTCGCGTCGGGAGAGGCAGCTTCCGGTCTGAGAGTGTAATACCGCGAGACGCAGGATGTACTGAGAATCTGTACGCAGAAGACGTAATGAATTCAAACCTGGCGATGATGATCCCTTTGACAGTGCATTATCATCGTGGCGTCCCACACAGTCACGAAAGGTGGCGTCGTAGCCTCAATAGAGGTCCAGCGGCGTGAGAGTGGCGACCGCTGTCAGCAACGTCGAGCTAGGTCGAGCTCCGCACCTCGCATTTGTCTTCCCGCAGAGTGACAGTTTCCGAGACCCTGAGTATCAAGTCACGGTAACTTATAGAGGAGGCGCGATGCACTGAGTCAGCAATAAGCGCCACCACTGCGCTCTGATCCGATCGTGCGCGCCGTTGCCCATATCCAGAAGGTGACCTTCCCCATATGGCAGTCGCGTGCCGGTCATGCGGAGGAGACGGCCGCCGGCAGTGGAATTGTAGACAGTTTGTTCCGTTCTGCCATGCGAGGGTCCGTTTATATACCCCTCCCGCTCTCCCTCCACAACCACCATCATGGCCTCCGTCGACCAGGCTGCGTACCAGGCTGACCTCCAGAAGACCACAGCCCAGGACGCCCAGGACGCGGAGGCTGCACAACACATGCCGGATGGAGAACCCGCTCCTCGTCCTTTGAGCAAGGTCCAGACTTTTGGTCTCATCGCAACATGCACGACCGCTATGATGTTGAACGTAAGTAGACGTCGTACCATTCCCTTCAGTTCTACTGACCTGGCCGCCGCAGACGTCCCTTAATACCGCCGTAGCCATCGCACTCCCGACCATGGGTGAAGACCTAGGCATCCCCAATTACCGGCTGCAATGGGTCATCTCTGCATATACCCTCAGCTCCGTACGTGTTCTTTTTGTCAATAGATATCCCACTCACCACCATGTTAGGGCTGCCTCCTTCTGTTCTTTGGCCGATTAGCTGATCTTTACGGTCGCAAAAAGGCTTTCCTTGCCGGCATCCTCGTCCTCGGTGTCCTCAGTTTGGGCTGTGGTTTCGCACAATGTAAGTACACCCGCTCTGCCTTCTGCGTGCTGATGGTGCTCCGGACCAAAGAGTTCCCACTGTACTGTTTAGCGCGCACTCTTGTGTGGAATAGTTTTGGTACAAGGCTATCATCCCGCACGGGGCTTGTACGTGCCAGCTTTGCCGTGCATGGTTCGCTGCATCTCTCACGCTGGTCCTTCTCGCTATTTATATATGACTTGTCATTGCCATTGACGGAAGCACTGATCATTCTTCGCAGCCGAGATCGTAATCGACGTGCTGCGTGGTTTGCAAGGGCTTGGTTCCGCCGCTGCCATTCCTGCATCGGTTCGTCCATTTTTTGTACGCCTTGTCAGTCGAGGTTGGGCTGGCTTATCTCCCTACTACAGCTCGGCATCCTCGCCCATTCTTTCCCGCCCAGTAAAACGCGCTCGGTTGCATTCGCGACCTTTGCTGCCGGGGCACCCGTTGGGGCCGCCATTGGAAGTACGATCGGTGGTGTGCTCACACAGCTAACAGAGTGCGTCGTTCACATGTATGCAGCGTGCACTGAACAGAGCTGACGTCGGTGTGACCCTAGGAAGACATGGCGCTCTACGTTCTGGTTCATGGCTGGCCTCAGCGCGGCGACATTCATCGGTGGCTTGCTCTCATTCAATGCGGACCTGCCTTCGACGGAGAAGGACAGGCGCGTTCTTTACCTCCTCTAGACGCAGCGGGATGACTGACCTCACACATTTTCTCTTGGCGACGCTTTCGGTGCTTGTCACTCCTTCCCACTAATAATCCCTTGGCGATCTGCACGGCGATAACCTTTCCTTCAATTTGATGTGTGATCGGGTGGTCCGCAATACAGGCGTGTGGATTGGCTCGGCGCGTTCCTCGTCACGGCAGGGTTGGTGCTCATCGTCTTCGTCCTGAGCGACGGGTCCATCGCGCCGAACGGATGGAAGACACCATGTGCGCCTCTCTTCCTCCGATGGAAGCGCCCGCTCACCTGCGATCCACAGATATCATCGCGCTCCTGATCGTCGGCGTCCTCTTCATGGTGTTCTACGTTCTCTGGGAGGCGTTCCTCGAGCGCAAGCTCGACGCGCACTCGCCCGCATGGTGGACACCCCCGCCGCTCATGCGTGTCTCGCTCTGGGGCCGCGCGCGGGGCAAGCTCGCGGTCACGCTCTGCCTCGCGCTGCTCGAGTACGGCGGGTTCAACTCTTTCTCGTTTTGGGTGCAACTGTACTACCAAGACTACGAGAAGCTGAGCCCCGTGCTCACGATGGTACGCCTGCTCCCGATGTTCGTCACCGGCGTGATCGCAAACGTCATTGTCGCACTGGTCGTCGGGCGCGTGCCGCTTGTGTTCCTCGTCAGTGCGTATCCTGTGTTTGCGTCTCTGTTCGGGTGAAGTGTTGACGCGGTTCGGTGTGCAGCAATAGGCATGGCATTTACGGGTGTGGCGAATCTGCTGTTCGCAGTAATTGACCCGCACGCAGTGTACTGGGCGTTCGGATTCCCGGCGGCAGTGCTGTCCGTGTTCGGCGCAGACTTCGTGTTCGCTGCGGGCACGCTGTTCATCGCGAAGGTGTGCCTCCCGCACGAGCAGAGCGTCGGCGGCGCGCTCTTCCAGACGATGACACAGGTACGTCCCCCTCCGTGTGGTGGTTGGGAGGAGAACTGAGCTGGCTCACAGCTGGGCTCGTCGTTCGGGCTGGCGATCACGACGATCGTGTATGACTCGGAGCTGGCGGGGGCGTCGCGGAAGGCGGGCGTGATCGTGAATGTCGATGGGACGAATGCGCCGCTCAGCGCGCAGTTGTCGGCGTACAAAGACGCTTTTTGGACGGGCTGTGCGATCACGATGTTTGGTGCGTCCTCGTCCGCTGCTTGTGTGCGCTGCGCGGGTATTCATGGGCACGTTCGGCTCTAGGTGCGGTGTTGGCCGTGCTCATTCTTCGCGGCGCGGGAATTGTTGGCCATCGGAAAGGTTCAGAACATGGCTCTACGATTAGCGGCGACACTATTCGAGAGGAGAAGGCACAGGCGCCGTCTGAGAAGAAGGTATGATCGCTTCCCGATTGGCACTATGGTTTCAGCACAGGAGAGGGGAGGGTAGACCTCGAAGGACGCAAGAACGGGATCTTGGTGATGGTGACTCAACGTACCCTACTACTATATCTTACATACTTCATGACCACTGCGCAAGTAGTGTTCAGTTTTTGCCAGACGCCCCACTCGCTCGCGCTTGCATAAAGAGTTGCAACGCACTGCATATATAGACACGCAAACCCATGATGGTCCTCTCCGCTGTTGTAACATCGGTCTACTTATACCTATTTTGACACCTTTAGTACCTACAATACTTGTTTCCATGTTGTTCGAGTAGACGTACCGTCACGTCAATTCCAGCCTCATCTTTTGAAACCAACACGAGTCCAGCGTCCTTGATGAACAGGATCACATCCAGCAACGGGACTAGCATTCTCGCAGTACATACATATATGTGGCAGAGAAACATTTGGCGCGATTTAATTGGAACAAATACTATGTATCGGTTTTCAAACATTAACGATGTTGCCCCACTTTCCTGTATCAGGCGCTTGTCCAGCGGTATGATTCAACAAATTCTTGGAATACCAAAGCGCGCATCCAACAGCCTCGGATGGTCATCTCTACTATATGTCATCTGCATCGAATCCCTGCTCGGAGATGTATGACCCAGAGTCCGCAAGACCCACGTTCTCAACTGTCTTCAGCAGATGTTTTACCGCCACCTCCGTTCGTGGTTTGGCGTTGGGAAACATGGCCTTGAGCTTGCTTAGCAGATCTGCGTATCTTTTCTGATCCATCCGCTCCTTGACCTCGAACCACCACCATCTCCGGTAGGCGCCCGCTTATCGGAGCCCATCTATCTACCCTCCCCCCTCTAATTCACCCTCGTTTCCTCGTGTCAAGGCCGTCCAACTCGGCCCCCACTTTCACTACTGTCGACCAACTCGACACCGCGACATAATCCCTCTTTCCCCTGGGTTTGAGGACCACAAAACACCTCACCTCGCTGTCGCCAACCAAGTGTCATCGATCGCAACCGTCGACTCCCACGTCCCACTTTAGGCTCCACGGCCTCGCCTCTCCTTCCCCCTCTTGCCTGTCGCAGTAACGTGCCCTAGACCCCGGTGGCGAAACGCACGGGAGACTCCCTTGTGTGAGTCCATTGCGCGAAGTCGGGAAGCAAGCTCCGGGGTGCCTTTGGCCCCTGGGATAAATCCGTATTCTGTGAGGCACCATAGGGAGGTGGAAGTGGAGGAGTTGCATGCGGAGGGAGGCTCGGGTCCAACTGTGGAGGTGGGGAACCTAACACGAACAACACCAGCACCCTCGCCCTTGCTGGAAGGTGCTACACACCACCCATAGGTTCGCCCCCTGCTTTTCATTCTGGTAGCGGAGAAACAACAGACGAAGAAGAGAAGTGCCAGAAGTGGCCTGGATGATACGATGACGAGGAGGGCACATATCCATTATTCCTACAACATTCATTTCCTATGTGGCATAAGCCCCTCACCCCACCGGTCCCCGAGGGGGGCATACGAGTCAAAAACGAGGACCTGGACCAGGAGTGTCCGTACCTACGAAGGAGGAAGCCTAGTTCGCCCACCAGGGCATCAAGTGAACAGCGGGTGGATGCTGGAGCAGGGAGCCACAAGGCGTAGAATAGGTCCTGACTGATTTTCCTTGTAGTTATGGTCTCTGCATGTACTTCGAGTACGGAGCGTAAACAATCAGAATTTAAAAAAAAGTATCTTTTCTGATCTTCATCAGCAAAAAGGGAAGATTAATGTATGGCTGGACGGACCAATACAAACTTCCCACAGTCTGTCAGCCTCTGACCGGGCCATGCAAGGCATGGCATACAGTTAAATATAAGACTTATCTCTATCTGTAAGACAATGCAAGACAATGCAAGATGATTAAATGCAATGGTACTATATGTTGATCACTTAGAATACATAGCAATGTCATTTCATCCCCATTATATTCCCTACAGTCTACCTCCGGTTTGAGGTGCTAGTCCGAGGCTGGGCGCCTCGCCGCTTTCTTCAGCCACATCGCGTCGCGCGACGAGTTATTGCTGTTTGCAAAAGTCTTGTCGCGGCACCAAAATCACAAAAAGTTCGCACGACGCGACCTCTGCGACCTCTTGCTCAGAGTTGCTTTTCTCGCTCATTTCTCTACTTATCAGCTCGGCGACTACACCTTTCAATTCGCCTCGTCGAGACGCAGCACCCGGCAAAAATCGCAGGTGGCAAAATCACGTGCGCGTGCGACGGAGAACAGCGACGGCGAACGGAGGAGAGGTCAGAGAGCTTCGGGAATGGCTGGGATATGTTTGGTAGGGTAGTATGCAGTGCACAAAAATGTGATGGTGAGTTCCGACTGCTCTGTTCTGTTGTACTCATCTGCCCACAGTTGCCTGCGAGGTCTTCAATGCGAAACATGCAGAGCCCGCCTGGCTCTCATCGGATCTACCCAGTGTTGATGCTGTTTGGGCAATGTCTGGGCAAGCCTCATGACCCACCCACAAGATGTTGTTGAAGCAACACTTGCCGCGCCACACATCCCCGCCATTGATGGTGTCCTCAACATCAGTGAGTGACGTAGCTCCTTCCTTTTCCAACAATTGTTGACACCTTTGCACCTCTGGCTCCACTTCTCTTAGAGGCCTGCATATATAAGAGGTAGTCTCATGACATTTGACATTCCATCCCCTCTTCCTTACCCTCAGGAGCTCTGCCTTCCCTATCCTTGCCCCCTTCTTCGCCTGCCAGTGGAAAGCCAGCCACAACGCACACCACATAAGCCCTGCATCCCCGCCTGTCCCCCGCACACGCTCACTCACACAGTGGACTGTCGCCTCGATCGAGCGCGACAAGAACTATGTGCCATACGAGCGCAGCAACTACCCCACACTCTCGCCGAAAGCGCGTGCGCGTACCGCGGACTACCTCGAGGTGCTCGATGAGATCCCCCTCCTGACTGTTGCGCAGATGCTCGTCATGCAGTGCACGTACGTCTGCCTCTTTTCCACATACACAGTGACTGACAGTGTTTTCAGCGGTGGTGGCTTTACTTGTCATATGTAGCCTGATAACACATACACAGAGATGGTGACGACAGTGCCTTACAGCTGTAACGTAATGGGCTCAAAGCGGTACTCGAAGGGCATGAACCACTTCTCTCCGTACTCGCCGATCTTCCGAGTGGACCAGCATGCATGTCCTCTCCTCTCTGCACTGCGCTCACCAGCAAATACACAATCACAGGGCTTGGCATCTTTCTCTCCAATATCGGCTTGCTTGGGATGGGCTATGGCCTGTACAGTGCAGCGCTGATCTATGGCTGGAAAGCCATCTTCATGTACTACTTTGTGCCTTACATGGTAAGCCCCCTCCACTGCGCACCCATCTCCTCCCAGCTCACACAACCCAGCTCTGCAACCACTGGTACATCTGCTCTGCACCCCTTCCCATCTGACTGCCCACACCCTGTCCCTCCTCTAGGATTGGTGCGCACACTCCTCAGTGTTGAACTTCTACTATTTCATACATTATCTAATCAGGCTCTCCTGATAAGGACTTTTCTTATGTTCTGCTACACTACTTACTATACATAGATTACATTCCTTTCTTCTTCTTATCTATAGATAGCCTATACCGAGTTCCATTCGGCATTCCACTTGGTATCCATTCGGTACTCCATTCGGTATTGGGACTCCGCTCCTTTGTCATATGATATTGATGGTTATCTATAGTTCTGTTTACCGTCTTACTAACGCTTACTCATGAAGCTTACGATGATGACTCATGACTCAGGCCTCATCTGATAGGCATACTGTATGATCAGATAATGCCTTCCTCTCATGTATATATACTGGGCTCAGATGCCCTCTAATGTAATTGTTCCTTCCTCTGCTTTCCTGTGTGCCTAACAGGACTCCCTCTAGTAGCTTCCCTCTTAGGTTCGTTCACTAGCCTTTACAGCCACTCCTATCACTCCTTTCAACACTCAGTGCATGCCCCTAATCTCTGATCTCCGTGCAGTGATGCTCACCTTCCAGCACCACTCCGACCCGACAGTCCCACACTACCGCAGGGGCGCATGGTCCTGGGTGTGCGGCACTGCCACAACAGTCGACTGGTCCCTGCTTCTTGCACAATGTGTGTATCCCTGCATACCCTCTCCCCGTGCATCCTCACATGCCCCACGCAGGTCTCGCACACCACGTCTTCTTGTACGCACCCTTCTGTGCGCTTTCCCACTCCCTGTACCCGCGAGGTAACTGATGCCCTGCAGAACGTGTACAACAGGCCTGTTGTCACAAATGAATGACAGTATGCAGCTGATATAAATAGTATACACAATGTATCATTATGTAATCAATGAAATATATTTGCCTACACATTTGTAACCCAGTTCAATGGCCAGTAGCCCCCAATGAAGTACCAGCATGGGCCATAGAATGACAATCAATACAATATATCATCTGTTGAGGTATGCCAAGTCAGTCATTGATGAGGACACTGCATTATTAATGCTTGCCAGATGATGTATGACAATGACCATTCTAGGTACCTCATTCGGACAGAGGCTGATCAGAAGAGTGGTACTACAGTACATGAGGGGCGAGCAGATGAAGATCAAAGCTCGCCACGTAATCATAATCATTGAGTAATTACAGAGGGATGATGCAGTGGCAAGTGCAGGGCGCAGCCCTCCAGGCTGCCCGGCCCAAAACGAACCTCTGGGACCTGTGGAGTGACAGATGAGCTGCAATACCCAAAAATGGAAGAAGCTAAGGTGACGCATTGCGACTCAGCCAAAACTCCCAGGTGGAAGTCGATGCACCTATTAATAATGTAGCCATGCAAAGGCTGTATAGCCCTATCGCCGTGGTGGCTGTGGTGGCATTGTGTAGCGTGTAATCTCGTCTAGGACTGGCGAGTCCTGCAGGTAAGGTGCCATGATAATGGTGTGCTTGCGAAGGTACAGCTTGAAGCTGTCCCCGCTCCAGCGCCCAATTGACTTCACCACGTCAAAGGGTACTCCACGCAACAGGTATTCGAGTGTTGCCCCGATTCTCAGGCCATGTCCTTTCATGGGGATTTCACCCAGTGATGCTGCTACTTCATCCATGTGCTTGAGCAGATCCTTCTTGGTTAACACCCTTATTCCTTGGCGATGCCGCCATGCAAAAAGGTGTCCGTTGGTGTCGGGCTTGTTGACTCGCATGTGATTCTCTAGGGCCTCCTCTGGATCGACAGGCCCCATTTGCGCAGCCCAGTAAACATCCTTGCCTTCGAGTGGCGCGACCTTGGTCGATGGGAGGTAAATGACCATGACCTTGTGGCCATGCCTGTCCTCATCCTGCCTTACATTGTTAGGCTTCATGTGCCACTCGGCCTGAAATGTGGTCAGGTTAGGTAGCGTGAACTTGCCCAATTGGGCTGCCACAAAGAACACTGTAGTGATGCATGCCCAGATGGCAGCATTGAGCAGCTTGCTGAGGCTCAACTTGCCCTTGGCTGCCATGAGGAAGGTGACGAGAACCGGGCACCTCTTGGGCCGCTTCGATCCCGGTGGTGCCTGCTTGTCTGCACCCTTGAGCAGTGCTTTGAGCTCGTCTTCTTCCATTGTCCAAGGAGATCCGTGTAGAGTGTGCCATGCATGGATTCCCGCCACATAGTTCTGTACTGTGGCACCGGAATATACTCCTGTGCAGTTTGCGATGAATGTGAGTATTAGTATCCGACTTGCCGGGGCATGCTGCTCTTCCGCAACACCTCGTGCATCGCAAAACACATGGAAGGCAAGCAGGCCCGCACTATAGGACTCATGTGTACCTGTTGCATACGAGGAGACTATTGCCTTGAGAATATGGTCAAGGTCATGCTGCACAATGTCGCCCACCTTTTGACCATCATGATCCTTCGCAGCTCGAGCAACCTGCGGCCTCCAGACTTGTAAACGGCCCTGCGCCAGGCAGTGCAGCCTCAGGTCTGAGGGCTTTGGCATGAGGGCTGGTGGATATGCTCTACCCTTCCGCTTGGAAATGGACGTGCTGAGGGGCGTCATATTGTTGAATCGACTCGTGGTCTGACTCATCCCAGCTAGCATTGGTGCAGATGTACCAGTTGAGGATGTCGTCAGTATGACATTGTTGCGCGGTGCAAGCATGCTCCAGAGCGCGGTCAATGCACTTGGCGGCGGCTGTGGAATATCGGCCTTCACAGTGTAAGCACAGCTCGAGGGGAGTGAGGGGCTTGACTGTGTCAATGAGGAACTGGCCAAGGCTGGTGGGTAGGGGGATGGGAGGGAGGAGGAGAGAATGCGACGGGTATATACCTCAAGAGGGTCCATCTGCGGGATTGTATGCACTGGGGACGTAGGCTGTGTGTATACATTCGGTGTTGCCAGCATCATGGGAATGTGTAAGGATTTGTCAGAAGACCAGGTTGACACTGGCATTCTTGCTCCGTCAGTTGTGCCAGCCCTTGATGACACCGAGATTGTTGCTGAAAAGTCGGTAGTGTTCATCCATGCCGTGAGCACTGGTGATGGAGAGCACGAGTAACTGGAATCCGACAGCCTCTGCCCATCCGATGTCACACTTGCCTCCCAAGGTGCGCCAGCCAGGAATGAGCCTCCAAGCATGCCAGCGGTTGCCAATAGTGATTGCGATCCCGATGCCAGAGCTTGCATCTGAGAAGGCGGCAAGATCAACGAGCTGGATGGGATAGGGGATGGGTCGGCAGAGACATGGTTGCTGGAGGACCTCAACCCACCACTCAAGATCTGTGCATATGGATCAAACGGGGGAGTGTGGCATGAAAGGACGGTCACCACAGACTCAAAGCATGGCTTCCAAGCCGGTGAGGTAGGCGCGTCCCCATGGGATGACCATGTCGTAGTAGGCATGACCAGGCCCTATTTTTCCCTATATTTTTACTATTTTATCTTGCTTTACAATGAACTTGTACTATACGCTCGATAAAGACTTCGCCTGGAATGGCATTCTGACTAGTCATGTGACGTAACCACATACTAGGGTTTCTCTTGTAGCACATGACTCATTGACTCATATCCCGAGACCGGAGTTATAGTAGATCGCATCATCTTGCATCATCGGTAGATAGCCAATAGCATAAGTACCTCACACATGTGACAGCTGTCTGATGTAGGAGCCCTCCCCTAAACCTCAGGGGTATAAGTAGTGTAGCTCGTAGTCCTAGCACTCCATCTCGTCCTCTTGGAGTGCTAGGTAAGCACTGTATTTACTTACAGAACAGTAATATTAACTTGGAGTGCTAGTGTTTTCAAACCTAGTCCGTGTAACTGTTGACTTCAAGCCCTTTTATACCCAAGTGGTGAGTATCCACTCACTCAGTATAGTCCGTACGGGGTCATTCCCGGCGAGACCCTCTCGCTTTCTATGTGCGCGTCGACCTAGTTCTGCAACAGACCAGGGTACAGTGCAGGAGCTTACCGTACAGCTTCTGTATGACCTGTAGGGTATAGGTGTGCATTGGGTGCTGTTGCCACTCCTCAATTGCAGCCAAGTATTTGGCGGCCTTCCTCGCAGGAAGTCCAACTGTGCACGCCTGTAGATCCCACTCCAGCCCGGTGAAGACCTGAGAGAAATCAAAGTCACAGTCCTTGCTCTTCTCCCAGGGAATGCCCAACTCTTCAGAGAGGGCGTCCACATCTGCAAGGCAGTATGAGTAGGCCACATCTGTGTCACTGTGAGGGGAGCTTGCAGATAGATCGCACAGTGGGAATGCACAGTCCTCATCGAACTGCTCGACGGTACCATCATCGAACTGCCTACCACCATACCATATGCACCCTCCTGTGTGATGCCGGCCACGCTCCACCAGGTCCTTTGCCCAAATTGCCCGTCAGGCATTGTACTCCTGAAGGTGTTCTCGCCAGATGCGCATGAAGAAGTGGTTGTCGACCCACTTACTGAGCGGGTCCATGCTGTGTGCTTGTACAAGGTCTGTACCAGTGTCTGCAATTCCTCTGTAGCCACCTGCCGAAGGTGAGGCCCCAAAGGCCAGACAGGTGTCAACATGCAGCTCATCCGGCCCTGCTCTGACAACACCAGCCAGCCACTGACTTGGATGTAGGGGAACTGTCCGATACGCCTCAGCAGCATCCTGGACTGCAGCCTGTGAGCCGGGGGGGAGTCTCCAGACCAGGAGGCAGACCGTTGTGAATGTTCCCCAGGTGCAAGGGAACTGATCAGAGTTGATAAAAGAATTAATGGAGGGATTAGGATGGAAGGCTGAGGGTGTGCGTGGGAAGGAGAAGTTCTGGATGATGCGGTAATGTCCCAGCTTTGCGGGCTTGGGTATGATTGAGATTGGAGAGGACTGAAAAGCACCCAAGAGTTGCTCGAGCTCGCATTCTGAGAACGGACCCATGTATCGTCCCGCAGCAGATTCACGCTCAATGAGCTGATGGAATATGGCTCAGTGCTCCTCTGCTGATGGCCAATTTGGTGGCGCCTGAGTGTTATGTACTGCTGGGAAGGAGAAAATGAAACTGCGGCCTGTCAACCAAGTCTTGATAACGGCTTGCCAGTCCGCTGGCCTGAAGGAGCTCTTCCCAGCGGTCGGTGCAATAGGGTGTGTGCGGTTCAAGCATGTTGCACTCGAGGGCAGTCCTGGGCCCCATGTGTCGGTTTTCCACACCTGGAGCAGAGGTGACGGGAATCATGGGCATGGCTGGCGCACCTGGTCGCTTGCTGCCAGTTGCAGCAGATTGTTCACCTGCTGTCGATGAGCACGAGGCTCTTTTCGATGCGCTTGGTTATGGTGTCGTAAGCCTGGTCCCATGTCTTCTTGGTGTCGCAGTTGTAGACACGGTGCTGGTGGTGTCCCAAGCAGATGGCGCAGGCTGAGAGGATGGGGCCAGCTGCGCTGCTCGGAAAAGACAGCTTGCGGTCTGGGTATGGTGCTGTCGTACTAGCTTTCTTGGTCGATTTGGAACGGATTGCTCCGCCGTCGCTAGCACTCGTGCTGGAAGCGGATCGCTGGGTCAATGTTCCATCTCAACTGGCGGGGCTTTGGTGGAGTACCATGAGCGTGTTCAGATGGGTGCATGGGTGATGCAGGGGAGGAAGTGCGTTGCATGAGGTGTAGTGTGACACATGGTGCGTGGTGTGCGATGTGTGATGTGTGATGTGTGATGTGTGATGTGTGATGTGTGATGCATGATGTGTGATGTGTGATGTGTGTTGCATGTTGCATGATGTGTGGTGCATTGGGAATGTTCATGGTGAGCCGATAGTAGGCATATAGGTGTTGAGGCGAAGAAGTCCTGTTCAGTATCCTAACCTTCAGAATGGGAGGGGAGTACTCACGTTGTTCTCTGCATCCTTCGCAGCTCGCTCTTTCCTGTAGACATGGTCTCGCATCTCACGTAGGATCGTTTTCAACAGTATCGAGATGTTCCATGCGCCGTTGGGCGAGTGGATGGCTTGGTGCCACCTCTGCCGCTGCTCTGCCTGGTATGTGAGCAGTGCACGAGTATCGAGCGGGTCGCAGGATTGTTGAAAGGGGTGAACCTGGAGCTTTCCCCAGAATTTGGCAAGCATGAGGATGTGTTCAGCCACCCATTTAGCCTGCTGCATAGCCACAATGAAGCACGGGACCGCTTCGCGGAACTGTTCCCAAGTAAGTTCGCTGTCCAGAATGACTGTGACGACCTAAGGTCTAGTCACAGCCTAACAATCTACTGCAAACCCGGGACGTTCGACTTACTGATTCTTATCTGAAACTGAAAGGGAGTCAGGGACTCAACCTTAGGGCTAGAGACAAGTATACATTAGTGTAGAAGAAACTAGTACAGGGGGCACCCTGCTCACCTAGAGACAAGAGGTCGAAACTGAGTCTCTAGGGGAGCAGGGGGTGGTCTTTATATACAGCCCGTGTTTAGGGCAAGCTATCTACCATGGTCCGTGCGCAGAGCGTCGTGATTGGGTCGGAAGGGTGTGGAATAATGTGGAACTGCCTTGGCGTGATGGACAAGGTCGCGAGGCTTTTGGCCGATGACCGAGGCTGTGCCCGAAGGCCGAGGGTGGACTTGGAGGCCGAGGGTATGCCAAGCGAGGGTGGACTTGGAGGCCGAGGGTAGACTTGGAGGCCTAGGGTACGCCGAGCGCTGGGCGCTTTCGTCAACTCGTGACAGTACCCCCCTCCTAAGGGCGCATGACCTCATGCGTGGCGCCCAGCCCAAGTTCCCAACCCGACCGATGGTGAACTGATGTCAGGGGTTCTGGGACTGGCTTGAACTGCAGGGCTTCAAAAACTGTTGCCGACACACGGCGTGGGGCGGATGGGTGCTGGTGATGGAATGCCTCCACTAGGCGACGAGCATTGGCCACGTTGCGTGCCGGTTCCCAGGATGTGTGTGAGTCGTCATAGCCTTTCCACTTGACCAAGTATTGGAGTTGCCGTCTGAAAATGTGTGAGTCCTTGATCTGCTCAACCTCGTATTCCTCCTCTCCTTCGACTTCGATTGGTGGAGGTTCTGTGGGCGTTCGCCCTGGGATAGGGCTGTTCTTGTACGGGCTGAGCAGTGATACGTGAAAAACTGGGTGGACAGGTATGGATGGGGGCAATTTCAGCTCGTAATCCAGGTCACCAGTGCGGCCAATGACCTTGTAGGGTCCGAGTCGCTTAGGGCTAAGCTTTCGACTTGGTTGCCAAATTTTGAGGTTCCGAGCATCCAGCCACACTTTGTCGCCTGGTTGGAATATTGGTGCCTCCTGTACCTGCCGGTCATAGTATCATTTCATCCGTTCAGCTGCTAACTCGAGGGATGCTTGGCAGTCACGACGGACTTCTTCGAGTAGGGAGAGGTGTTTCTCGGCTGCAGGGACTGTGGACATGGGGCCGGAGCGTGCCATTGCCGATGGGTGATATCCCATCAGCATGAAGAACGGCGAGTGACCAGTAGCAGAGTGTACTCGGTTATTTAATGTGAACTCTGCTATGGGCAGGTGTTTGGCCCAGTCATCCTGTCGGTGGTTGACGAAGGCACGCAGGTACTGTTCAACTTCCTGATTAAGTCGCTCCGTCTGTCCATCTGTCTGTGGATGAAACGCCGTGGACAAGGCTGGTTTGATCCCCAGGCCCCTGTAGATGGCTTGAAGGTACTTTGATGCGAACTGGGGGCCTCGATCAGAGATTACTTTGGCTGGAACACCATGGTGTCGGAATATGTCATGAATGTATAGTTCCGCAGCACCTTCGGCAGTGAGTGTCTCATGGCAGGGGATGACATGCGCTTGCTTTGTGAACCGGTCAACAACAACGAGGATTGAGTCGAACCCTTGCGATTTAGGCAGCCCTACGATCATATCAGTGGTCATGACTTGCCAAGGTCCTTCCGGAATCTCGTTTGGCTTGAGAGGTCCTTGGGGTTTTGCCGGGAAAGTCTTAGTTCGGTTGCACACATCACAGGTGTCGACATAGTTGTTGATAAACTTGGTCATCCCTGGCCACCAATAGTTCCTGGATACCAACTTGAGTGTCTTTGCCCGACCGGGGTGACCGGCCACCGGGGCATCATGGTGCATTTGGACGATGTCACGACGAAGCGTCACGTCCTTTGGTACATAGATGCACCCCCTAAACAACAGGAGACCCTGTTCAGCATTCCACTCGGTGAAATCTCGTTGAAGGCGTGGAGGTCCAAGATCCTGAATCTTCTCGAGAGCCTCGGCAACTATTTGGTCCTTGTCGGAGCAGGTGCGTATGCGACGGAGGATGGCTGTGTCCGGTATGACTGCAGCGTGGCCTCGTTGATTCGCTGCGACTTTAAACTGTGAAGGCTTTAAGACCACCTGGTCAAGGTTGTCATCTTCGTCATTGATTTGAAGGTCGACCCGCCGGGAGAGTGTGTCTGCCCGTCCATTGGATTTGCCTGCTTTATGCGTGATGACAAAGTCGAACCGTGACAGGTATAAGGCCCATCGGGCTTGTCGACGCGTGAGATGTTGTGCTGTTCGCCAGTATTCGAGGTTCTTGTGGTCGGAGAGAATCTCGAACTGCGAGGGTAGTCCTTCGAGGTAGTGGCGCCAGTCCTCGAGTGCCTCAATGATAGCCAACATCTCCTTGTCATAGATCTCGTAGTTTCGCTGTGCCGGGTCCATTCCATGGGAGCGAAAAGCCACTGGATGCCACTTTCCATCGTCTTGTTCTGACTGAGGACACCGCCCGTTGCAAACCCTGAGGCGTCTACTTCAACTCGTGTTTCTCGGCTGGGGTCGTAGATAGCCAGGATGGGCGTTGACGTGAAACACTTTTTGAGCTTGATTTTGCGGAATACCCGAGTGGGGAGCCCGTCCCGATACTTGTTGCGAAGCTCGACTGTCCCGTATCCAGATCGCTTAGCTGGGCCTGCAAAGGCCACTGAAAACTCGGCCATGGTGCGCTTTTCTCGTTTGTCCCTTTTGACAAGTTCCTCAACCTCTACTTGCGTGGCGCGGCATCGTCGACGTGGCCGAACCGAGTCAGGAGAGCCTGGTAAAGGGCCTCGAGATCGGCAAACGGGGCACTGGAGCCCTCCGCGTAGAGGACGACATATTGAGTTGCCCACTCCTTGGCGTCCTTGTCCAGGAGATTGAGAGCCACGAGAATCTGGATACGGAGGGTCCCAATCATTGATCCATAGTACTCAAAGTATTCTTTACACTGGGCAATGAAGAGTTTGGCCCCTTGTGTTGTCGAGCCATCATATCGTTGCGGGACTAATAGCTTGGCAATTTCCTTATCGGGGGTAGCCATGCCAGGAGGAGGAGGGGAGGGAGATGGTGGTGGTGGTGCACCCGCAGGAGGTCGGCCGGGGTTTCATGTAGGTTGACGACCACGGGTTGGTCATGGGGGTTCGGGGCTTGGATTGCACGGAGGTGTAGGAGGATTGGGAGTTGGGATCCGTGAAGGTACTCGAGAAGCAGACCAACTGGCGTGAGTGCTACGAGGCCCTAACAGATGTTGGTTGGTGCGTCGGATCGCTTTGAACCTTTTGCCGTCGTCGGTTCGTGACCGTGGGTAGCGATTGGGGCACGGTTGTCTTTCACAATCGTAGATCTGAGTCTCGCCTTTCTCTTCGCAGTAGTGAACGTCACAGAGGTCTGAAGAGTCGAAGGCGTGTATGCAGCCGTAACAAACTAACTGTTCTGCTGAGCTAGCCACATTGATTCTATACTACGAGCCAGTCGTCTCCTAGAGCGACGATCTGTTTACAGACTTCCATGTATCGGACTCGTAGGTCTTAACTCGGCTAATCAAGCGAGCTCTTCTCGTCGTCCAGGAACGGGTCGGTATGGATGTTCCTTCTTTCGAGGACGGGACCGTCTTTTCCCAATGTGGTCGAATCGATGGGGGTCTGAGAGCTCGATCCGCTCTAGTAGCCCGGTAGCCTCGTTCTTAGCGCAGATGATGCGGGAAGAAGCAGCTTTAGGCACTACAAATGTCCAGTCAGCGCACTGGCACAACAGATCCTGGCTGCGAGAAAAAGGGAGGTAGTGTCGGCGTCTGCCTGCTTTCTCTCAGTCAGGTCAGGTGGGGAATCGGGGTAGTCGCTGCTGAGTTTCCACACTCAGAGCCAAACGTTGGTGGACGAGGTATTGCACCTATGTCCCTTCTGCCCTAGCACGTTTGTTTCCGTCTACAGTCACTGAGACCTCTTGGAAACACACGGCTAGTTTAACTAGCAGAGTCCCTTACACCTGGGAGGCGGCACACTTTGCTTGTCACTAGTGAACAAGACTTTTACTGTCTGATGACAGCACCTCTTATGCCTGAGGATCGGCAAGGGAGTGGCTAAGAAGAAAAGAAGAACCGTCAAACATCGGGGTGGGAGGAGTTTCGACCTAATGTGACGACCTAAGGTCTAGTCACAGCCTAACAATCTACTGCAAACCCGGGACGTTCGACTTACTGATTCTTATCTGAAACTGAAAGGGAGTCAGGGACTCAACCTTAGGGCTAGAGACAAGCATACATTAGTGTAGAAGAAACTAGTACAGGGGCACCCTGCTCACCTAGAGACAAGAGGTCGAAACTGAGTCTCTAGGGGAGCAGGGGGTGGTCTTTATATACAGCCCGTGTTTAGGGCAAGCTATCTACAATGGTCCATGCGCAGAGCGTCGTGATTGGGTCAGAAGGATGTGGAATAATGCGGAACTGCCTTGGCGTGATGGACAAGGTCGCGAGGCTTTTGGCCGATGACCGAGGCTGTGCCCGAAGGCCGAGGGTACGCCGAGCGAGGGTGGACTTGGAGGCCGAGGGTAGACTTGGAGGCCTAGGGTACGCCGAGCGCTGGGCGCTTTCGTCAACTCGTGACATGAATGGCTCCTCCATTTGCTGAGGCTTGCAAGCAAGCATGCTTGTACCATGAGGGAGGCGAGGCTGCCAGGCAATAAAGGTGTTTGCAGCTTGCTCGACCTTTATACCATGTGAGGCGACATAGAAGCTGCCACCACAATCGGTGTTCCGGTCGGTTGTCCACGAGTAGCCGAACTTGTGGGGGTGGTGCTCCCAATGAACTGCCCTGTTCATGCAACTCAGCCTTTGGTGGCAGTTCAGAGTGCACTCAGATGACACTTACCGGGCATAATTCGCACCCATAACCCCCGAAGGCGGAGCAAGCTTCTCGTGTGCGAAAGCAATGACCTCACTACCCTCTGAACGAAGTACTGACCATACCCATCGGCACCAGCACCCATGGCCCGATTGCCATCCATTCGGCAGAGGTTATTGGACCGCAGGTACTCGCGGAGGTCGGTGAGTAACTCGTTAGGGAGGCAAGCATCCATGGAGTTGAAAAAAAGGGCGAAATTCGAGGAGACGGCCATCTTGTGGGTGTGGATGAACTGCTCGGTGTGCTTCTTCAACAACAGGTTTCGACTCCAATCGAAAGCAGGTCGCGAGCGAGATCCAGCTGAATAGCCAACAAGGACGAGCTTGCCAGGGTCCTCCTTCTGTGCTGACTTGTCATCCAACAGTGACAACAAGATCAAAGAAATGCTCACCCGAATATGTCGCTTGAGGCCGACAGCCTGAGCAACAACTGAGTTGACCCAAACAACCACAGCAGGGTCTGCACACCAATCCCGAATGACAAGAGCAACGATCTCGCCCGTTTCGCTGTCGCGTATGATCGCATTTTGGTCAGCTGCGATAATAATGGCCAGCTTCTCTGGGTCTTCGATGAGCATGGGGCGCCGAGACATCCGCTGGTCAGCGAGTTTCGCTTTGTGGACCCAGTCGTCCCAGAGCTCTGCGATCTCAGCAGTCTCGCAGACCCAATGGAACAGGTCAGGGTATGGAGTACTGAGGGGGAAGATAGATCGTTGGAGCAAGGCTCTCGAGAGCAGTGACCTTGTCTGCTTCAGCCATGGGACGAAGCCCGAGCCAGGAGACAAAGCGAGCATGGGCGCGGCGCTGTAGCTGGACCTTCCTCGCGCGGTAGGCAATGGCAGCCCGCAAATGGCCGGGGAGGTCCTTCGCATGCTTCTGGCACTGCTTAATGAATTCAGCAAATGGTTCATTACCAAGGCAGACAGCGGCCCCTGCGGCCTGGCGAATGAGAGCAGCGGTGAACTCATCGCGGTAGGCTTGTGCCGCAGAGCACTTCAGCGAGAACAGAGCAGGTGAGCGAGCAATTCGCCCACAAAGCGAAAGAAACGGGCCTCGCGCGGCCTGGACGAGTGGTTTCCGCCCGCGAGCCATCTGTGTATAGGTGCCAGAATACCAGCATGGCGGGGCGAGGCGTTGCGGCTGCCCAGCATGCAGGCGCCCGAACCGTGGGAACCGTGGCGGGGCAGGGTGCCCGTCGCCCCTCTTCGCTCTCGCGCCTGCCCGCCTCCCGCCTGCAGACCTGCCGCCGCGCGCAGCATTGTGTGGCGTGTTGGTTACTGGTGTCGGCTTCATTCTGGCCTGTATGGGACGAATGCTGACCCCTGGTGCCTCCGCCTGCATTCTGCGCGCTCAGGCTGTGCGAGCCCGGCTGGCGGCGCCCCGCGTCGCTCTCGGAGGGTGCTAGTAAAGGGCGGGCCCTCGAGGTATGTGCCAGTTTGCTGGCCCTACTGCTGCAAACTCACCTGCCTCATTGCAGATGGCTGGCGGCGCAGGTTGGAGCACCCCACCTCGCATCTCCCTACCAGCCCACGCGCGACCCTCATGCCCGGCCACCTTCGCATACATGTGCCCAACTTCTCTGCAACTCCCGCCCTGTCATACCCTCACCCCCTTTTCTCCTTTACCCTTGTATATGGGGCTCGCCATGCGTTCGTCCCGCTGCCCTGCCGTGTGCTCCTTGTGCCGCCACGTCATGCGCCCGTCCTGCCGTCTCACCGCACGCCCGTCCCTTCCTCTTGCTTCCCTCTGCCTGGCTGGCCGCCTTCATGCCCGTCTGCTGCCGCGCCCGCGCGCGGCTTCGCATCTGTGCCCACCATTGTATACCCACCTTCTCGCACCTGCCCGACCACCCCCATCGCGCCCGTCTGCCATCGCCCTGGTGCTCGCCTTCCCGCCTGCGCGCGTGCCTTCGTCTGGACCCCCACCACTGCGTTCGTGCCTGGCCCGTCCGCCTAAGTTATCTCTGGTCGTGCATTCGCTATGTGGCGCCTACCTCGCTCTCGGGGCGTGCTAATTAAGGGCCCGGGTAAGTGCCAGTTCGATGCTGCTGCTGCTGTGAACTGACCCATCTCGTTGCAGATGGCCGGCGGCTCCTCGCATCTGCCTGTTGGGACGCCTGCTCTTGCACCTATCCACCGACCTTCATGCCCACCGCCCAGTTCGCCGACCTTCATTCGCTCCTCCCATCTCCTCGTCCGCTCGTGCCTCTGCCCCTGTGCACCCTCGTATCCGTGTCGGCCCGACCCACCACGTGCTTGTTGTGTCGCCGCGCCAACATCACTGTGCCTGCCCTCTCATCCCGAAGCGCGCTTGTCCATTCGTACCTGCCCCTGCCCGCCTCTTCACTTTCATGTCCGCCTGTTGCTGCACCCGCGCACGCCTTCGCATCTGCGCCCACCTTCGTATGCCCGCCTTCTCGCACCTGCCCAACCGCCTGCGATCGCACCTGCCCACCACGCCCTGGTGCTCGCCTTCCCATCTGCGCGCGCGCCTTTGTCTGGACCCCCGCCCCACTGTGTTTGTGCCTGCCCTGTCCGCCTTCGCATATTTACTCGCGCATCCGCCATGTGCGGCTGCCTTCGGTTGTTGCTTCGCATTCGCGAGGCCCAGTGGCACCCTTCTCGCCTCCCATCGCTATCCCTGCCCCTGCCACCGCCCGCTTGCTCACCACACTCCTCCGTGCGGCTGCCACTGTCACGGGAGACCCTCGCCACTGCTACCGCAAAGCAAATCAAGCTGCAGACCGCCCGGAAGGTCTCGAAGGTCTCGAAAATTAGGTTTGCACTTTTTCATTTCGTAAACGGCCATCAGCTTACATAGCTCTGCACAGAGATTGATGATGGAGGGACAGGGTGAAAACAATTGTGCATGCTCGGGGAGGAAACTCACTGAATGGGAGGAAGAGCGATGCTGGGCGGCCGCAGTAAGCCTGTCCGTTCGCCAAACCCCTCGGCTCTGTCCCTCGTACATATGCTATACAATATGCTATACACCTTCGCCTCCTCTCGATATGCCAGTATCCCGCGCTTGCAACCCTTTTGCACGCTCGCCCTCACCCTTGTCCAACACGCCTGTACTCTGCGAATGACACCACACTGTCTGCCATGATCCTAGCCAACTACCACAACAGCGTCTGGCACACCAAGTCTGGCGTCTAGCACCCCAGCCACACTGGCTCCTCCGCGCGCGCGTTGCCCACCTTTGCTCCGACCTGTTCTCTGGCAGTGCCGTCCATGCCCCCATCGGCGATGTTCTCCCTGTGGTGCACCTGGACAACCTCATCCTTGGCGGCTGGGACATCTCCAGGGCACGCATGGACGAGGCTGTGAAGAGTGCCTACGCGCTCAACTGGGACCATGTTGTGCCCGGCATGGACAAGCAGGCCCATCTCGAGCATCTCCATGTGGACATCTGCCACTTCAAGGCCAAGTGTCGCGTCTTCTGGACCACGAACATGGAGTGTTACGCTTGCGCCATACCCGGTGTGAATGACACTGCCGACGCAGTCCTTGATTCGATGTAGGCGTCGCACATCGCTCTCGGTGTTCTTCGCTGTTGCATCCATCTATGAGGACAAACCCTCTGCGGCGCGTCCCAGAACATGTTCAGGCACGGGCGCCATTCATCGTGCGGGGTGCCGCAAGGTGTTCTTTGGTGGCGGCGATCTTAAGTCGGGCCAGACAGTATGCTGGTGCTAATGCTGATGTCGGCGTCGACGTTGAGGGCAGTACAGGTGTGGACCTGGATGCCAACCTGCTGGATGGGTCGACACGGCTGAGGCGAACAACTCTCCTGATGGCGCGTGGTTCAGAAAGGAAGAAATGTGATTGGTTGTTTCTGGTATACTGTGGTCTAATTGCTTGCATGAACTCATGAACTCTGTCGCTGCTGCTCTGTAATGTTAATCTGCTTGCTGTGCTTATGAAGTAATTAGATTATTTTGATGCTATTGGGCTATCGTTCCCATCTGCTCGCGGTGGCTGGCACAGTGATCGTCATGCAGTGTGTCAAGCTGTGGTAAGGAACACTGCAACCGACAGCCATCTATTGTGTAGGCGCGGGCCTGGACTACTATGCCTGCTGTAGGATTATTTGTGGGTGTATGTATGGTCGCAAAAGCCGTACCCTAAGTGGCTAGCACTACTAAGTCGATCTAGGAGAAGTACTTGGGGGGATATATGGGCAGGTGTCGTATAGTAGTCGACATTATGAACAAGCTCTGGGTGTAGGCATTATGAGAGTGTCATAGTAAGGGTTGTATATACTCGCCTGTAGATTGTTATAGAACATAGAGACTACTCACTTCCTGTATAGTTGTGAACAGCAGATTGTCCGACATTGTGATCGCGATAGAGGGCTTCAGCCGAACCATCACGTATTGATTGTGCGAAGTCTGAACATTGTCAGCTGTGTTCACCTGATAGCCAGGTAGAGAAGCACATACCCGCTGAGAAAGGGGCCATACCGGCGGCACCCTGCTCTAAACCAAATGTCTGGGGATCCCAGCCTTCGCCAAGCCACGACGGCAGCAGCTCAGGCGATTCAGGACAATAAGAAGGGGGGTTGGGCTGTACGCCGGGTACATGTTAGTATCCGATGACAGCGAGAGGTCAGATAGTTGGGCATTCGCCGCACGAGGCGAACATATGGCAGTGATGGCCTCGGCGAGCATGGCTTTCTGGGCGAGCATGGCCTCCTGAACGAGCATGGACTCCTGAGCAAGCATGACCTTACTTGCTTGAGCAGCAACTGCTGGATCGCTTGCCTGAGTGACAAACAAAGGAAGAGTAAGTTCCCCGACCTTGACGACTAGAAGAGAAACATGGGTGTACTTACCTGAGGAACGCCCGCAGGCAGCAACTCTAGGCCATTTGTGGCTTCTGGCCCAGACCGATACTCGCTTGCATGAGCAGCGATGCCACCCAGGGGTGGCGGGGGCGGTGCAGGACTTGCTGTCTCAGAAGGAGGCGACTCGGCAGCAGTGATTGCAGGTTCAGTAGGCAGCAATTTGGGAGCAGCACTTGCCCAGGGATCAACAGAGGGTGGCGAGGGTTGGTCCATTTCAGCGATTGGCATAGAACAAGGCTCGTGTGCCTGAGGGACGATGTCGAGGTGAGGTGGTGAGTGGGCGACCTGTGCCTGAGGGATTGCTGTGACAGGTGAAAGGCGACCAGCATCCTTGTCCCAAGGGAAACGGAGCAGTTTCGATGTACCACATCCAAGCTCTGCCAAGTATCGTGTGTAATCGCCCCAGAGTGCTTCCTCGGTGTTGAGGCAGTGCTGCCACAGATCTGCATTGCCACGGCCGAGATCGTTCCGAGCGTCATCGACCCCTTTCGCTCGCTTACCCTTCCATTCGTAGGCAGCGGCGCATGCATCTTCGCGCTTGATTGGTGGGTTCCGCTGTGATAGCATCGTGTTGACCTTGATCAGCCCATTGTAGATGGACACGAATGGAAGGCTCTTTGGAAACGAGACATTGGCATTCAGGTATCGCCGTGTCTGGAAGCCACATGGGATTGTTCGCAGAGGCTTGTCACTGACTGATGACAAATCAAGATAAGTACTAGAGAGCCTGGGACGGGGTCAGATGACATACCTGAGTTAGACAACTTCCTGGGAGTACCAGTACTAGGTGGCTCGGATGGGACAGGGACCAAGGAAGCGACAGGGGTAGTAGGGGCCACTGAAAGCTCATCGGTCTCTGGCTCCTCATCCACCACTGGCAGGGTGCGATCACGAGACATGTCTGGCTCAGCTGTAGGGCTAAGGCGAGCCCTCCAATCGGCCATCACAATGCGAGTACTACAGATATGCCTGTTGTGCCTCGCAGCAGGCTCAGGCCCAGGCGATGAGTGTGCATGTGGCTGCACAGTGGGAAATGAGGGTGGGTCTGACATACTGGTGAGCCGAGGTTGCTTCGTGACAGGT
This sequence comes from Fomitopsis betulina, assembly GCA_022606075.1. Lineage (NCBI taxonomy): Eukaryota > Fungi > Basidiomycota > Agaricomycetes > Polyporales > Fomitopsidaceae > Fomitopsis > Fomitopsis betulina. The sequence continues at coordinate 341,080 of JABYQK010000031.1, forward strand.
GCGAATGGTATAGTGGGGTCATCTAGTGACCCAAGAGGGCGCTTTTTACAGAGCGACTGCATCGCCGATACCATGCCTGGATAGTCTGCAGCATCAAACATTGATTCGGAGAGCGAAGCAATCATATGCAGTAGCAGAGTCATCTCGTTCATCATGATTTCGCGGTAGCTTGTGGCTGGTGAGACAGGCCATCAGTTCTTCCGAGGGTCGTAGACTTGAACATATGCCTTGTCGGGACTCTGCGATGGACATAAGAGCTGGAATATATCGTTGTGGTCGGTGATTCGGAATGCTGGGTATGTGTGGACAACGACAGGAGACAACTCCACTGCCTCGGTATCTCGCTGTGTAGCAGGTCCAATTGAGTTCGTGATGTGAGTGAAAGCTACTAAGCACATACTTTGGTCCAGCATAACAGCGAGAGGGATCGCTGCCGTTGTTGCTGGGCCTCCTGGAGGTTTTCCTTCCGCTGTACTCCCTCGCTCTGCCATTTGCTGTGTACCTGCTGGCGCGCAGACAGCCAATCGAGGGGCATGTCCTTCCACAGCCGCACAGGCTGTCCATGCTGGCCTGAATGAACCTGGGGTGAGGGCTCAGAGCTCCTCGTAGTTGTAAGCGATGTAGGATCTGGGCCAGCCGAAGCCTCCTGAGAGGACGAGGATGCTGCTGTACTAGTAGGCAGCGACGACGGAGAAGTGTTGCCCAGCTGCGTGCGATGTTTGGATGACATCAGGAAAGTGCACCACCTGCCTATGTTGCCTCATTGAGGCAATAAGGCAACAAGACTGTCTGAGACAGGATGTCTCATTGCTGTCTCTTTTGAGTAGATTATTTCTCATTTGAGACCCAATGAGGCAATGAGGCAATGAGGCAATGAGGCTCATAGGGCACATAGTTACATGAGGTACTGAGTTACATGAGGTACTGAGATCTTAGGCAAGCCGGAGAG